>CM040117.1:144094731-144532567 GCA_022559845.1 Amorphophallus konjac | reverse complement strand
GACACACAACAGCCATCATGTTTCACAACTACGAGCTCGCTCCCAAGGAAGCTCGAAAATATGCATTGTGCATTTCAATAAAAATTAATGGGGTATCCATAAACCCGTGTCTTGTCGACACGGGTGCGTCCATAAATGTGATCTCCATGAGCACTCTTCAGTTGTGTGGGGTTGACGAGGAACAAATAAGACCTTTCTCGATCACGGTCATGGCTTATGACAATAGCAAAAGGCCGCCGCAGGGGATGATTATTCTGAAGGCAGAACTAGGCCCCATGGCAATCCCCACGGAATTCCATGTCCTCGACATGGACCCCACATTTAAGGCTATACTGGGTCGCCCTTACATCGAAGCCATGGACGCTGTGCCTTCCACCAACCATCAGTGCCTGAAGTTTCCTTACAATGGGAGAATTATTAAAGTGGTCAGTACACCTGTCCTTCACACAGTGGATGCTATCAACACCTCTCTGCCTTCTGTTTGGCCGTCTCATCGGCCCATATTGTCACTGCTGGACGTACGTGATCCGTCTCATGTTCCACTAGCACCAAAGGAGCCGGTCAGGGGAACCGCAACATCATGTCTCCCTTTTCACTCCAAAGGTTGGGAGATTATGAGGAACATCGGCTATCAACAGGGAAAAGGTCTGGGCGCACAGTTACAGGGCATGCTCAAGCCGCCAAAAGAAATTAGGCCGAACCGTAGGTTTGGCCTAGGCTTCAAAGGACCGTTCAAGGCAGATTGGAAGCCCCTCACGTGGACTCTGTCAAACCACTTCAACAGAGGACCCGTTGTTCAGCTGGGAGATCACCCACGAGAAGCACATGGGGGATCACATGCTGTATATTTGGCTGAAAAATGTCCGAGGATCACCAAAAGAGGCAAGATCAAAGATCCGGAATGCGAGTGGGACAAATGGTTCGACATACGGGACATTTCCGTTGCACTGGAAAGGATGTTCTCGTCTCCGCAGCTTGAAGGACCACCATTGATCTCCGAAATACCAGAGAATATTACCACTCTTGCTGAGGTTCCAAACTATCCTCGTCCTCGCCAGAAGGACTCTGTCATCGACGGATCTTCATCCGTCCTCAACATTGCCGTCGACGGCTCATTAGCCGCCATCCTCTCCATCCACTCGTCTCAGCCTTTGCTGATATCTTCTTCCTGGGCCAGACAATTATCTGATGATCTTCCCAGGTCCCCTTCTTTGCTTACATACCTACGCGGGCTTCTCAACCCGCGTCAGGTCTTCAACCATGATCTGCTCTATGAGCCTCACAATCCTCTAGCCATAACCACTTTTTTCTCTCCTCCAATCTCTTTTCACTGCTTTGTCATTAAAAATGAAAACGAAAAAAAACGTCAATTTTCAAACTCTCCAACAACACATCTTCGTTGAGGAAACCTCATACATCTCCCACGGGTGTGTACCGCCTTGCGGACCACCCGTCCAAGGTCCGATGAGCGACCTTTTCTACCCCTCCTCTGAGGGGTCTTCTCCTGTACATTCTACACCATCCTCCTCATCTTCCTCTTCTTCTGTAAATATTGTCAGTCAATCTAGGAATGATAGGCCAAGGGTAGTACCTAGGAAGAAATCCAAGGGTAGGCAGATCCCTCGTCGATTCCTTCTGGATTTGGCCCCCAGGTGTCAGGCCCTTCTTGCCATCCCCCAGTTGTTAGAAAATCCCATCCAGCTACCCGAAATAGAATGCGAGGGCGACTGTGCATCTGATAAAGGGTATGGAGTCTACGAGATCACGAATGAAGAATGCCCCACTGAAGATGAGGGTGAAGAATATGAGGATGCGGCGGGCGCATACGCTAGCGGAATGAGGAGATTCGACGAGCCGTCAACCGCCGTAGAAGAATCCACCAAAGGAGTCAACTTGGGAACTGAGGAAGACCCTAAGATCATCCTCATAAGTGACAACCTACCACCCTCTGAAGAAGAGGCATTAATTGAGGTTCTCAAGGAATATAAGGACACGTTTGCATGGAGCTACGAGGATATGCCGGGTCTGGATTCAACCTTGGTCGAACACCGTTTAACCCTAAAACCAGGGTCCATCTCGGTAAAACAAAGGTTAAGGCGTTTCCACCCTCACATGGCTTTGAAAATGAAGAAGAGGTCGATAAGCTCCACAAAGCCAGGTTCATTAGAGTCGTCCTTTATCCTCAATGGGTGGCGAACATTGTCCCGGTCATGAAGAAAGATGGGAAAGTCAGGATTTGCATCGACTTCCGGGACCTTAACCGCGCGTGTCCAAAGGATGATTTTCCCTTACCTCACATTGATGTGCTGATTGATAACACGGCAGGCTACGAAACCCTCTCTTTCATGGATGGATTTTCAGGATACAATCAAATTCGTTTGGCAGAAGAGGATCAGGAAAAGACGTCATTCACTACCCCTTGGGGAACATATTGTTACGTGGTCATGCCATTTGGGTTAAAGAATGCTGGAGCTACTTACCAAAGAGCGATGATGGCCATATTTCATGACATGATGCACATATATCTGGAAGTGTATGTGGATGACTTATTGGTGAAATCAAGGACCAGGATGGAACATCCAGAAGTTTTGGCTAAGGTCTTGCAAAGGTCAAGAGAATTCCAATTGAAAATGAACCCGAAAAAGTGTGTGTTTGGTGTGTCATCAGGAAAATTGCTGGGGTTCATCGTGAGTAAAAGAGGGATCGAGATAGATCCCGACAAAGCCAAGGCTATCAGGGATATGCCGTCTCCCAAGAATTTGAGGGAAGTCCGAGGTTTAATCAGGAGGTTGTAGTTTATTCGTCGGTTTGTGTCTCAACATTCACAAAGGTGTAGACCTCTCTACGAGTTGACCAAGCCAGGAGTAGAATTCCATTGGAATTCTAAATGTCAGAAAGCTTTTGAAGGATTGAAGGAATATCTGGCTAGTCCACCCGTTCTCATTCCACCTAAACCAGAAAAATCTCTGATCCTTTACGTCTCAGTCTTGGATGACTCCGTGGGAGCCGTCCTCGCACAAGCTGATGAAGAAGGCAAGGAACGGGCAACCTATTACTTGTCCAAACTTCTCAATCCCTGTGAGCAGAAGTACACCATCATGGAGAAAACCTGTGCTGCCCTCGTTTGGGTAGTGCAGAAATTGAAACACTACTTCTTGGCTCACGAGGTCCACTTGATTGCTCGAATGAATCCTATCAAATTCCTTCTGGAGAAAGCCGTCCTTACGGATAGGCTAGCCCGCTGGCAAAGTTTTCTCTCTCAGTTCGACATCACCTACATCCAGCAAAAGGCGATTAAAGGCTATGCCATAGCCGAGCATCTCGCTCACCATCCTCTTCCCAAGTTCGACCCCGTCCAATCAGAGTTTCCAGATGAGGAACTAATGTCCGTCAACCAATCAGATGAGCCAATGTGGACACTATATTTTGATGGAGCTCTGAATTCTCAAGGGAAAGGAATCGGCATCGCCCTCCTGTCACCTGAAGGCCTCACATTCCCATTGGCATACCAGCTCAAATTTTCAGTTACCAACAATATAGCCGAATATGAAGCCCTTCTAGCTGGCCTAGGACTCGCTCATTCTTTTCGTATCACTGAGTTGCGAGTCGTAGGTGACAGTCAGCTCATCCTTCGCCAGGTACTCACTAAGTATCGCACTCGCGATCCCAAACTCAAGCCATACCAAGAACTCACTGCTGCCTTTGCCAAACTGTTCACAAAACTGATCTTTGTTCATATCCCTCGTCATCAGAATATTCTCGCCGATGCCCTCGCCTCATTGGCATCATCTATAAGGTTCCCTCTAGGAAGATGGTTTAAGTCCATTTCCATCTACAAACTTCACGCCCCTGCAGTCGATGATGCTTCCTACGTAAACATCAAAGACAGGATAGCAAGGAAGATCCTGCAGGAAGATATCCTTGAGAAGAGGGAAATCATGTTGGCAGAGGCCGAAGAAGAACTGGCTGATGAAGAGAAACCATGGTTCTATGAAATTGTCAAATATTGCCAAGATCAGTCTTATCCTGAAGGGGCCACCACAGAGGACAAGAAAGCCATAAGAAGGGTGGCTCAGAAATACACATTGATTGGAGGTCTACTCTATAGGAGGAGCCTTACTGGTATTCTGTTAAGATGTCTTGGTGACGATGAGGTTTGGAAATGTGTAGAAGAGACGCACTCGGGTGTGTGCGGTGGCCACGTGAATAGTCAGATGCTCGCCAAGAAGATCATTCGTCAAGGCTTTTATTGGCCCACTATGGAAGATGATTGTGCTGTCTATGTCCGTAGGTGTGTCAAGTGTCAACTTCACGCCGATAAAATCCATTCACCATCTTCCTCACTTCATCCAATATCCTCCCCATGGCCTTTCTCCATGTGGGCATTCGACATCATTGGTCCCCTAGGTGATCCCAATTCCCTCACCAAGCAGAAATCTTTCATCCTTACTGCGACGGAATACTTCACCAAATGGGCCGAAGCCGAAGCTTACGCGGAAATCAAGGCGTCAACAGTCTGCAAGTTCATCATGAAGAACATTCTCGCCAGATTCGGCATCCCAAGCACGATCGTCACCGACAATGGGCCACAATTCATTTCTCAGGACCTACAGGACCTCTGCAAAAGGTACGCAATTGCATTGCATCATTCATCGCCTTATTACCCACAAGGTAACGGCCAAGCGGAGGCCACCAATAAAACATTGCTCAAAATCATCAAAAAAACCTGCGAGTCTAGTAAGTTTTCAGACTGGCCAGAAAAGCTTATCGAAGCCCTATGGGCCTATCGCACTTCAATCCGTACCCCCACCGGGCAGACTCCATTTGCCCTCACTTATGGTATGGAAGCGGTAGTCCCGTACGAGACTCTGATCCCTTCTCTCAGGGTACAATTGGACGAGGAATTTCCCCTCGACGATCGTCGTAATTCACTCCTCGCCCAGTTGGAACTCTTGGATGAGAAGCGGCTGGCCGCTGCCGAACACGCGCGTGTGTATCAAAATAGACTCGCTCGCTTTTACCAAAAGAAAGTCGTTGAGAGAAAATTCAAAGTCGGTGAGATGGTCGTAAAAAGAATTTTTGTCAAACCTGGAGGGCCGCGTTCTAAGCTCCAACCCAATTGGGAAGGACCATTTGTAATTCAAGCCGTGTACCCTGGCAACGCCTACAAGCTAATCAACGCCGAAGGGACCGAGTTATCCCACCCTTGGAATGGGCTTTATCTTAAGAAATACTACCCTTAGCACAAAACAAACAAAAAAATGATGAAAAGATAAAAAACATCAAAAACAAAGAAATATTGAAAACCACTAAAAATATGAAAAATTCAAAATGCCGATGCCTGGCAGTCACCATGTAGTTAAGTCCCTGCATCTAACCTTCATGTTAGGATAGGGCCCATTAAGGCTTGGTAGGCACCGGGTCTTGGTTTGCCAGAACCGTGGAGATCCCTGTCCGGCCACGTCGGCCTATGCTCGCTCGAAGGAAGCTAACATGTGCTCACTTATGTATTTTATTCAAAAAAGTCGGTAGCATCACCTACGGTGGGCTCCACCCAGAAGATCTCCGGAAGCTGTAATCTTTATTCTTTTCTCTTCGACCAAATGAGACAGTCGGCGCCCTTAAAACGCTGAGCATGAGAAACCGAAACTCAAACCCCAAGGCAAGAGTAGGATCCATTTCCTCGAGCATCGATCAGTGCACGAGAAGAGGGCAGTGTCCCCGCAGGCATACGAAAAGGGAGCCCACAAACGTCAAACGACTATATCTCCCTCACAAAAAGAAATACAAAATCAAAATCAAGAGAAAAGCCTGGTCGTGACCGTGCCTGTTGCGATAACGGAACCCCTCAAAGCAAAAGTCTGAATCCACAAAGGGGCCGTGGAATGTAAATGCTCGAGATTTGGTCCGAAGTTGTCCGAAAGGAAAGAGTTAATGGGCCCTTATTCGCTCGCCGGGTTAACGGCTTTGCCGGTCCTCTCAGGAGGTTTATCCCCTACACTCTTCCTTCTCCCTCTAAAGATGAAGGTTCGATGGAGTTTCTGAAGGTGAAAACTGCCTAGGGTCTGCGACCTTATTTTAATATACACATTTGGTTGCCTACTTTGAAAAGCAAAAGCTATCGCTGCGAAGGAGTCTCTGTGTTTCTGGCTGGTCAAGACCCCTGTTTACCACCTTGATGTCTTCTTGTTTAACCTCGGGCTTAGGCCAATGCAAGCGCGTCACCTATGGGTGCGACGGCGTCTGATTCCGGGTCAGCGTCGCGCGGTTGGTCGTTAGGGTTCCAGGGTGTTCCATCTTATACCATCTAGAGTTGTGAGGAAACAGACCCGGGTCGGGCAAATCATTTACCTCAAACACCTTTTGGGTGAATCCCTGTGGTCGGAAGCAACTGGGAGCCTAAGCATGGCATGACGGTATTGTCATCAGGGTAAGTCTTAGCCGGTGGGATCATCATTCGAGGGGTCTAGAGGCCCAAATCAACCTAGATGTGCACTTAGGATACCTGGGAGGTTAGTAAGAAACCCCTGTTCTCACAAAGGTTAGGTGCCATTTGGGTGCTTGCCCGGCGTTAGCAACAAAAAAATTGAAATGACAAAAGTAACAAAAAAATGGAAAAGAGAAAATGTACATATTTGCAAACAAAAAAATCTTTTTATGACAAAACAAAAAAATATCAAATATAAAAAAGAAAATAAATCAATTTTGCATGATTACATTTGTGTGCAGCATCTCACTTTTAATACCGCTTACATTCGTGTGCTTGCCTGTCGCATTTATCATCACGCATCTTTCCTTGCCTTCGTTAAATAAAGGCTTGGCCCCTTGACCAGTTATCAAGGACAGTCACAGTGACCATTTGCTTATTGAGCAAGGGGCCAAGTCAGAACAGAAATTCTGATTTATTTGTTTCAGTGATGTGTACAGGCAACAGAAGCATAGGTCAAACAAATCGAACCTTGTATTTTATTCTAAAAACTAAAAAAATTACATCAAGTTCCACCCTCTCTCTCTGCATTACTCGTCCCACTACTCTCCGGGCAAAACACTCTCAAAGGTGCTACCCAACTACGAAAAGCGGTACTCCTACCGCTCTGTACTCCTCTTCCTATTCCCGCATCCCGGCGTTGATCTACGGAAGCAGCAGAGAAGCTACCAACACGAAAGCCACGCTCTCGTGCTCTTCGGTAGCGCTCCTCACCATCTCTCAGCCACTGTTCAGCAAGGCCAAGGCTGATTCGGAGTTCGAATAGTTGGGCCTCCATGGCCCTTCGTTCCTCCCTTTCAGTCAATCTGTTGGCTCTTTCTCTCTCTGCGTCTCTTTCTCTCTCTGCACGTTCTCTCTCACGGTCTTCCCTCTCCAACTAGAGAGTGATCCTCAGTTCCACAGCATCCCTAGAGGAGTCGTCATCAGGATGACGCCGCAGTTCCCTCTCCAGTTCTGCTATCCTAGCCTCCTTCTGCGCAGCTTGGGCAAGCGCTTCTTCCGTCTCCTTTTCCTGTCGAGTGTACCATCTCAGATACACGATAAGGCATAAACAAGGAGAACTCAACACTGAGACTCTTACCTGTATACGGAGCATCCCTTCTGCCTCCGCAGCACGCTGCTTGGCGTGAGCAAGTTGCTCATGAAGCGAGTCAAGTTCTGAGGTAGGAATCCACAAGCTGGAGGAGGTACCACCCACTCCCATCGCTGGGGAAGCCGCGCCAATCTGGGCATGCTACGACCGCGTGAATTAGCAGCCAACATCTGGAATCTGGGGTTTTAATTAGGAACGTACTGTACACCTACCAAGGCGCTCGTAGCTCCGCGGGCATCGCCCGACTGTTGTTCCATCTCTGCCAAGCGAGTTCGTAAATTCGCTATCATGGCATCCCGGACATCCTGCAGCCATGCAAGTCAGCATTTCCACCAGAAAACCAAAAAGGAGAAAGAAGAAAAGAGAAAAAGGGGGAAACCTACCTCCACAAGTCCCCGGGGTTGGAGCCGCTCTGCGTACTTTGTCCTATATAGACGCAAGTAGTCCTCGCTATCCCACGCCTGTGATTCTACAATCGTGCCACCCCGTTGCCAGTCCTCATACTGTTCGGGGAATCGCACGCGCCAGTCAATGCAGGTCGCCGGTCCCCGCGTCTTTCTCCCGACACGAGGTGGCGCAGCTGAATCCACCCATTCTTGAGCCAGTCCTAAAGTTCTCATAACCAATCGTAGCCGAAGCGGCTCGATTTCATTCAGGCAGTGCATCCACAGTTCCCGTCTGAACCGGGCACGACTTGCTAGAACCCACGGCTGGTCGGCATCGACCATGTCTGAGTAGGGTCTCCAGTTTACCATCGCTGCAGGGAACTCCTGTAGCTCCCGCCTTAGCACCATCAGTTGGTAGGTCAGGGGTGCCGCACTCATGATGGGTTCCCACCGCCTGGCTAGCGGCACCATCGCAGGTCGCCAATGTCGAGCTCTCCCCATGGGGAGGTAATAATAGCTCCACAGCTGCTCGGCGCAGGTCATCAGCACCTCGTAAAAACACAAAAAAAATACAAAACAAGCAAAACCAAAAAAATACCTGGATGAATGGTGTGAAACCACTCACAGTCATCTCACGATCCGTTTCTTGGAATAGGCCTGCAAACAAGTGTGCCAGCATGGCGGCTCCCCAGGCATAATACCCTACTCTTTCAAGGTCTGACAGCAGCTCCAGGAAGCAACATTGGATACCATCCCCTTTCGAGCTCAGTACCAATCTCCCCAAAAGGAAGAGGAGAAATCTCCTCAAATCTATGTTGCATCTTTCCCAGTCGCCGAAATCTGTGCAGTACACGGCGCGGCATCCTATTTCTATCCTCTCCATGAACTCTTCTGAGGATTCATCGTCCCGCCGACGAGTGTCGGTGAGCCCTAATGCATCCATGAGGGACGCCCTAGCTACCGACCTATTTTTTCGACCATCTAGGTCCAAACCCAGTAACTTCTGGGCACCTTCTCTGTAGTCCGCGTAAGTGACTCCGGTCACTGCCTCGCCCTCTACCTTCAGGCTTGTGATCCGGACCACATCCTCCAAGCTCGGCACCATGTGCCCCCAGGGCATCAGGAATGCCCGGCTCACTGGGTCCCATCTCTCACACAAGGCTTGGATCAGAACCAGGTCGGGCTTGATCGGCTCGATCCGAAGAAGGTACCAAATCCCATCACGTCTAGCCTCGCCTTCTAAAATCTGGGAGGCCCCTGTACGCTGCTACTACCAACTCCCATAAGATTTGTGATTTCATCACAACCTACACATACAAGGAATGGGGGTGAGGTTTGGTCGAAGAAAGGAAGAAAGAATGAGAAAAGGGCAGAAAACTTGGCTTACGAGTTGTGATTGGGCCCTTTCGCTGAAGTGCCCTTCAAGGTCTGAAAGCCTCCTGGAACTACTACCACTGGACCTACTTCTCTTCGAGGAGTGGGAAGATTCGCCCTCCATCCAACTCTCGAAATTTTGAACTCCTCCTCTCCCGTAAGAACTTGTGCTCCCCGAGTTAGTCCTCGATATACCTGGGAAGATAAAAGGGACAAGAATTTATAGAAATGGATGGAGTGCGGGCCAAGATTGCCTCCATCACCTGTCAATAATAGCCCTCGCAATGAGGCACCGCCCAAGCGGTCCCATGTGTCGCTTCACCGCTCGCATAGGGTGATTGACTGGACGAAGAATATGACGACTAGCCCCCTATGTTGTCTAGGGATACCCTATCATGATTTGGAGGACGCCCGCAAAATTTGACACAGCATTCGGGAAAAGAAACTAGGGCCGTCAGTATTGACTTCGACGGCAGATTCCCGTGGAAAATGGTCACAACAAGACGCGATTCTCCGCTTGGAGCGGAGTCTCGGCAGACCCATCACATGGGAACAGTGCAAAGGAGGAGAAGCGTAGGAACGCACAAGAGAACAAACAAGCAGCAGAAAATCAAATCACTCCATTCATAATTCTACACAAGCTGTCATAAACACTACAATCATAGAGAGGTGGCGGGTCCACTAGCTCGCCAATCCTCACCATCACTCATCTCTCTGGGCACTCTCCTCCTCTCCCCCGAGGTGAGGGTCCCTCAGAAGACTCCGGGATCCCCGTGTAGTAGCACCTGCCTCGCCTCTGGGCGCCTGCTCCGCAGCAGTGACTCGCTGCTCCTCCCCTGGCGTGGCAAAGAAGCCACTGGCGACAAAGCGACCGGACTGGCGGAGTCGCTCCCCGAACTCTCGCGCTCTCTCGTAGCGCGTCTCCATCCCTCCTAGCCTCTGTACGACGGCCTGAAGGCCCAGCTGGAGCTCTCTCACTTGGGCCTCCAAGGCCCTCCTCTCGGTCAGATCCCGCTGTCGCTCGGACCTTCTCTCAGCTTTCTCTCTCTCTGCCTCTCTCCTCATCATCTGCAGAAGAACCCTTAACTCCAGGATGTTTGGAGAAGGTCTCTCCTCACCACGATGCCGCAGCTCCGCTACAGTCACCACCCAGGCGTCACGCTCCTCTTCCGCCCGGGTCGCGCGGGCCACCGCACCGGCAAGTTGCTCCCGGAGGGAGGCAATCTTGAGAAAAGGGGCCGAGGAACTGGAAGATCCGCCAGCCACTCCCACCGTCGCTGTCTGCTGGGCACCCTGGAACAAAATAAACAACGGCCGTCAGTGAAACTCCAAAATCTGAAGTTAAAAGTGCGGCACGTAACTTACCAGGAGCGACAACTCATGTTGAGCGACGGCCAGCTGCTGCCTAGTCTCTGACAGTTGGGCGCGCGAGCCGCCGATGCCACGCGTGTCCCCAGCTTGGGGAAGCCCCGCGTAACTCTCTCTCTGCCGCCGCAGGAAGTCGGCACTGTCCTGCACCAGTATACCCCCTTGCTGTCCAGGGAGACGTACGGGCCAGTCCTCGAGCCTCGCCTTGCCGCGACTCTCCCTCCTGACGCGGCTCGGCTCGTCCGCACTCGCCCACTCATCGGCCAGACCCAGGGTCCTTGTCATGTCCTGCACCAAGAAAGGGGTCCCGCATCAGTCAAAAAGAACGCGTCCCCTGTCTAGGACGCATCCATCATTTAAGTGCAACACTCGCCGAACCCTTTCCCCCCTCGCGCGGCTCGCTTCAAAACTCAAAATGAATTAAAAGAGGAAGAGATCGGAGGACCTACCGGACCGTGTTCACCTCCTCCCACGCCATCGGGCCCCTCGGGTCCCTCGGGGGCCCGGAGCGGCCCTTCCTCCTCCATGGACGCCGTTCCGTGCTCGGGCGCGTCCCTCCTTGGGCGAGGGGTCCCGCGTCCCTCTCGGCCTTCGCCGTGGTCGGGCCCACCGAACTCCATCGATCAAAAGAGGAGGAAGACGAGAAAGGGGGCAAGCGAGTTTCGGCAGAAGGCGGGCTCGTTTGCCGGTAAGACACGGGAGAAGAAAGACCACCCGTCGCTTTAAATTTGAATTCGAGGGTTAAGACGCGTCCTCACGCCTGGACGCGCCCAAAAGAAAGAGAAAAGGGGATCCCTCCGTGCGAGGCGTAGTTCCCTGCTGTTTAGGGTAAGGTCTCGTGAAGCGTGCCTCAAAATAATTTGGTGCAAGAGAAGAAGTGTAGGAAGGGAAGATCGCTACAGGACAGAACGTGTCACATCAGTGGTCATTGTCAAGATTTTGTCTGGATCTCCTTTGTACTGTGGTGCAATTCTGCTGTGATTCTGCTACTTTTTGATGTTGCTAACCTTTGCTAATCTGTGCAGGTTTTACTAACGGACGTCTTTGTCCTGTCTCTTGTCCCACCTTTCAATGGTTGGTCCCACCATGTCATGCATCATAGTATACGATACCTACGCTACTAGAACATGTCAAGGACCTTGCGACCCGAACAAATCTGGGATTTGAGTTCCCCTTTAACAAAAACAGTGATGATCCCGGAAGAAATTGGGTTGTACGGATAGGCCGTTAACTTGTGGTAGCATGGGGACGACGGTTCCATTCAGTGAGTTGGTGCGCGGATAAACGGGCCCCAGCCCAGTGGCGGCTCACCGGATCGGTATCCTGACCCGTTCTTAACAAGTTGACAATATTATCCTTGGCTATTTTCTATTTTAGTTTGTTTTAAATTTTTATTTTAACCCAGCATGCATTCATATAGGATTTTGATTTATTGCGGAAAATCATTCAAGTGATTCGATTGCGAAGGCCGTTGTGCTTCAATTCCTACAAATATGAGATATTCCACTCCGAATAAGATACTGAGTTTCCTTGAAACGGCCCTACGTTGCTCTTCCAAAAGAGACCCTTGTTTGGACAGACCCTCAGATATTCCTTTGCTTTTGACCTTGTTTGACCCACCTTGGCCGCAGCACTTCCACATTGGCTGGTAACCGCTCCCCAAAGGTGAAACCTCCGGTTTATGACCCAGGTACTTCCACACCGAGAAGTTGGTCTCCTTTTCGTGCCTGAGCGCACATCTCACCCTCCCTTATTTGATCTCCGTCCAAGCAATCGTCAATATTTGAAAGACCTTCTTCAAGGTCGCCTCATTGAAACTTCAGGAAAGATTCCAAACAGTAACGTCAAAAGCGTGTCTCATCACACCTTGGCATCAACTTATCAGTCGACTCCCACTTCATTTCACTCCACTTCGATACCATTCCACTACGTGTCGCTCCCTTGCAAAGCAGATGCCAAGGCGGGGCAGCTGTAGACACGCCATTCCTAACGTCTCCTGAGTAAATCTCATATTACACTATGATACTCCAAGGCGGCCTTCACATTTTTAATTACTCTGGTGATTTCCTATTTTTATGAATTTTTTTACATTTTTTTGAATTATTCCGTGAAAAATCATGGAAGTGTCCAGGCGCCTGGACACCTCCATCAATGACCAAAAAATAATAAAAAAATCAAAATCATGGAAGCATCCAGGCGCCTGGACGCCTCCATCAATGACCAAAAAAAATAAAAAAAAATCAAAATCATGGAGGCGTCCACTTGCCTGGACGCCTCCATCAATGCAAAAATAATAAAAATAATAACAATAATCATAAAAAAACAAAACAAAAATCAAATAAAAATATATATATTTATGGAGGCGTCCAGGCCACTGGACGCCTCCATAAAAACAAATAAAAAATATATAATGCCAGCTTTGGCATAAAAAGACAAAACAAAAATAAAAATAATATATTTATGGAGGCGTCCAGGCCCCTGGACGCCTCCATCAACTCCTTCACGGGCGCCGGCCACCGAACGACGGTTTGTCTTGTGTGAAAAAATCCAAAATATAGAGACGTCCGGTCAGCTGGACGCGCCCATTTCTGAATCACGAGGCGCCGCTCACAAAACCACGCGTTGTGCCAAACCGCGTGCGGCCGTAGTCGGCTTTCGGTGGATCTGCTTGAGGCGTCCGGGACCCTGGACGCCTCCACAAAAGTATTCCAAAAAAATATATAAAAATAGAATAAAATATTATTTCGGCCCTGATGGAGGTGTCCAGGGTCCTGGACGCCTCCACCCTCCGGAGCCCTATAAATAGAGGCCTACCCCCTCAGTTCTAGAGGAGCTGAGAAGTGATCCGATAGGCTGCCGGAGCCCAGAGGCTACGGAGTCATTTTCTAACCCGTGGGTTCTTTTGTAGGTGGAGGTTCTGCCGGCTTCTCGGGTGTACACGCTCGCGAGAGGAGGGTCGTCTTCATCCACCGCGCTTCCACGTCGTCCCCACGCTGTCGGAGCTCCGCCGGATTTCACCCTCGGCTCATCCAATAAGCCCTTTTCTTCCCCTTTTTCTTCATAGTTCTTTTGCATTCATCATCTCGCATCCTCTATCCCCCTTCATAAGGGCGCCTCTTCTTTTATACTTCTTGCATCCATCATCTCATTTTCCTCCTACTCGAGTCCGAGAGGGGTTTAAAAGATAACACCAACCAGGTGTGTGTCTTGCCATCATTTCGTTATTTTTATCGCAAGGATTTGAATACTACACCTCCATCTTTCTAATCCACTTGTCATTTGTTTGTCGTTATTTTGCAAGGGTAGCCGAGGAAAGCCCTCTCCGTCGGCCGGCCGGAGGGAGAGGAAGAAACAACCCGCCATCTCCCGCTCTTGAGGTAGGCGCGATCACTTTCTTATTTTGGGGTCTTTCAGCCCCTAGCGATCACATCTTATTTTCGAGACCGCGGCGAGTCACTTCCCCAATGGCCGTTTAAATTTCCGTTCTTATATTCTCTTTATACTCTGTTATATTCTGCTCATATTCTCGAGGCCGCGGCGAGTCACTTCCCCAATGGCCGTTTAAATTCCCATTTTTATATGTTATATTCTTATCTATTCGTATTCTCGAGGCCGCGGCGAGTCACTTCCCCAATGGCCGTTTAAATTCCCGCTCTTTGTATTCTCTCTATATTCTGTCATCTTATTATCTGCTCATATTCTCGAGGTCACGGCGAGTCACTTCCCCAATGGCCGTTTCAATTCTTGTTATTTAATTTTTGCACCATTCCCGTCCCCCCGAGGCCGCGGCGAGTCACTTCCCGCTATGGCCGTTTAAACCCCATATTTTACTATATCACACTTGTCCCGCTCGCCCCGCCAGAGCAATCTCCCGTGGTGGCCCCTTCTCTCTCTTCTCTTATTTCTGTGTTGCAGCAAACAAACACCAAAAGAAACAAAAAGAGGAGCCCGCGCAGCCCGCGCGCTCCGCCGAACCCTTTCCTCCTCGCGCGGCTCGCTTCAAAACCCAAAATGAATTAAAAGAGGAAGAGATCGGAGGACCTACCGGACCGTGTTCACCTCCTCCCACGCCATCGGGCCCCTCGGGTCCCTCGGGGGCCCGAAGCGGCCCTTCCTCCTCCATGGACGCCGTTCCGTGCTCGGGCGCGTCCCTCCTTGGGCGAGGAGTTCCTCGTCCCTCTCCACCTTCACCACGGTCGGGCCCACCGAACTCCATCGATCAAAAGAGGAGGAAGACGAAAAAGGGGCAAGCGAGTTTCGGCGGAAGGCGGGCTCGTTTGCGGGTAAGGAACGGGAGAAGAAAGACCACCCGTCGCTTTAAATTTGAAATCAAGGATTAAGACGCGTCCTCGCGCCTGGACGCGCCCAAAAGGGGAAAAAAGGAAATAAAATCCCCCCGTGCAAAGCGTAGTTCCCCGCTGTTCAGGGCAAGGTCTCGCGAAGCATGCCTCAAAGGACAACTCAGTGCAAAGAAGAAAGTGTGGGAGAGAGAAAAGTACACACAACACAAAAAAAGCCATTTTCATTTCATATAATAGCCGAAAGTACATCATACAGTGAGAAGGGTGACGTGTACAAGCAACTCTCTAACTCTCACCATCACCCTCCTGGTCATCTCTCTCCTCCCTCCTCTGCCGGGGATCCCTAGGGGGCCTCTGCGAACCCTGAGAAGCCGTGCTCGCCTCGCCCTGCGGTGGCACTCCAGCCTCGAAGGCGCGACGACGCTCCTCGGCCGAAGAAACCAGATAGCTGCCCATGGAAAAAGAACCAGACTGACGAAGTCGCGCCCCGCGTTCCTTCGCCCTCTGGTACCGCTCCTCGCTCTCCCGAAGCCTCCCCTCCGCCGTGCCAAGACTCAATCGGAGCTCCAGCAGCTGGGCCTCCAGAGCCCTCCTCTCGGTCTGATCCCGCTGTCGCTCCTCCCTCTCTCTCTCCCTCTCCTCTCTCTCTCTCACTGCCTCCCTCCTCGACAACTCGAGGGCGATCCGCAGATCCAGCACGTCACGAGGGAGCTCCTCAGCCTCTCGTCGACGCTCCTCCTCCAGCTCCACAATCCGGGCGTCACGCTCCGTAATCCGGGCCTCACGCTCCGCCACCCGAGCGTCGCGCTCCTGCTCGGCACGAACAGCACGCGCCAGGGCCTCTCGGATCTCGGCCACCTGTCAAAGCACGCATGCACCGTAAGAGAACAGTGATAGAAGGAAAGCAGCTAGAAGAGGGTCAGGGCCAAGCAAGCACTCACTCGAGCCTCGCGGTCACGCTCGGCCTCCTCAGCCCGAGCCACCGCATACGCCAGCTGCTCCTGGAGGGCAGAAACCTCCGGAGGAGGGCCGCGCGAACTGGAACCCGCTCCGCCAGCCATCCCGGCTGTCGTTGTCTGGTGGGCCCGCTGAAACACGGGGCAAACGTCAGTCAAAGGCCAAGCATCAAAAATCCAGGTCACAAAAAATGCATCACATAAACTCACCAGGATCTCCAACTCCTGTCGGATGGCCACCAACTGTCGCCTGGCGTCCGCCAACTGGGCCCGCAGGTCGGCGATCATGGTATCACGAGCATCCTGCATTACACATAAGTTAGTGTCCCATGCATATACATATAGAAAGGTGGAGCAATTTCATTTCACTTACCCCTGCCATACCACCCAAGGAGAGGCGGTCCCCGTACGTAGCTCGGTACCGTCTCATGTAATCTGTGCTGTCCTGTACGTGGGACACTACTGGGACCCCGCCCTGCTGCCAGTCTTGGTACTGTGCTGGGAAGCGCGTACGCCAGTCCACAATCTTCGCCTTCCCCTTGGTCTTCCGCCCAATGCGGGTCGGTGCATCTACGTCAACCCACTCCTGGGCCAGCCCCAACGTCCTCATGACTAGTCTAAGCCGCAGCGGCTCAATCTCGTTCAGGCAATGGACCCACACGTCCCGCCTGAAGCGAGGAAGACCCGCTACAACCCAGGGCTGGCCAGCATCGCCCATGCCCAGGTAGGGCCTCCACACCACCTGCATCACCATACATATATTATGTTAGTTACCATTCAGTCTCATGCATAAACACAAAAAAATCATACGCATCTTACCATGGCCTCGGGATACTCGCTCAGCTCCCGACGAAGCGACGCCAGCTGGTAGCCGTGGGGTGCTGCAACCACGACCGGCCTCCACCGTCGCGCTAGAGGCACGGCCCTCCTGTTCCCATGCCTAGCCCTCCCCATCGGGAAATAGTAATAGCTCCACACCTGCATCCATCATACATCATTAGTACAATAATTGCATATTTAACTGTGGGAATGCATAAATAAAATGTTTACCTAGAGGAAAGGTGCGAAGCCGCTGACTGTCGTCTCCTTCTCCGAAGTCTGGGAGAGATCAGCAATCAAATGGGCAAGCAGAGCCGCTCCCCACGCGTAGTGTCCCACTCTGTCCAGATCCGCCAAGATCCCGAGGAAACGGCAGTGGATGCCATCCCCCTTCGTCCCCAGCAGAAGGCGGCCCAGGAAGAAGAAAAGAAACCTCCGAAGGTCTAGATCCACCAGCTCCCTCTCGCTCGGATCCTGGGTGAAAGCTGCACGAGCATCCCCCTCCAGTCGAGCCAAGAACTCCGCTCCAGTCTCGCTAACCCGCTGACGCGGGTCGACGAATCCGAGCGCCTCCATGATCTCCACTCGGCCGACTACCCTACTGTCTCTATCAGTCACGCTCGTCTCTAACCACAGCAGGTCCAGGGCACTCTCTCGGTAGTCGGGGTAAGTGACCCCGCTGACTGCCTCTCCGTCAACTCGTAGCCCGGTGATCCGAGCCACGTCCTCCAGCGTCGGCACCATGTGCCCCCAGGGCATCAGAAACGCCCGGCTCGGTGCGTGCCACCGCTCCCTCAGTGCCTGGATAAGAGGAAGGTCGAGCCGGAAGGGCTCGATCCTAAGGAAAGCTCCAAAGCCCATGGCGTCCACACGCGCCCTGTGG
Organism: Amorphophallus konjac; assembly: GCA_022559845.1. NCBI lineage: Eukaryota > Viridiplantae > Streptophyta > Magnoliopsida > Alismatales > Araceae > Amorphophallus > Amorphophallus konjac. The sequence continues at coordinate 144,514,900 of CM040117.1, read as the reverse complement.
AAATCCGGCAGCCCACGGTATGCTGCCACCACCAAGGACCAGCTGATCCGGCCCTTCATCACGCCCTGCAAACCACAAAACCAACAAAGAACACATCAACATCATGAACAGTCATAAAACAATAACACTGTATATATACTACTTATTCTTTTATTTTATTTTTTATATTTTTTTAAAATATTTATATTTTCTTGTGGAGGCGTCCAGGCCCCTGGACGCCTCCTCTTTTTTTTCCTTTATTTTGTTTTTTTAGAAAAAAGAAAAACAAAGCCAAAACAAGAAAAATATATTAAAAATATATATATTATAATGGAGGCGTCCTGGAGCCAGGACGCCTCCTTATTTTTATTATATTTCTATTACTTTTCGTAAATAAATATATAACCAAAAATAAAAAGAAAACGTGGAGGCGTCCTGGCCCCTGGACGCCTCCTTCTCTCACTACCCGCCTTTCTCTCACAGACTCTCGCACACCCGTTTTAGCCTATTGAACGACAAAGTGAGAATTCCGAGGTACTTACCGGGTCGTGATCGTCCTCTCCCGCGTCACCAGCATCCGCAGCGGCCTCCGCGGCCAGGAGAGGCACCTCCATCTCCTCCCCCGCAGCAACCTCCTCTGCTGCGGCCTCCTCGGCATCATCCCTCAACCTCCTCGCACGACGAGCCAGTGGTTTCCGCTTCTCTGGACCCTGACTCGATCCTCCTCGCTCCATTGGGACTAAGAATGGGTCGTTTGGAGTGGCTGGACGGTCGGAATGAACAGTATAAGTGAACAGGGGGGAGCCCCCCCTATATATAGAATGACCTTTTATTGGGGCGTCCAGATGCCTGGACGCCCCCACAATTTTTATTTTTTTCAAAAATTCAAAAAAACATAGGGGCGTCCAGGCGCCTGGACGCTCCCATAAATAAAATAAATAAAAAAATAAAAAAAATCAAAATAGGGGCGTCCAGGACCCTGGACGCCCCCAAAAATAAATTGTCAAAAAAAATAATAAAATAAAAAAATAAAATTAGGGGCGTCCAGGCCCCTGGACGCCCCCATAATAAAAAATTTTCAAAAAATATATATATATATTTATATAAGAATATGTATATAATCCAAACAAAATAAAAAACACAAAGAAAAAGAAAAACCATAAAAAAAGATAATAATTAAGGGGACGGGGGTCCGAAACATCCAAATGCCAAATTTTATTCCATCAGAAAAGCAGAGTGAACTACATCAGGGGCTTAGGCGCTTTAGGCCTTAACTTCCCCAGTTCGGTTACATAAGCCCTCCAAGGCTCGCATTCCTCCACCACGTGCGCTAAGGCCTTTCCCGCAACACTTGTCTTCCAGGGAGCTTTAAATGGCCTTCGCTTCCTTCGCGTCCGCTTCAGTGCCCAACTCCCTTTTCTTCAAAAGAACAATGCCAGTCGGTGGCGGGAACGAATGACGTGGGATGCCAATCTGGAGACAGCACCGATGCGCACTGTAAAGGACGAACTCGGTCGCGCCGATCAGTTGAAGATCAACTTCGGGGGAAGACCTCATGAGGAGATCTAGCGAAAGCAAACATGCCGGTGCGCAAGTAAAGAAGCCTTGTGTCACGGTGCGGAAGTGAGACCGCCAGTCTTCACGTTTCTTCAGCCACGGAACGCGGTTCACTACAGTACCACCAAAGCCTAACACGTCGGCTATGTGGTGAAGCGGGCTTTGTTGGAAGAGCTTCGAAGCGGTTGGCATTCCCTCGCGGTGGTCGAATTTGAAATGCAAATCCAGCCAGCAATTCAAGACAAGTGCACAACCAAATGGAGGCTTACCCATGCTCGAGGCAGTAAGGCCACTATACAGGTAGGCGAGGACAGCGGGTCCCACCCTCTTTCCACGCCAAATCCCGCAGATAGCACTCAGTTGGTCTTCCTCCACTATGTTGTCGGTATAAGGAAACAAGAGAGCACCCGCCAGACAGATAGTGAACCCCTTCATGATTCCCTCCAAATAGTCATCGTCTGGTGACCCTCTCAGGGCGTCCGTGACCCTCTCCGCAAGCTTTTGGAGATCGATCCCCTTTTGAGTACGGACCTTTCTGGCTGCGTCGGGCGGCATGAAGCTTCCAAGGACGCTTTCAGAAGTCCCCCGTGTCAGCATCCGCATAGCCTTCACCTTCCCGTCACTCTTGAATTTCTTCAATCCGAGTAGAAGTTCCACCTCCTCGAGGAGGATGGTCACCTCGAAGGTCGGGAAGATAAAAGTGTGGGTCTGGGGATGCCAGATCTCCACTAGTGCGCCCATAGCCGCCCAGTCCATACGAATCTTCTCGTAATGTTTGGCATGAATAAGGAGCCCCTGCAAATGCCACTTCGAGAGTATGGCCCTCATGCCAATGGAGATATTGGAAGTCAGCTTTGAAAGCCATGGCAGCTTGGAAAACTTCCTCGGGCCTGGGAAGAGTGGATATGGCTGGAAGAGGAAAGAAAGAAGAAATGAAGGAAGTAAGAAGAAGGTTCACATGGAGAATCTGAAAGGAGTCGGCTTACCATATGCGACATGATCGTCCCGCTCAGATGACCCTCGAGGTCGGAAAGTCGCCTAATCTCGCTGTTAGGCTTGCTCCTCTTCATAACGCGGGAAGACTCTCCTTCCATCCTGAAATCTCTAGATTCTCTTCTCCTTCCTCTCCTGAGCTTCCAAAACCGACCTTGGTGCATTTGAATGAACTAGCCTAAGGGGAGTTCTTATAGGAAGGGAAGATCACTACAGGACAGAACATGTCACATCAGCGGTCGCTATCAGGATTTTGTCTGGATCTCCTTTGAACAGTGGTGCGATTCTGCTATGATTCTGCTACTTTATGATGTTGCTAACCTTTGCTGGTCTGTGCAGGTTTTACTAACGGACGTCTTTGTCCTATCTCGTGTCCCACCTTTCATTGGTTGGTCCCACCTTGTCATGCATCGTAGTATATAATACCTACGCTACTAGAACATGTCGAGGACCTTGCGGCCCGAACGAATCTGGGATTTGAGTTCCCCTTCAACAAAAACGGTGATGATCCCGGAAGAATTTGGGTTGTACGGATAGGCCGTTAATTTGTGGTAGCATGGGGACGACGGTTCCATTCAGTGAGTTGGTGCGCGGATAAACGGGCCCCAGCCCAGTATCAGCTCACCGGGTCGGTATCCTGACCCGTTCTTCACAAGTTGATAATATTATCCTTAGCTATTTTCTATTTTAGTTTGTTTTAAATTTTTCTTTGAACCCAGCATGCATTCATATAGGACTTTGATTTATTGCGGAAGATCATTCAAGTGATTCAATTGTGAAAGCCGTTGTGCTCCAATTCCCACAAATATGAGATATTCCACTCCGAATGAAATACCGAGTTTTCTTGAGACAGCCCCGACGTTGCTCTTCCAAAGGAGACCCTTGTTTGGACAGACCCTCAGATATTCCTTTACCTTTTTTGACCCACCTTGGCCGCAGCACTTCCACATTGGCTGGTAACCGCTCCCCAAAGGTGAAACCTCCGGTTTATGACCCAGGTACTTCCACACCGAGAAGTTGGTCTCCTTTTGTTTCGTGCCTGAGCGCACATCTCACCCTCCCTTATTTGATCTCCGTCCAAGCAATCGTCAATATTTGAAAGACCTTCTTCAAGGTCGCCTCATTGAAACTCCAGGAAAGATTCCAAACAGTAACGTCAAAAGCGTGTCTCATCACACCTTGGCATCAACTTATCAGTCCGCTCCCACTTCACTCCACTCCACTTCGATACCATTCCACTACGTATCGCTCCCTTGCAAAGCAGACGCCAAGGCGGGGCAGCTGTAGACACGCCATTCCTGACGTCTCCTGAGAAAGTCTCATATTATTATACGACGCCCTGCGACGGCTTACGCATTTCGAATCACTTGAGTACTTCCTTTTCTTGAGTCTTCTTCCGCCCTTTTCGGCATCCGGAATCGTCTCGTCACGGCATTCGGACGGCATCAACACCAGTCAGACGCATCAAAAGGTTCCGGAACCAAGAAGGGTGTTTGCCGGGCGCCCGCCGACGCCTGATCTAAGGACCCGGGTGGGTCTTAATGGGGGCGTCCAGGCCCCTGGACGCCCCCATATTTTTAATTTATTTTATTTATTTTTTCAGGGCTTAAACTAAATAAAAAAATATATAAATTAATGGAGGCGTCCAAGACCCTGGACGCCTCCATAAAAACAAAAAAAATAAAAAATATATATAAATTGCCAGTTGGCATACAAAAACAAAAAAATAAAAATATATAAATTAATGGAGGCGTCCAAGACCCTGGACGCCTCCATAAAAATAAATAAAAAATTCAAAAATGCCAGCCCTGGTATAAAAGACAAAAGAAAAATAAAAAATAATATAATTTTGGAGGCGTCCAGGCCCCTGGACGCCTCCATAAACTCCCTCACGGGCGCCGGCCACCGAACGACGGTTTGTCGTGTGTGAAAAAATCCAAAATATAGAGACATCTGGTCAGCTGGACGCGCCCATTTCTGAATCACGAGGCGCCGCTCACAAAATCACGTGTTGTGCCGAACCGCGTGCGGCCGTCGTCGGTTTTCGATGGACCTGCTTGAGGCGTCCGGGACCCTGGACGCCTCCACAAAAGTATTCCAAAAAAATCAATAAAAATAGAATAAAATATTATTTCGGCCCTGATGGAGGTGTCCAGGGTCCTGGACGCCTCCACCCTCCGGAGCCCTATAAATAGAGGCCCACCCCCTCAATTCTAGGGGAGCTAAGCAGTGATCCGATAGGCTGCCGGAGCCCAGAGGCTACGGAGTCATTTTTCTAACCCGTGGGGTCTTTTGTAGGTGGAGGTTCTGCCGGCTTCTCGGGTGCCCACGCTCGCGAGAGGAAGGTCGTCTTCATCCACCGCGCTTCTATGTCGTCCCCACGCTGCCGGAGCTCCGCCGAATTTCACCACCGGCACATCCAATAAGCCAACTCTTTCCTTTTCTTCGTAGTTCTTTTGCATTCATCATCTCGCATCCATCATCTCATTTTCCTCCTACTCGAGTCCGAGAGGGGTTTAAAAGATAACACCAACCAGGTGTGTGTCTTCCCATTATTTCGTCATTTTTATTGCAAGGATATGAATACTACACATTCATCTTTCTAAGCCACTTGTCATTTGTTTGTCGTTGTTTTGCAAGGGTAGCCGAGGAAAGCCCTCTCCGTCGGCCGGCCGGAAGGAGAGGAAGAAGCAACCCGCCATCTCCCGCTCTTGAGGTAGGCGCGATCACCTTCTTATTTTGGGGTCTTTCGGCCCCTGGCGATCACATCTTTTCATCGAGGCCGCGGCGAGTCACTTCCCCAATGGCCGTTTAAATTTCTGTTCTCATATTCTCTTTATATCCTGTTATATTTTGCTTATATCTTCGAGGCCGCAGCGAGTCACTTCCCCAATGGCCGTTTAAATTTTCGTTCCTATATTCTTTCTATATTCTATTATATTTTGCTCATATCATCGAGGCCGCGGCGAGTCACTTCCCCAATGGCCGTTTAAATTTCCGTTCCTATATTCTTTCTATATTCTATTATATTTTGCTCATATCATCGAGGCCGCGGCGAGTCACTTCCCCAATGGTCGTTTAAATTTCCGTTCTTATATTCTCTCTATATTCTGTTATATTCTGCTCATATCATCGAGGCCGCGGCGAGTCACTTCCCCAATGGCCGTTTAAATCTCTGTTCTTATATTCTCTTTTATATTCTGCTATATTCTGCTCATATTCTAGAGGCCGCGGCGAGTCACTTCCCCAATGGCCGTTTCAATTCTTGTTATTTAATTTCTGCACCATTCCCGTCCCCCCGAGGTCGCGGCGAGTCACTTCCCGCTATGGCCGTTTGAACCCCATATCTTGCTATATTATACTTGTCCCGCTCGCCCCGCCGGAGCAATCTCCCGTGGTGGCCCCTTCTCTCTCTTCTCTCATCTCTGTGATGCAGCAAACAACAAAACAAACAAAAAAAAGGAGCCCGCGCGCTCTCCGCATCCTCTTCCCCGCTCCACCGTGCTCCCGAACCGCATGACGTCGCTCACACAAGGGACCTTATGAGCTGTCCCCGAATGAAGATGTATGGACCAAGGAGGAGATCAGAAGGTCCACGCTGAATTGGAGTGCTATTAATGCTATCCAGTGCGCTCTGCATCCTATGGAATTCTCCCGTGTGTCTGCTTGTAAATCAGCTAAGGAGATGTGGGATGCGCTGGAAGTAATTCATGAAGGTACATCTCAAGTAAGAGAGCAGAAGGCCAATCTTCTTGTATCTGAGTATGAAGCCTTCAAGATGAAGCAAAACGAGTCCATTAGCGAAATGTACGCTCGGCTGACTGTCATAACCAATGGCCTCAGAGGTTTTGGGAAACCTCAGGCAGAGTATGATGTAGTAAGGAAAATTCTGCGCTCCCTGACTCCCAATTGGCACACCAAAGCAACTGTGATGGAGGAGTCAAGGGACCTGCGTAATACAAAATCTGATGAGCTGATTGGCTCACTTATGGCATATGAGATAAACATGCCAAGGACAGATGAAGTCGAGAGGAAGAAGAAGCCGATAGCGCTGAAGGCTAGTTCCAACAAATCAACAAGATCCAGCTCCAGCAGCTCTTCATCATCAGAGGAGAACCTAAATGAAGAGGAAGATGTGACTCGATCTGAGATAGCCATGATGACTAGAGAGTTCAGGCGATTTCTCAGAAAGGGAGCAGGACGGTTCGGTCAGAAGAAATACAGTGGTGACTGAAAGGATAAAAGGTATAAATCTAAACCTGCAAAGAAAAATGAAGCTAATGTTTGTTATCAATGCAGGAAACCAGGGCATCTGAAAATTGACTGTCCAGACAATCAGAAACATAAGGACAGGTCAAAGAAGAAAATCAAGAAGGGAAGAGCTATGATCACCACATGGAGTGATGAAGATGAAGGCTCTTTCAGCAGCAGCTCAGATAGTGAAGCCGAATCTGAACAACCCATTTGCCTTATGGCAACAAGCTCCGAAGATAGAGAGGAGGATACAGATGAGGTAATCACTAGATTTGAAAACTTCACAATTGCTGATTGGGTAGATGCTTATCATGACATAGCTGATAGAGCTGATGATATTAGAAAAGAGAATAGGCATCTTAGAAGAAAAATCAATTCCATGCAAAATGATAAAACACTAACTGATAAAATTGCATGTTTGGAATCTGAGATTGATGAATTGAAACTCACATGTTCTGAACAAGATGAAATCAAAAATGAGTTAAAAGCTTCTAAGGAAGAGAATCTAAGGCTTGAAAATGAAATTGATGAATGGAAGTTGGAGATTCAGAAATGTGAAAGTGAAGTCAAAATTATCTCTGAAAAATATGAAGCTGTCCTCAATGTCAACAATGAGCTGAAAAAGGCTATTGATGAACTTCAGAAAGACAATGAAGATAAAAAGAAAACCATTGAGAAAATGACCCAAGGAATAGATAACTTAAATGCTTTGTTAGGGTCAAAGGTTAACTTCAGAAAAGAGGGCCTAGGATTTAATTCTAGTGTAACAAAAACATTCGGAATGAAAACAATTTCATTTGTTGCTCAAAAGGAAAAGGGACCTCTAATTAGCATGAACTCAACAAATTTGATGAACAAAACTGCTAATCTGAAAAAGCCCAGTGCTGAGGAGAAGGGCAAACGAAAGGTTAATGAGCCTAGTAGAGCTAGCACATCTAAGTAGAATCCTAGGGCTCAGACTCAGGTTAGGGGTCAACCTACACAGTCTGGTAAACCCCAGGTCAAGGTAACCAAGTCTCCACCAACACCTCCACCTCTGAAGAAGACCCAATACAAACCTGTGTATAGGTCAGTAGGGTCCAAAGTACAGGGGAGACAAAGTGCTGCTAGGAGTCAACCCAATTATTTTTATCAACCCAGAGCTCAGACCCACTACAATGCACAGCCAACCTACTTCTATAGGTGAAATTGGTCTAGAACTCAGGGTAAGTTTACAGGTCTTGCACACCAGGGTGCTAAATATCAAAGTCCTTACAGTAGAAATTGGGTCAATGGGTATGGTTACTGGACATCTAGAAATTAATATTTTCATAGCCAGCCCAGGAACTACTATGGCCAAAATTTTGTGAACACACCCTGGCCAAGGCACTAGCACAGAAATAACAATACTGTCAATAATCATGCTGCTGCCAATAAGAAAAAGAACAATAGAAGAAAATCTGTAGGATCCACTGAACAAAATTCATTTAAACAAATGTGGATTCCGAAACAATTGCTTTCCTGTTTTGCTTCTAGTTCATTTACATTGGAGCCCAATCAGTCTTGGGTTCCAAACTTCTCCACCTAATTGTGTATGCAGGTATGCCTGGCAGCCAAGAACAACTTGTGGTACATGGATAGCGGCTGCTCCAGGCATATGACAGGAGATAAGGCCAAATTTTGCATACTGACTGAGAAAGTAGAAGGCCTTGTCACCTTTGGAAGCAACACAAAGGGTAGGATTATCGGATCAGGTAAGGTAGGTAAGTGTTCTACCTGCTGCATTGATGATGTTATGCTGGTTGAAGGGTTAGCCTATAATCTACTTAGCATCAGCCAGTTATGTGATAAAGGTTATAATGTTCTATTTAATTCTCAATGCTGCAAGGTTTTTGAACCTGATTCTGATATTGTCAAATTTACTGGAAAAAGAATAAATAATACTTACATGATAAATTTAGATGACATCCAACACACTAACCTTTGCCTTACTGCCAGTAGTGAAGACATAGCATTTTTATGGCATCGTAGGTTAGGTCATGCTAGCTACACTGTTTTACACAAATTAAATAAGCATGACATGGTTAGAGGACTTCCTGAAGTCTCATTCAAGAAAGAAAATAAAATCTGTGATGCATGCACTCAATCAAAGATAACTAGAAAATCATTTAAGTCTAGAACTGAAAATCTATCTTCCAAACCCTATGAGCTGATACATATGGACCTTTTTGGGCCAACTAGAGCTGTCAGCCTATCAGGGAGGAGGTATGGGTTTGTCATGGTAGATGACTTTTCTAGGTATACTTGGGTTTACTTCTTATCTAATAAGAGTGATACTTTCTCAGAATTTCAGGAGTTCTATGTTAAAACAAATCAGAAAATTGAAAACATTTTGTCTGATCATGGAGGTGAGTTTGAAAACTCACAATTTGACGAATTCTGCAGGTCGAATGGAATCAACCACAGGTACTCCTCTCCAAGGACACCTGAGCAGAATGGAGTTGTGGAGAGAAGGAACAGAACCCTAGTGGAAATGGGTCGTACACTTCTTGTCGAAGGTGGTCTACCAAGGAAGTTTTGGGCTGAAGCAGTGAACACTGCCTGTTATGTAATTAACAGAGCCATGGTAAGACCTTCTACCTAGCAAATACCATATGAGATATTAAAAGGTAAGAAACCTTCTATTGCTCACTTCAAGATTTTTGGTTGTAAATATTTCATTCACATAAATGATAAAAAGGACCTTGATAAATTTGAACCTAAAGGAGAACCAGGAATTTTTATTGGTTATTCTGAAAACACCCGAGCATACAGAGTGTACAATCTGAACTCTAAAACTGTTGAAGAATCTCCACACATAATTTTTGATGAATCTTTGGCAAATTCTAATGCTGCTAAATGCAGGAATGAAACCAATGGTGAAATCCTAAAGGAAGGAGATCCTGCAGACAAATCCGAGGATGAAGAAGAACATAAAGAGCTTAATGAAGAGGAGCCTACAGTTCAGGGGGAGGTAAATCAAGTTCATGATACTCCAATTGCAAATATTAGATATCTCAAGGATCATCCTGTAGATAATGTTATTGGAAATCTGCATGACCCCCCTAGGACTAGAGGCCACTTAAGAATTCAACATGAACTGAATGCGTATGCTTTTGTTTCAAACATAGAACCCAAGTCCATTGACTGTGCTCTCCAAGATGTGCATTGGATTAATGCCATGCATGAGGAGCTCAATCAGTTTGACAGGAATAAGGTGTGGCATTTGGTTCCACCTCCTGATCATGAAACAGTCATAGGGACTAAATGGGTATTTAGAAATAAAACTGATGAAGCAGGGAATGTTATTAAAAATAAAGCCAGACTTGTAGCTCAGGGGTACAATCAGGAATTTGGAATAGACTTTGAAGAGTCTTTTGCCCCTGTAGCTAGGTTAGAAGCAATAAGAATTTTATTGGCTTATGCATGTTCCCTAGGAATAAATCTTCAGCAGATGGATGTGAAATCTTCTTTTCTAAATGGGGAAATTAATGAGGATGTCTATGTGAGACAGTCTCCTGGGTTTGAATGTTTAGATTTTCCTAATCATGTTTACAAGCTCAATAAAGCTCTCTATGGGTTAAAGCAAGCTCCTAGAGCTTGGTATGACAGGTTGAGCAAATTTCTCACCGACAAGAACTTCACAAGAGGTATAGTGGATCAAACATTGTTTACCAAGGTAAGCCATCCAGATATTCTTATCATTCAGATTTATGTGGATGACATTGTGTTTGGGTCAACTAACCCCAAATTGTGTGAGGAATTCTCTCAAATAATGACTGATGAATTTGAAATGAGCTCAATGGGCGAGCTCAAACTATTTCTTGGACTGCAGGTTACACAAACAGAAGATGGCATCTTCATCTCTCAGTCCAAGTATGTAAAGAACTTATTGAAGAAGTACAAAATAGACAACCTCAAGGAAATAGCTACTCCAATGGATACATCAACCAGTTTGGATGAAGACTCTAAAGGTAAACCTGTGGACCAAAGGCTATACAGAGGTATGATCGGATCTCTTCTCTATCTTACAGCATCTAGGCCTGATATACAATTTGCTGTGTGTTTATGCTCTAGATTTCAAGCCAGTCCTAAAGAAAATCACTTTAAGGCTGTGAAAAGAATTTTTAGGTATTTACTAGGCACCCAAGAACTAGGTCTCTGGTATCCTGCTAAGTGTGAGTTAGAGCTTCTAGCCTACACTGATGCAGACTATGCTGGGTGTCGAGTAGATAGAAAATGCACCAGTGGCTACTGTCAATTCCTTGGTGGCTGTCTAGTGTCTTGGGCATCTAAGAAGCAACACACTGTAGCATTATCCACAGCTGAAGCTGAGTATGTTGCAGCATATAATTGTGCAGCCCAAGTACTTTGGATTAAGCACCAACTAGCTGATTATCAGATAAATCTGAGATGCATTCCACTTTTATGTGATAATACTAGTGCTATATGCCTTGCTAAAAATCCTGTTCACCATTCTAGGACTAAGCATATAGAGATAAAACATCATTTTCTTAGAGATGCTGTAAATAAAAAGGAGATTGAAATGAACTTCATAGAAACTGAAAATCAAATTGCTGATATTTTTACTAAGCCTCTTGGGAATGAAAATTTTAAGTTTCTTAGAAGAGAACTTGGCTTAGGTAAATTTCAGCATGATGAATGACTGTTTAATTGCTGTGAATAAAATCTCTGATGTGGACTTGTTTTTGATTGCTTGGATAAATCATGTGGATGTGAATGTGGATGTAGAACTGTCTTGCATTGCATATATTCAGGGGGAGCTTGTTATGTCTTTGCATGTCTTTGCATATCATTCATTCATGACCTATGCATAAGCTCTCTCTTAATTAATTCTTGCCATGCTGCATGCATATAGATAGGGGGAGTATTGCTAAGAAAATCAGAGTGGCTTCAACTTTCTTGAAGTCATTCAACCTTCAACTCTGAATACTTGTCTCTGACATTATGGCAATCTATTGGTCAGTTCTGATTTCTAAGCAGTAGAAAATGGACTTCTTCATTTATAAGAATTTGAATTGTTCAAAGACTGATGTAATGGTTTAAATCTTATAATGGTTTAAGTTTAAAGATTGCAATCAGTATATAAGTAAGTTGAAAATTGATAAAACTCTCAACCTCATTCTTATTTCATGTTAGACAAAGCTAATCATATCTGAAATCTGAAAACTCATCTGAAATCATGTCGGAGAGATTAAGTATGTGTATTGTCCTTAAACAAGTCATTCTGAAACATAAAAAGGACAGCTAAGAAAGATACTGAAAAACATTGAGAATCATTGAAAATATATATATTGGCAGAGCAATGACTGGTAATCACTGAGAAACTGAGTGATCCATCAAAGAAGTGGACAACACTCATGTCATGAAGTGTATCAGCTATCTCTGTTTAAAATGTTCAAAACAGCAGGCTGGTTTCACTGAGTACCTGGGGGTAACTGACGTCTAATAAACGTGTACCCTCACACAAAAAGGTGTAACTCAGCTCTGTTGAATTTGATCATAGGCAGAATGGTCCATCTTGTTGAGTATCTAGGGGTATTGGCGTCTTATAAACGTATACCCTTAAGTAGAAAGACTTGTGGTACCTGAATGCTCAAAATGACATAATATTGATAATGCTGCTCCCTCAAAAGAAAATTTCATGAGTGTCAATTTGTTTAGTTTCAATACATGACTTGGGTTCTCTCAATTTTTTTTTGAGACTATGAAAGTAAGATATCATGAAACTGAATCTTTCATGCAAATGTGATTCTGGTTTATTGTCTTATCATGAACAGTGAACTTATCTATTGCTTGTAGTGCATGAACTCCAAATTTTATCATCTTTAAACTAGAACTCTTTCTGACAGCAGTTTCTAATTTCATATGACTGAAGACTCTATGCTTTAGAATGCTTATTCATGAACTACCTGTTCAGAATGCCAGTCAGTTCTTCTCTTGATTCCTCCATCGCATTTAATTTTTCCACCCTCTTTGTTGATGGCAAAGGGGGAGAATATTGTCTAGGGGATGTCTAGTGGGAGAATACTATCTGTCTGAATTCTGAAGTCATTACTGAATTAATTTCAAGGGAGAGTTTGAGGCAGTGAGTTGCATGCATTCATAGCATCTGCATGTCAATCTGCATAACACATCATGTCTTTCATCAAACATATATATCTATGACAGGTTGTTACTACTCTACTTCATATGGGGTTGCCATCATCAAAAAGGGGGAGATTGTTGTGACCCCTCTATGTTGATGATGTTGACACTTGCTCTATTCTTTGGCAACACCATTATTTTGATTGATTGGCAACTGAGTTTGATTTGATGAAATTGCTCCATCAGATTGACTATGTGTTCTTTGCTTTTAATACACTGCTGTCTGCAAGTCTTACTGTCATAAGTCCACACACTGCATCTCAATTAAATTGATTAAGTGTGCACAGCGTCAACGCATCATGTTACAGCGTCAACGCATAAGTCCACACACTGCATCTCAATTTAATTGATTATGTGTGCACAGCGTCAACGCATCATGTTGCAGCGTCAACGCATAAGTCCACACACTACATCTCAATTTAATTGATTATGTGTGCACAGCGTCAACGCATCATGTTACATCGTCAACGCACCGTTTGCTTTGAACCTCAGAGTCTGTACATCCGAATTGCCCTTGATCTGGTGAAATGTATACACTCATTCACTGTAACCTTCACACATTAAAGTCTATACATTCATCACTTACCTTTCACTCAAGGCAAAGTCTATACACTGGGGTCTTTTCCCTACGTGTCTTAGGCGAAGTCTGAACATTCGAGTCTGAAGCTTGAAGTCTATACAGTCCAGCCTAGTCCTACGATCAAGGCTTTAGCTACACTCAACTCTGTACATTGGCTTCGCTTCATCAAGTCTGTACATTGACTCGCCAACATCCTTGAAGTCTGTACATCGCTTCATGTCCCCAAAGTGTGCACATCAACAGTGATCTTTTAAGTCTGTACACTGCTTCAGGAGTTTCAATGTCCACACATCGCTCAAAGTCTGTACAGAGTCCAGCGTCTCAGTTAGCGTCTCATGCACTTGAACAAAGTCTGTACATCCACAGTGTTACTCAAAGTCTATACATTAATCTTCAAATCCAAAGTCTGCACATTGGTCTTCGAATCCAAAGTCTATACAATGGTCTTCACACTTGAAGTCCATACATTCGATGTGCAGAGTTGATGTATATACTGTGTCCTTGCTGATCAAGTCTACACTATGGTCGGTGACAAGTCTGTACACTGGCCTTAGCCTTTCAAGTCTACACATTGGCCTCCTTGCATAAAGTATATACACTGAAGTCTTCACATTTGCTTGCATAACATGAAGTCCATAAGTGGGCAAAGTCTGTACACTGTCCATGCTTCATGCAGCGTCAACTCATCCTTCAGGCAGCGTCAACTCCGCTAGTATATACAATGCTTTCCTTCGCATGAAGCCTTGAAGTGCATTAAGTCTATACAATGCCTCTAGGATTTAAAGTCTATACAGCAGTTGCCTCTCTTGTTGAAATCAACACAATGGGCAAGTCTGTACGTTACATTCTACCTTCACAAGTCTATACAACGATGTATATACAATGCAATGTACATACTTAATCTTATGTCGTTATTCTTGTTGCTGAAGAGAATAGGGTCGACGCTGGGAGCTTAAAGCGTCCACGCATCAGTTGACGAAGCCTTCGCGATATCTTCCAATGCGTCAACGCCACAAGCAAGCAGCGTCGACGCAACAGTTGAAGAAGCATTCATCTTCACAGGCTATTCCACTGCGTCAACGCCACAATTGAGCAGCGTCGACGCAGCAGCTGAAGAGACGAGGCTAATGGCTACTGGAATGCCTCACTGCGTTAACACCATTAAATGACAGCGTCGACGCAGCACGTAAGATTGCTGACTGTGAGCACGTGAATGGAGAACTCTATACATTGGACTGAAGAAGCTAATGATGGGCACGTGATCCCAGGTACCTGGCTCGTGTTCCAAAAAGGACAAGATATCCAGATGAGGACACGTGTACTGACACTCCATTGCATGTTGCCACGTGGTCCAAATTGCTAGGCGGGAAACGTGGAGAGCACACGCCTGCTGCTGTTGCTGGTATATATACAAGCCATCTTCCACAGAAGAAAGCAAATCGAAGGAGAAGAAGAAAAAGTCTATACACTCAGCAGCAGTGAGCCTTCGATCCACAGAGAGAAAAGAGAGAAGAAGAAGATATAGAGAAGAAGAAGAAGAAATAGAGAAGAAGGAGAAAAAGAGAGAGGAAGAGATCGAGAGAGAGTAAGGTGAGAGAGAGCTAATCGAGAGTGAGAGTGAGAGTGTTTGTATCTCAGTCTCGTGGTTCAAAACCAGAGCTGAGCTTTGCTCTTTAAGAGCTACATTTCTTCTGGGTTTTTATTTTTCGTTTTGATTCTGTCTTTCATTTCCGAATGATGTTTCTTCAAGCTGTGTGTCAGCGGTCTTGCAGTGGTGGTCTCCACTGGACGGGTTAAGCTGTATTTCCCCAGTGGTTGTAGAGGATCAGATCCTCTGGTCGGCAAGCTGTAGTGTCCAGCGAAGCTGTGTATCAGCGGGTTGTTTGGCCAAGCTGTAAAGCCCAGCGGACGCAAGCTGTGCTGCGCAGCAGGAAGCCATACTCGGTTGAGTGTGTGGTGGACGTAGGTCGTTGACCGAACCACCTAAAAACTGTGTGTGCAGTGTGTTTGTGTTTTTGTGTGATCTGTGTGCGATGGGAATTTCTTGCTTAGCTTGTTTGATTGCATCGCTTATGCTCATGTCTAGCTTTCTACCTTTTGTTTAGCATCCTTTGTTTAGCTTAACTGACGTTTGCCTAAATTCCGCTTTAGAACTTACAATAGTTTTAAATTAGGCAAGTTGATCTATTCACCCCCCTCTAGATCCACAATCTGTGGAGATAGACTGCGTCCATCTAACCCAACAGGGTAGTGGGCGCCAAACAATGCTATAGATGTCAAGGGTTTGGACACTTCGCGGGGCAATGCCCATCTAGAGGGTTGTCTAGCTTGTTAGTTGAGGAGGAAGCTTCCCCACCCCAAAGGAAACTTGAAAGCATGATTGAGGTCCATGAAGCCTCACTAGATTGGGAGGAAGAGTATGAGGCCCAATACCATGAGTTGGGTCTAGACCACACCATGACACCTACTGACTCACATCTAGGAGTGATTAGATGTATGTTGGCACTCAAAATATGATCGTCGGTGACCAAGCCATAAGGACGAATGACCCGGCCCACCGAAGTACGGAAGCCGATAAAGATCAACATATTGAAGACTCTTCAAGCTGCCAGAGCCTCGAGTCGCTCCGTATAGATACGGGGACTTCACCTCAGGGGAGCCGGGACAAGCTCACAACCAACCGGCAGCGCGACCAAGCCTGCCAAATGAACCGGCATCGACTCTGTCATGCCACATACACCACATCCGTTGTCCGATCAAGGACGACGGTCTATCCGGTGGTCCCCCACCAAATGAGAAGGTTCTCCCGAGGATGAAGGAGTTCCACCGGCTCTCCAGTATGGAGGACCGAAAGCTCTGGCGGCAGAAGATCCCGATCACCCGACATAGGTGCGGCTTCCTGCCAAGATGGGCCCATTAGCAGCCGAAGGACCACCCAGCTCGGGTGGAGCTATCCCTGGTGTTGTCACGCTTTCTGAGAAGCCTCGGAAACGAACCAGGCCAGGCTAACGACTTGGGTCAGAGAGCTGAAGGCCGTATGCCCGCAGAAGACCCGTGCGAGCAGCCTAAAGCAATCCAGAACCTAGAAAATGGCCGTACGCCAATCTAGGAGCTTCGACAGATCATATCGTCGAAGTCTTAGTGAGCAGTCGCAGAGTACATGTTCACGATGGCCCCCGAAATTATCCCCGGGTCCATCGACCGGCTTAAAAGCGTACAAGGGACATTACTCCGGCGCGCCTTAAACCGGCGCGCCCCTCACTCAATACCCTTATCCCGGCGCGCCCCTAACTTCGACCCTTATCCCGACGCGCCCCCATCTCCAGCCCTTATACCGGCGCGTAAATCACCCTGATGATGGCTTCGATCCCGGCGCGATAAGCCTTGAAGGCTCCCCCGGCGCGCCAATCCCACGCCGGTTCAACGTTCTAACTCATGCCCTACATATACAGCTGTTCGAGAGCAACGAAAAGAGAGAGGCGAAAAAAAGAAGAAAAGAGGCCACACAGAGAGGGAGAGATCAAAAGAAAAAGATCAGAAGAGACAGAAAGAAAAAAAAGGAGGGAGAGGGCTTTCGAGAGGGTTCCATCGGAGGAGCTACCGACCGGCCATCTTCTTCTTCTACGACACCCTGTTTCAGGAACAGGTGGGCGCGGGTGCTGATCCCTTCCCGACTTTCCGCAGTTTTCTCTTCTGAAACTTCTATCCATCGAATGTAAGCGAGAGGGGGAGGAGCGATGATGATATGAGTCGATTCTCCTCCCCCCTCTACGCGATTTTCTCTGCTACTCTTTCCCTGTTATTGCGCTATGAGCGTCCTCTGCTTCTGTTATTGTTGAACGGCGATCGAATAATGGCGCTGGTGCCATAGTCTGACGATGTAAATGCCGAGCCATTCCCGTTTCTGGGATGGTAACATATATATATATATATACATGCTGAATGCTGGGTTTAATGGGTCGAATGATTGGTCTTCGTCTTCCCTCTCTTATGTATGCCAATGCGTGCGCGCGAGGCTTTCTCCGTATCATTCCCTGATTCCGCTTTCCCTGAATCTCCTACCATGCCCTGAATCATCGTGGGCTACAGAAACGTCCCTTCCCCGGGGTTTCCCCTCCAAATATTCTCCGGTTTAATCTCAGGATTCTCGCATACCCCTCTCTTCTCGGACGGAGCCGTGCTTCTGCGCGTGCCTCTCTCCGCCACGCGTGGGGTTTCACCCCCTGAACAATGCTCTCTAACTGATCGAACATATGCCTCGTAATAGGCCTCCCTCACCTATGCATTTACTATCTCTACGCATCACGGTCGTCCGAATGGTTTCCGGGGTTTTCCTTCTCATTATCTCGCTCATCTGGGGAAGGGGAACACACCCTTCTGGCTTCACGGAACTACTAGGCCACTAAGAACCCTACCTCCCGATGGTAGATGTTCTCCCTGAGCCCACAGTAGATAGCAACGAAAAGGTCTTGGTTCAACAAGCTAGACCCTAACAGTCCAGGACCCAATGGAGACCGGGGATGTGTGCTCCTCGCAGGCTAGCCCTCAGAGTTCCATCTCCCTAATGGTCGGTTCCTCTAAGGGATAAGTCATACACCGTGGGTTGTCCACCCCTCGCAGGCTAGTCCTCGGGGTATTGCTCCCGCCGTCAATGCCTTCGTCCCTCTGTTTCTTCCCCTACGGAATTTGGGTGCCCCTAGCAGGCTAGTCCTCGGGGTACTCCATCCACTGGGGTTTGCTGGCTGCCATTGTGCAGACCGGCGGTTTAGGGGCTTGTTCTACAGGTGAGCATGACCCCGCTTCTCCCCTGCAACTCTTCAGGTCCAGGGGAGATGCTGTCCAATTTTGGACATATTAAGATTAAATAAGCCTTAATGAAACGCTCGTTCTGGACCCAATTATCCCGGTGCTCGAGTAGGAACCTCGCACTGGCTTAATCACACCGTCCTTCGGGGTTCTGGACTTCAATTCAATAAGCAATTGGCCCCAAATAACTTCAGAATCCTCACCCGAAACTTAACAAACTCAATAATTGCAAAATTCATAGAAAGAGTGGGTTGAACGGCGCGGCCTTAGCCGGCGCGCCCTAATCCGGCGCGGTACCCCCCCGCGCCGGATTAACGTTAGACTCATTTCCAACTTTTTTTCCTTTGCACCTTTCCGGCGCGCCCTAAGCCGGCGCCCCCCCAAGCCCTTGCGCGCCGTTTCAACACGCATGGTCACCGCGCCGTATTAACATCTATACCTACGTTTCTTCGCGCCGTATTAGCCTCTATACCTACGTTTCGTCGCGCCGTATAAGCTACCTATTGCAGGGTCACGCCGGTTTTGAAGCCTCTTGTTGCTTTAATCGCTTATTAGCCCCCCCGAGTGGACCTCGTCCCTCGGGGTTGGCGTTAATAAATCATAATGGATAATAAATTGAATAAGGGAGGGGCCAAGCGAGCCCGAATTATATTGTCATCATATCTTCATTACCACGTCCTCCGCCATGTACCGAGGATCCATAATTCCATGAACATATGCATCCTGCATGTCTTCGTCATGATCATCATGTAGCTCTTTTTAATCCGGCTTCGACAGCCCGCTATCTCGGCAATTAATCAAAGGTGTTCCCTCCTCGTGGGGGATGTAATTAACGCCATAGCCTTTATGGTATGGCGGACTGCTGGTCCCGACCGAACCTCACATTCGCCCGACATGGGTCAGAATGAGCGCACAATAGAATCGTCACGCATGTGACTGGCATGCCCGCGTCGTCAATCAGTCAGTTGACTACAAGTTAGTTAATTGGTTGATCGATATGCGAACGAAAAGGCAAAACGAAAGAAAAAAAGGTCGCGAACAAGTCTGGCACGCCCGGTGGGACTAGTGTCACCTTTCATCTCTTTGCCGAGATATTCAGGCTTCGAAGCCCTCTCAAAGGCTACTGATTATCGCCTTGTTTGATATTTCAGTGCAAACAATGACGACTCACGGGATAACCGGCGTCGGCTTCAGTCCTGCGATCGTCGCCAGACACGCGCAAGGGTACCTGGCGGTGCCCATGGAATTTGGTAGCTTTCCTCCTGCTGTGGGCTTCCCCAACTTCTTGGGGTTGGCCTTTGTCGACATGCTGGAAGTCGAAGCCACGGAACCCGTCAAGGAAACCGTGAAGGAAATGGAGCCTCTGAAGGATCCCTGCTGCGATGGTTCGCTCAAGAATCTGGCCCCGGCTGCTAGCTGCCTGGTGCACCACATTGTACGTGGGATGCATCCCACTGTCATCAACAAACCCCCTGGAGGACGTCAGCGTCGCCAGGCTCGCAAGAACACTGCTGTGATCACCGGAACTGTCTCTCAGTCCGGAAAATCAATGCTGGTGGGAGGCATGCGTGTCTTCCTCAACGGGCGCACGGCACGGGTGACCCCAGACCGCGTCATCCCAAACGTTCCTGTCTACAACAACTATCAAGCTCTCGCTGGACGGAGGGCAGAAAGAGAAGAAGCCGGCCACCATGGCCAAGGAAACCCGGCGCTCAGGCCGAGGAAATTCAAACAGGTGTGGGTTCCCAAGCGGACCCAACCTGCCTACCATCCAACACCCACCCGCCGTCGTCCTATGAACGACGAGGCGGGAGCGAGAAGAGAAAGGGGCTTGTCCCCGATGAATGAAGAAGAGGTGGTTGCGGATCCTCCGCGTCACAGAAGTTTCCGGGCTGTGGCCCGTCAAGCCAACGTCCCTGCCACGGGGCGAAGGTTCCAACAACCAGCCGACAGAGCTCGACTGGCCTACATTCCTCCTGCTGGAGGTCGACCACTTTCCCCCGTGCTACATCAAGAACGGGGTCGAGAAGAAATGGCCTGCCTGGTCAGAAGCTATTTCCGAGGATTGGGTAACACCTCGCTCGGACAGCAGCGGCTGATGCAGACAGTCGCCACTGAAGAAAATTACTGCCCATCAACGGCAGATGAAGAAGAAATGGAGGATATAATGAGGATGTCGTCGGTCGACGACAATGGACACAATGACGGCTTTGAGATCGAAGCCGATGAAACCTCCCCCGAGCGGGAAGAAAGAAGAAGAATTTCTGTGTTCGAGAGGCTGACCTTTCCGCAACAAGCAAGGCGGAGGGTCCATCAACAAAGAAGGAGGATGCAGGTTTTCACTTGCAACATGGCTGGTGTATCCAGCCGATATGGGGAGCTTCCTGAAGACCCCCAAGAACTGGCTCTGTTGGCCGTACGGCCGGGACCAGCTACCCGCAGGACAGAAGCAGCAAGAGGGCTTCTGACAAGGATGAAAGAGAAATAGCCCTAGTTATACCTCCACTGGGATGACAAAGCCCCCGTCTTGACCGCTAATGTGGTAACGACGGAAGAAGAAGACGACGTACTCCTCGACATTCTGCCCGAGGGTACGTCCGGGGAAACAACAGAAGGTGTCCCCACCACTATAGATACATCAGTCTTGATGTTGCTGCAAAGATATCAACGGGAAATAGATTCCCTGAAGAAACAGCTGATGGAAAAAACTGAACACTCATCGGCCTCCAAACCACCCGAAGTCCAAGGTGAATCATCCCGGGGAGCGGCTCGTCGAGACGACCCTCCACCACTTTATACACTACCCCAGCCGTCAGAGCCAACTGTGACGACAGCACAACAGCGGCCACCACAGCCTCAGCCGCTGCTACCTCCGGTGCTTCCTCAGGTGCACCCAACACCCCCGCTGCTGCATCCTCCACAGGCGACCACCCTGGTCACCCCGTACCTGCAGCCAGCACACTTCTATCCGGAGCCAGTCGACCCCACGGTCATGAACCGGATGATGGTGGAGAGGATGATCGAGCTGAAGCTCGCAGAGAAGAGCGAAGGCGACTACGTCGCATTCGATGCCTATCGGGTGCCCTACCCGCAACACCATGCGGCTAAGCGACTTCCCCCGGGAGTCAACAAGCCACCCAAATTTGACAAATTCAACGGGAAAGGTTCCCCAAAAGAACATATTGCATATTATATGACCGTTATGGGTGATCTGTCCACCGACGAGTCATATTTGCTGAAATTCTTCGGGTCCTCGCTGACGGGGCTCGCATTTGAATGGTACTCCAGCCTCTCGGCCGGGTCAATCAATGACTGGTCAGATATGCAGAGGAAGTTCAGAGAAAGATTCCATGTCACAGAGAGGGAAGTCACAGTGGCCGAACTCTATTCGACAAAACAAAGGGCAGATGAGACCGCCCTTGACTACATCAAGAGGTGGAGGAACCTCGGAATGAGATGCAAGCGACCCCCGCATCAGGAGGACGCTGTGCAAATATGTAAACAAAATCTCAGGAGGGAGGTCCTGGAAAAAATGATCGGAATGGAAATACGGTCGTTCGACCGGCTGAATAATGTGGTGGCCGAGGTAGAGGCTTTCCTAGCTAAACCTATCCCGACGTCAGCTGTCAGCGTAGCCCAGAAAGGCAAGGCTGCGGAGCGGCGCCCCACACCTAAAGAAGCAAATGCGCTTGATATCAAGGCATTCGAACAACAGAAGGAGAAAGGCAAGAAAGCGGCTCCCCCGCAACCTGCGAAAGCTCCAGATGACAAAGAAGGTCCTTCGTTGAGGGACAAAATGAAGAAGGCTTATTCCTTTCCTAAGGATAAGACCCGGATCCTGTTTGACTGGGTAACGAAATACAGTATGGTCACTCTGCCTGAGTCGAGAAGACCAGAGGACCTGAAGAGAAAAGACAGTCCAAGATTCTGCCCCTATCACCAAATGCTGGGACATTCAATCGAAGACTGTTATGTTTTCAAAGACGTCATCGAAGGGATGGTGAAGAAGAATGAGATAGAGCTGGGAGAGTACAAAGTAGACCCTCCTCAGCCACATGAAGCTCCTCCCCGAAGAGCAGCAGTCAACATGGTCTCCCTCTATCAGGCACTACCCGAGGAGATCTCTGAAGCAAGCACACGGAGCACCTATGAAATCCATTTCCTGGAGCCCGTGAAGGAACAGCAGGGGTGGCAGCAAATCCCTGTGAAGCACAAGAAGAAGAGGGCACCCCGCCCAAAAGAGGGGGCACATATCCGTGGCGTTACACCCCGGCCTGCTCCGCCAGTGGTAGCGCCCGTATGGGTCACTTCACCTACAGCTGTCAGAATATATACACCCAACAGGAGGAGACAAACTCCGCTGCCAGTAATCAAGGAAACCAATCCTGGGGTCCTTCGACTGCAACACTTAATTGAAGGGCTAGAGAAATATGTACAGCCCGAACTGAAACCTCTGCTGGTACGGGACCACGTCCCATGGCAAGAGCTGAAGCAACTCTCACTCAAGCAAGGGGAGGAAGCTGAAGCAGCACCACCTCAAGAGAGCAACCTGTTCTGGGGGCAAGCACCTGCAGAAATCAAAAAGAAGAAAAAGCAAAAGAAAAAGAAGAGAAAGGCCGCTGGGGCCCATAAAACACAGGTCGTCTCCTGCAATACCCTGTCAGCACTCTTCAACCTACCCGGAGAAGAGGAAGAAGAAGAAATTTGCTTCACACCCCATGCTGGGGGAGGCAAGGCCGAGGCCGCAACTGCTGCACATGCCACTCGGTCAGGCCGGAAATGGGGGCGCCAGCCGCCGCCCAATCACAACATTATGTTCAGAGGGGAGCAACCCTACAAGACACCTCCGCCGGAAGTTAAGGGAGTACAAATCCCTCCTCCGTCAGGTCTATACAGCAAGACTGGGGGCAAGACAGTCCCTTCATTCCTTGAATTTATGAAGATGTCAAAGGGAAAGCAGCCTTGTCAGGAGGCTAACCCTACACCCGGGGTCAGTCACCCTCGGCCAGTGCAATCTACTGAGGATGCAAATGCAGATGGGGCTTGCCCTACAGCAGCTAATAAAGAAGACCCGACAGTCGGTGCCAGCTAGACGGTGCCGAGTCCGAGGAAGATAAAGCAGGGCCATCTGGACCCACAAATCAAACCCTCCCTAAGCCCAGGTGGGTTGAGGAGATGAAGCTCTCCAATGTCCGGGCTGGAAGCCGAATAATGAAGCTGCTCAAGAAGCTCCCTGCTCGTTTTACGATCTGGGAAATTCTCTCTTTGAGTGAAGAAACTCGACAGGCAATCATTACTGCTCTGCAGACGCCTGCTCAGTTTGAAACCTGCATAGCTGAGGCTATACCAGAAGCCAGTATGACCTTCTCTCCAGAAGACATGCTACTGCCTACTGCCAGTCACAACAGGCCGCTATATATGAAAGGACATCTGAATGGAAGAGAACTGAACCGGATTCTGGTTGACCCTGGTGCAGCAGTCAACATCTTGCCATATAGAATATACGAGAGGTACCACTTCAATGTACATCTCGAGAAAGTCGGGGATATGCGTATCGCTGGCTTCAACCAAAAATGTGAAGTATCTATGGGAGTGGCAGAGTTCACACTGACCCTGGCAGATTTCACTACAACGGTGCAGTTTCACGTCATTGACTCTCGCACCTCCTACAAAGCACTGCTCGGCCGCCCATGGCTGCACGAAAATATGGTGGTGCCCTCCACGCTCCACCAATGCATCAAATACAGCCTCCAGGGGAAGGAGGAAAGGATATTTGCTGACATCCACCCGTTCGAGGTGTTTGAATGTCACTTGGCGGACGCCAATCTGTATACGGGGTCTCCCCGGAAGGTTTCTAAACTGAAGCCCCCGTAGGGGCATCAAAGAATAGATCGGGTGACGGTTGGTATCCACCACCGCCGCGCGGATATGTCAAGCCGAAGGTGGTTTCCCACATCACGGCTTCTGGAAATGTCGGCAGGGTGACACCCCCAGCATTATACCCCAAAGCTAAGGAAGTGCATGTTGATCGACAGCACGACCGCATCGGAGTCCCGGCCGGCCTCACCAAGCCAGTCTCCGGCCTCGATGGTCCCACTGTCGAACCTTTCAAAGCCTGGGAGGTGGCACAAGAAGATGGGCCCAGCAGCTTGTTCTATACGGCTGAGGAGCATCCCACTCAGGAAGACACAGACTGCAGCCTCCCTGAGGATCTAGCCGACCCGCGGGTTCCTGTTCAGGGCCTGGCATTTACCACTGATCGGACGGCCAGGATGTTTCAAAAGCAACACATCCCTCCCGATCAACCTCAAAAACGCAAGGAAGCTTTCCAGAAGATGTGGTATCCTGTAAATCTGGACAAAGAAATGAGACGTGTCTCTCAACATCCGGGTCTGGGCTTCACCCTGGAAGACTACTATTACAGTGGGCGGTACGAGGTGGATACCATCTCCACCTTCTATCCAACTGAAGACAGCCCTCTGGGGGCAACCTTTGATGAGTATCCGGCGGAGGCCGAACATGCTGAATTGGCCCTATCCGGGAATCAACAAATGGAGACCTTGATCTCCTGCCGATGTTGGGAGCAGGTCCGTCCTGAGGAAGCGGCCTTTCAAGCCGAATTTGATACGGCTGGTAGCAGCGAAGCCGAGGACATTCAAGAAGTAGGAGTCTCTCCCTCTACAGGGGTCCTACTAACGACAACTTCAACACCCTTTCTGCCAATCAGGGAGGTCTTGGTCAACTCTAATCAAGGGGAGCCGGCTACCATGAAAGAAAGGGCCACTTCTGTGGAAGATACAACTGTCCCAGAAGGCGAGACTCCCTCAACTTCTGCTACAAATCCAATATGTTGTCCGAGTCCGGCGGCAAACAACTACCGGCCTGTCATGGCTGCAACCTCATCTACAAGCACTGAAGCTGTTCTCTCACCCTCAGGAGCTGCAACGGCAATGGATCTTCTAATAGAACAATCCACCCAGCCGCTAGCACAAGAGATCAAGAAACCTCAGGAAGCTCTGGCAGTGTCTGACGAGGAAGTAGAAGTGCTCGACCCTCAAGATGGTATTCCAGACTTCGTCGACCTCCAGCCGGCACCTCCGGAAATAGAAGACGGAGGCCAGGCCACAGTCGATGAACTAATAGAAGTCAACTTGGGAGATGAGGGGGACCCTAGGCCTACCTTCCTCAGTGCCCAACTATCCCCGGAAGAACGGGAGCTGTACATTCAACTACTACTAGAATACCGGGATTGCTTCGCCTGGACTTATAAAGAGATGCCAGGTCTAAGCCCTGCTGTCTCACAACATGAGCTGGCAATCAACCCTGAAGCCGAGCCGGTGAAGCAACCACCGCGGCGTATGAGGCCAGAGCTCATCACCCGAATCTGTGCTGAAGTTGACAAGCTCATTGATGTGGGATTTGTTGAAGAAAATCAGTACACCACATGGCTGGCGAATATCGTCCCCGTAAAAAAGAAGAATGGACAGATCCAGATTTGTGTCGACTTCCGAGATCTAAACAAAGCCTGCCCTAAAGATGACTTCCCGGTGCCAATAACCGAGGTCATGATCGATGCTACAACCGGCCATGAAGCCCTGTCATTCATGGATGGGTCGTCCGGCTACAATCAGATTTGGATTGCGGAGCACGACCGGGTCCATACTGCTTTCCGAACTCCCAAAGGCATTTATCATTACAAGAGAATGCCATTCGGACTGAAGAATGCTGGCGCAACCTATCAGCGCGCAATGACCAAAATCTTTGATGAATTGCTCTACCACAAGGTCGAGTGCTACATAGATGACCTGGTGGTCAAAACCAGAAGAAAAGAAGATCACCTGCAAGACCTCCGGATTGTTTTTCAGAGGCTGAGGCAGCATGAGCTAAAAATGAATCCTATGAAATGTGCGTTCGGAGTGTCGAGCGGAAAATTCTTGGGCTTTGTCGTCCGATATCGGGGGATCGAGATAGACCCCGCAAAGATCAAGGCGATTCAGGAGTTACCTCCACCAAGGAACATCTCCGAGCTGAGGTCACTACAAGGCCGCTTGGCTTACATCCGGCGTTTCATTTCCAATTTGTCAGGGCGATGCCAGCCTTTTCACAAGTTGATGATGAAAGATGTCCCCTTCTATTGGGATGAAGATTGCCAGACAGCCTTTGACAAGTTAAAAGACTATCTGAAGACTCCTCCAGTATTGGGCGCGCCGGTGAAAGGACGGCCGTTGATACTGTATATAGCAGCTACACACAATTCTCTGGGGGCAATGCTAGCCCAGAATAATGAAGAAGGGAAAGAACAAGCCCTCTATTACCTCAGTCGGAGACTGGTCAGAACTGAAGAGAAATATACTTATATTGAGAAGATCTGCCTGGCACTAGTCTTCGCAGTCAAAAAGCTCCGGCACTATATGTTGTCGCATGAAATCAGCTTGGTGTCCAAGGAGGATCCCCTGAAATATATTATGTCCCAGCCGGCACTCAAAGGCCGCCTAGGCAAATGGGCGGTAATCCTTATGGAGTTTGATGTCTCCTACGTGCCGCGCAAAGCCATCAAAGGTCAAGCTATTGCGGACTTCTTTGCTGAACATCCGATACCCGGGGAAAGCCCGTGGGAACCGGAACTTCCCGAGGATGAGACCCTAGAAGCCGCCCAAGTACAGCCTTCCTCATGGCAGCTATACTTTGATGGCGCTTCCAGAATCGACACCTCTGCTACCGGGTCATCCAGGGTCAGAGCAGGGGCAGGCATAGTCTTGAAGTCCCCGGAAGGAGAAGTGGTGCATACATCCTGCTCCATAAACAAACAATGCACAAACAATGAAGCAGAATATGAAGCCCTGATAATCGGGTTGCAGATTGCTCTGTCCATGGGAATTCAGATGCTGGAAGCATTCGGAGACTCCATGCTAGTTATAAAACAGCTGGAAGGAGAGTTCGAGGTGCGAAAGCAAGAGCTCCTCCCCTATCACCAGTTGGCAACTCGCCTGATGTCAAAATTTTACTTCATCAGCATTAAGCACATCAATCGAGGCTGGAATGCTCAGGCAGACGCCCTCGCTAAGCTGGCCAGTTCATTGGCGGTCCCGCCAGACACAAGCCTAAACATAACAGTGATCAACCGCCGACAGGTCCCCAGCGTAACAGAGGTTCTGGCCGACGAAGAAGAGATGGAAGTGGCAGTCATCGAAGGGGTTCAGCAGCCCGACTGGCGAGAGCATCTCCTACGCTGGTTTCAACACCAGCAACTTCCAAAAGAAAAGGAACAAAGAATGAAGCTCCTGAGGATCAAGGATTCTTATGAGATGAGAAGCGGGACCTTGTTCCGAATTATGGCAGATGCTCGAAGGAAAGTCCTACTCCGTTGCTTGTCTTCAGCAGAAGCGGGGCGGGTTATGCAAGAAGTTCATGCAGGATCAGTCGGGGCACACCAGGCAGGTCCGAAAATGAAGATAGAGATAAAGAAATTGGGTTATTACTGGCCCGCTATATTTAATGATTGCTGCAAGTTTGCCAAGGCTTGTCAGAAATGTCAAGAACATGCTAATGTGGCGAGGAGACCCCCGGTGCCACTACATCCCACTCTACCAAGTTGGTCGTTTGCTCAGTGGGGCACGGACGTGGTAGGGCCACTGCCGGCATCTTCGTCAGGATGCAGATACATCTTAGCAGCTACAGATTACTTCTCCAGATGGGCGGAGGCAGTAGCACTAAGAGATGTGACCGGAGAACTAGTTGCAAGGTTCTTCCGGCAGAATGTAATATTCCGGTTCGGGATCCCCAGTCGAATCGTCTCTGATAACGGCAGCCATTTCAGAAATCAGAAGGTTTATCGGCTAGTTGACAAATACAAAATTGACTGGAGGACATCGTCCCCCTACAACCCTCAAGCCAACGGACTAGCAGAGGCTTTTAACAAAACCTTGTGCACACTATTGGCGAAGACTGTCAAGTCTAACAAAAAAGATTGGGAAGAAAGGATGTACGAAGCGCTTTGGGCCTATCGTACTGTCTACAAGACCCCAACCGGCTGTTCACCCTTCTCCCTTGTCTATGGGTCGGAAGCTGTAGTGCCGATTGAACTCGAAGTTCCTTCATTGCGAGTTGCCATCCAGCACGGATTAGTCAGTGGTGAGCAGACCAACACAGAAAGAAGATTGGAAGAGCTCGCTGAGCTCGAAGGAAAATGCCTCCAGGCGCAACAAAACATCCAACTCTACCAAGCTCGCATGGCCCGTGCTTTTGACAAGTTAGTCAAGGGTCGAGAGTTCAAGAAAGGAGACCTGGTGATGGTCAAAAGAAGAGAAGTGATGGCCTCTAACCCCAAAGGGAAGCTGGTCGAAAACTGGGTCGGACCGTATATCGTCCGCCGAGTATATGAAGGGGGTGCCGACGTCCTTGTAGACCACAAAGGAGCCGTCCAGTTCTCTCCCCTCAACGGAAAACACAGTAAGCTGTATCATGCGGCGCAGCCAACACACCCCGAGTGATCGGCCGGAACATACCCTTTCCTTGGTTAGTGGCACTCCGCCTTAATCGAGCTACTTTTCCTTGGTTAGTGGCACTCCGCCCTAATCAAGCTACTTTTCCTTGGTTAGTGGCACTCCGCTCTAATCAAGCTACTTTTTCTTGGTTAGTAGCACTCCGTCCTAACTGAGCTACCCTTTCCTTGGTTAGTGGCACTCCGCCTTAATCGAGCTACTTTTCCTTGGTTAGTGACACTCCGCCTTAATCGAGCTACTTTTCCTTGGTTAGTGGCACTCCGCCCTAATCAAGCTACTTTTTCTTGGTTAGTAGCACTTCGCCCTAACCGAGCTACCCTTTCCTTGGTTAATAGTATTCCGCCTTAACCGAGCTACTCTTCCTTGGTTTAGTGGCACTCCGCCCTAACCGAGCTACCCTTCTCCTTGGTTAGTAGCATTCCGCCTTAACCGAGCTACTCTTCCTTGGTTTAGTGGCACTCCGCCCTAACCGAGCTACCCTTCTCCTTGGTTAGTGGCATTCTGCCCTAACCGTGCTACCCTTCCCCTTGGTTAGCGGCATTCCGCCCTAATCGAGCTACCTTCTCCTTGGTTAGTGGCATTCCGCCCTAACCGAGCTACCCTTCCCCTTGGTTAGCGGCATTCCGCCCTAATCGAACTACTTTTCCTTGGTTAGCGGCATTCCGCCCTAATCGAACTACTTTTCCTTGGTTAGCAGCATTCCGTCCTAATCGAGCTACTTCCCTTGGTTAGCGGCATCCCGCCCTAATCGAACTACTTTTCCTTGGTTAGCGGCATTCCGCCCTAATCGAACTACTTTTCCTTGGTTAGCGGCATTCCGCCCTAATCGAGCTACTTCCCTTGGTATAGCGGCATCCCGCCCTAATCAAGCTACTTTTCCTTGGTTAGCGGCATTCCGCCCTAATCGAGCTACTTTCCCTGGATTAGGCGGTTTTCCACCCTAATCAAGCTACCTCTCCTTGGTTAGTGGCATCTCGCCCTGATCAAGCTACCCTCTTTCGGATCGCATTCCAAATAAAAAAAAGAAAAGAAAAAAAGAGGGGGTTAAAAATAGAGATACCCCGCCAGACTTGTTCCTATATCAGAACAAGTGCAAAAATGGCTATAACCCGGCTGTGGCGAAAACCCGAAAGGGCGTCGCAGGCAAAATTGGGTACCCCGCCGCGTGAAAACCCGAAAGGGCGCGCGGGCAAAAGCAAGAGGGGGCTGGCTTCGGCGAAAACCCGAAAGGGCGCTTGAGTCGGTAAAGTGGTAATTTCCCAAATGCCTCTCCTATTCTCCACTCAATAAAACTCTGAAAGGGACAATCATCAAAGTCCCACCGGGAATACTTTAACAAACCCTTTTTGACCCTCGTCATCATCGACGAGATCGGTCGATCTCTGTCCATAACTTGGACCTTACGTCCTTGTTAATAACCTCATCTTTGCTTCGGCATGTAACCCATGTCGATGAACAAACCCTTTTCGACCCTCGTCATCATCAGCGAGATCAGTCGATCTCTACCCCCAACATTGGACCTTACGTCCCTGTTGACAACCCCATCCTTGTTTCGACAGTAACATATGCCGACAAATAAACCCCTTTCGACTCTCGCCATCACCGGCAAGATCGGTCAACCTCTACTCTCAAACTTGGATCCTACATCCTTGTTAATAAACCACTTCCTTGCTTCGACATTTAACCAGTGTCGACGAAATAAACCTAAGACCAACCCTTGTCCTCATCGACAAGGACGGTCGGCGTTCCCGCGGTCCAGTCCTTCTGAATCTCGAATTCAAAAACAAAAAAAAAGGAAATGGGGTTAAAAATAGAGATACCCCGCCAGACTTGCTCCTATATCAGATCAAGTGCAAAAGTGGCTATAACCCAGCTGTGGCGAAAACCCGAAAGGGCGTCACAGGCAAAATCGGGTACCCCGCCGCGTGAAAACCCGAAAGGGCGCGCGGGCAAAAGCAAGAGGGGGCTGGCCTCGGCGAAAACCCGAAAGGGCGCTTAGGTCAGTAATGTGAATAAATTTTTTTTGAATGATGAATAGTGATGAACCATCCGCCGTCCAAAAGGCCACTTTCAAGGTCGTGACGAGGATCTTCATTCGATATCCCACTTATACACGTCTAGTGTCTATACCCTTTCGACCCTTGTCACCATCGGTAAGATCAGTCATTACCTATACGATTTTTGTCACCATCGGCAAGACCGTCTACCCCTTTCGACCCTTGTCACCATCGGCAAGATCGGTCACTACCCTATCCGATTTTTGTCACCATCGGCAAGACCGTCTACCCTTTCGACCCTTGTCACCATCGGCAAGATCGGTCACTACCTGTCCGGTTTTTGTCACCATCGGCAAGACCGTCTACCCTTTCGACCCTTGTCACCATCGGCAAGATCGGTCACTACCTATCCGGTTTTTGTCACCATCGAAAATACCGTCTACCCTCTCGACCCTTGTCACCATCGGCAAGATCGGTCACTACCTGTCCGGTTTTTGTCACCATCGGTAAGACCGTCTACCCTTTCGACCCTTGTCACCATCGGCAAGATCGGTCACTACCTGTCCGACTTTTGTCACCATCGGCAAGACCGTCTACCCTTTCGACCCTTGTCACCATCGGCAAGATCGGTCACTACCTATCCGGTTTTTGTCACCATCGGCAAGACCGTCTACCCCTTTCGACCCTTGTCACCATCGGCAAGATCGGTCATTACCTATCCGGTTTTTGTCACCATCGGCAAGACCGTCTACCCTTTCGACCCTTGTCACCATCGGCAAGATCGGTCACTACCTATCCGGCTTTTGTCACCATCGGCAAGACCGTCTACCCTTTCGACCCTTGTCACCATCGGCAAGATCGGTCGCTACCCGTTCTCGGTTCTTGCCGCTCTCGGCATGACCGTTTATCCGCCAGTTTCACTATGCCCCCCTAAGTTCCCCGAACTCTCGACCAGCATAAGCCGTTTCTAGTCTTGAGAAAAGTCGTGGCGCGGTGGAGTGAACACCTCACCCCTTTCCTGAAGGCGTGAGCGCTCTCCTGCCCTAATGACTCATACACTCGAACTAGAATCGACGGGCAAACAAAAAAAGGGAAACAACACAATGACAAGATGGAGTTTTCATTCAAAATCAGGATGGAGATTTTTCATTACTATGAAGTGAGGGCGCATGATTACATGGACCATGCCCTGGGATACATAAGGTGCATTAAAAGTGAGCACATAAAGAAAAGAGATTACGGCAAAGGGCGTCGGAAGATGTCCTCCAGCACAGGAATACCCAAGGACGGATGGCGGATCAGTTCTTGCAATCTAAACTCGGTGGCCTCCAGCTCGGATAGCTTCGCCTCCAGGGAAGCAGCTTGTCCTTCGGCCATCTCAGCGTCCTCAACCTTTTGGACCCCCAGGCGATCTACTTCTTCAAGTTCAGCCTCTATCCTGGAAAGTTCGGCCCGCAATGCCGTCATCCGGGCCGTCAGGGAGTTCCGGCGTTGTAGAGAGGCGTTGGCTTCGTCCCTCGCCCTCACCGCGGTCTCTTGCAGGGAAATGAGGGCCGTCTTGTTTTCAGCCCGCTCCATTGATATGGCCACCAACTGGTCAGCTGCCTCCCGGCCCAAGAACTCCCTCCGGTTCACATACTTCAGGAGCAGGATCACCCGTGGAGTCCAGTCGTCCATGGGACAACCAAGGGCCAGCAGCGAGCGGGACAGATGCTCTATCAACCCCCTCAGCTGAACATAAGTTAAATCCCTACTGGCTGTTACGGCCTGCTGGAGGGTCCCCAGGAACTGCCACACGACATCACTCGAGGATTGAAGGCCAAGTGGCGACGTCTCGGGCAGTTCAAACTCCACTCTGCCATCCACGGCGGCCCATATATCATCAGCCGCCCCGGAAGATGACGACGGCATAAGCTGCAGCCCACTACCGCTCGGAACAACCGCGCCGACAGGTGCGGTGGCTGGAGCCTCAACAGCAACAATCTCCTTACCGGTCTCCTGGAATGGGGGTCCAACAAGAACCCCAAGAATCGGGGACGTCTGTCCCTCAGTAATCTCCCCGGCTTCTACCTCAGCGGAGTCATCCTTCTCCAGAACCGACTGCTGTTCAGCCTCTCTTGATGGAGAACCTCCGGCTATCGCTGGACTATCAACTTCCACGAGCGCTCCAGGACCAACTGGGACCATTGCTGTTGCATGATCCTTTGGGTACCGCAACGCGATGGGCCGCAGGACGGACGGGAAAGTCGCCTGGCCTGTTCCCAGGGCCGGGAGTGGTATCTGCACCGTCATAGTTGGCAGCGCCGCCTCAGTCTACATCACAGATGTACACACTTAAAAAAAAGCCTGGCTAAAAGGAGGAGGAAAGAAGCATGGCAAGTATTGACCCTGGATAGGTCCTTACCTCGGCCGGGATTAAGCTTAACTCTTTAAGAGCTGCTTCCCCAGCGCCAACTCCCTCACTCGTAAGCGATAATGACGGCACAGGACCGCCCCATGATAACCGGGCCGGGCTGAAAGTCAAATAGTCGCTCTCGTAGGCCGAGGACACCCCAGCATCGTCGGTCTCAAAATCAAGCAGCGGTGACTCCTCGTCACTGGAGCCGCCACCATAGTCTACATGCTCAGAGGAAGAGGATCCCTCTGCTCTCTCGGGATGCTCCACCGTCGGAGCAGGAGCCTCGCCAGCAGGAGCATCACCCTCGGCAGGAACTCCCCCAGTGCTCTCCGCACCAGGGGCAGCAATAAATGATACCTCAGGGGCGGGTTCTCCCTGCCCCGAGGGGATCACCTCCTCTACGCTCTCCGAGCCCGGAAGCAATGATGGTTGTATATCGACTACAAATTCACAGCAAAACAGGGTCAGGACGACTGAAGATACAAAGATTTACGTTGCTATCGCAACTAAACTGTGGATTACCTTCCATCTCCCGCTGGGGTGTGGGGGAGGGCAGATCCCTTTCTATGGGAACAGCAAGGATTTCCTCTGCCCCGTCCCCAGCCTCTACATCCACCGTCGCCTCGGGACCGACGACCCCAGCAGCTGTATCAGCGACTGTCAGCATGGGCCGCCCCAAGCAGTCAAGACAAGCTAATGCACTTTGAAGAAAAGAAGAGCCTACCTTCGGCCTCTGGCCCTTGTGCGCGAGAAGCCTCAAACTCTTCAAAAGATACAACGGGAGGAAGGACGGTTGCCGATTCCTTCTCTGCGGCTTTCTTCCGGCGCGCCCGTGTCACCCGGGTCACCGCCGCTTTCGCCTTCCCGACGGCCTCTCGCAGTTGGGACCTGGTCCTCTTCCTCG
The DNA here is from genome assembly GCA_022559845.1 of Amorphophallus konjac. Classification (NCBI taxonomy): domain Eukaryota; kingdom Viridiplantae; phylum Streptophyta; class Magnoliopsida; order Alismatales; family Araceae; genus Amorphophallus; species Amorphophallus konjac. Next base: position 144,480,744 of record CM040117.1, on the reverse strand, counting down.
AATCCCCAGGAGGCAGTGGCGTCGTGGTCGGCGCCGGCTCAGGAACTTCAAAATATGTCGGCTTTTGGGCCTTTATGATCAGTTCCCTGAAGTGCCGAGTCTCCTCCGAAGTCGGTCGGACTGCATACGCACAAGGGTGAGAATGACACAACCACAATGAAAAGAAGAAGCTGGCCGAAGGGCCTGAAGGAAGAGATGGAACGTACTTGCCGGTCCCGTATAAAAGGGGAAGAGAGGCCAATAAAACAGCGAGGGCGTCTTGTCCCTCGAAGCCGCCTCGCGAATAAGCCAGCATAGATCCCCGATCTTTTCGCTCGGCTCAGCCAGCAGTGCCAGGTCCTCATGGCCACGGGAGGATAGCAGGTAATACAGACTCAGATGGTCCAGCCCCCACCTGTCTGCATATTTGAAGGAGATCTGAAGAGGATGGTCCAGTATGGCTTCACTGGGGCTACCCACCGAGAGGCCGTGAGACCGAAGGAGCGCGAACAGCCAAGGGGTGTTGGCATACAAATCAGCCCGCCTGTCCTCTTTGCGAATGAAAGCCCGGTAGGGATACAACCTGTCTACCTCGGGACGCCAGTCTGCCACGGCCGCGATGGGCTCTTCTACCGGCAAAGGGAGTTGCTGGAGAATCACCCTCTCACTGCTCACCCGGCATAAACCCCGAAGGGTCTTCACATAGTCATCCTTGTTGATCGGGGGCAACTTCAGCTCAACTTTCGTCCTGCGGCTTTTTACGAGTTTGCGGGCCTCTAGATAGGCCTTCACATCCGTATTAGTCCAAGATTTCAACTTCTTCAAATAAGAAGCATCAATATCAAGAACCGGCTCCGGTTGGGAAGCTAAGAACCTGTGCTCTGCCACGGCCCAGCACTCTCTCCGGGAGGTCCTGTAAAATCCCGTCCGCGCGTTCCACCACTTGATGTATTCAGGCGTGACGCGAGGGAACCGTGCGGGGGCGGGCACCCGGAAAGAAACGTCTTCGCGACGATGGAAAAAGTCCCACCATATCCGGGCGTCGTCATTGGACGTTTGCCCGGCCCTGTGCCTGTTGGGCAGTGCAAATTGCGAATAGGAATGTGGAATCTGCTGGTCGTAGCCGAAGTTCCGACTAAAACGGAACGGGTAATACGGCTCCAACCACAGAATGCCGCTCTTGCGAAAGACGAGGACACTAGGCCTTATGGCCAGTGCCCAATCAACCAACTCCGGCTCCAGAATAGGCCTGGTACAATTGGCCTGGGAAATCGGATGGATGTACTCCTCAGTTTCAAAGAGTTTGCACTGTCTCGTCCTGTTCGTCAATGGGCTCGAGTGAGCAGCTAAGCTCCAGAAATGAAGAACCCCGGGCGAATCTACGGGAAGACGGGTCAATTTACCCCGAATAGCATAAAGTTGCTCCATTAGCAATGATGGCTCGGCACTTGCAAACTCTATCATACGCGGGACCAGAGGAACCGCTTGTAATGCCCGAGGAGCTGCCTCCGGGAACAGGGTGCAGACCCAAGCATTAAAGAAATGTAACGGACCAACCGTCCGAAGGCTTCTGGGGAGGCGCGTTTTGTGCAAATCTCCCAACATCTTGTAAATGAGGCACAGGGCCACTGGGCAAAGAGACAGCTTGGTACCCCAAGCCATAAGACAGGCCGGATATATGGCTTCCGCCCTGATCACGCTCTCGTCACCTTGAGGGAGAGCAAAGGAACAAAGCCAATAAACCAAATATGCAGCACAGTGAGTCACTGCATCAACACCAGTAGGGTTTGGGTTTTCCCCCTGCCCTCCTCTCGAAGAAGATGACGAAGCGGCCTGGCGTCGTACCCTCTTCTTCCGCTTCTGGGCCACCGGTGCTATCGGAGGAAAATCTTCATACTTGGTCTTCCCCTGGAAGAAATACTGAAGCCAAGCGCCCATCCGCACTCTTCGTTTCTCGCCCGGCTTTCGAGCTTCTCTCGTGTCGTGCGACGAATGAAAGAGGGTGCGATACGCCTTCATTAGATATCGATAGGCGTAGCCCGCCATATACCGACCGTCACCGTCGGTCTGGTCCTTCAACCAGTCGGGCCAACACACTTCCTCATACGGCTCTCCATCAATGGGCAGGCCGCTGAGCTGGGATAGACTCCACAAGTCTAAAGAGGTCTCCCCCTCTGAAGTATAGAAGGTGTTGTATTCGGGGCAAAACACCTCGATCATGCCGCAGCACAAGCCTCGGGAAATCGGATACCGATACCTTGAAGCATATACGCTGTGATAAACACCAGCTCTGGTCAAAAGAGGAGCATAATGATGCAGCACATAATCTGTGAATTCCACTGCTCCGGGCCTGAATGCGTGGGCGTCTGTGACTTTCAACTCAGCAAACCATCCCACGGAGATCTGGTGCTTGAAGCGAATCGCCAAGCAGTCCAGCAAGAATGACTCATCTCTATATCCCCATCTCAACGGGGCAAGGAATAGGCCAAAGATCGGCTTCTCCCGATCTACTCTGCCCGCGGAGTCATTCCACCGAGCAGGCACAAATTCAGGAGCTCTGGTCAACAGTCCGTCTGCCGGAGCCAGGTCTTGCAGCCCCAGCACAACGCTCCACTTCCTGACCTCCCCAGGGAGATAGATGGGTCTTCCCCGCGTTACGCATTCGGCCAAGCTGTCTCTCTCCACCAGCAGAGCCTGCTCGACCTTCCGCACGGCAAACACGTCCCGCTTCCCCTGAAGGTTGAAACGCCGAAGAAGGGACATCAGGTGTTTGTCCTTGGGATGATCCTTCCTGATCACGTCCTCTCTATTATAATGAAAGGAGTCGCCCCCGAGGATAAGGAGACGACCGGTGTCTACGGTGTCCGTCTCCAAATCCGAGGACTCCGCAACTACGGCCACCTGACCGTGACCCCAGTCGAGAGAATTAACATTCTCCCATGTCACCACGGCACGAGAGGAAGAGCTGGATGCCATAACAGCTGCGAAAAGAGCATATCAAACAAAAACAACGTCAGGAAATGGCTAATCAAAGGCAAACTTCTGACAAAATTTCGGCAGAGTCTCCCCAGCATGGGGAATTGCCGAAGAAAAGTGGGAACGCGTCCACTGAGGAACGGTCCCTAAAAGACAGCCATCGGCATTACACCGAGGCCAGAGGGACACCCGGGGAAACAGCTCCGAGGGCAAGCCCTGCTAGAAGCCTCCCGAGGCCCAATGAAAGGGTTTTGAAACCCAAATTGGCGGCACCTCCACTCACCCGAAGGAAAAAACCGCCGCTCTCGGCGCCGGAGAAAGGGAAGAGAGAGAAAAAATTTGAGCAAATGAGGGATGAAGAAGAAAAAAACAAAGGCGAAAGCCTTATATGGAGGAGGACCCCCCTCCGCTAAACCGGCGCGCTATTTAGCGCGCCGGATTAAAACCCCATAGCAAAAGGTGCGCCGGGGAAAAGGCGCGCCGAATTAGATCCCCACGGCGTCAAGGCCGCGCCGAGTTAGCAAGGAAAAGGGAGGATAGCGCGCCGAAGGGCCATGCCCGCGCAGGATTAACATCCCAAAGGGCAAGGGTGTGCCGTGTTGACCCCGCGCCGTATTAACATCTAAACGGCGCCGGGTTAACGCCCGTGCCGAATTAAGGGCCATCCCAGGCGCCCGCCAATCAAAGAAGGGGTCAGTCCGGATGAAATTCATCCGTCGGCCTTGCTGCACTCGTGCCTTGCTCGCAACACCCACGTCTGGGGGGCATTTGTTGGCACTCAAAATATGATCGTCGGTGACCAAGCCATAAGGACGAATGACCCGGCCCACCGAAGTACGGAAGCCGATAAAGATCAACATATTGAAGACTCTTCAAGCTGCCAGAGCCTCGAGTCGCTCCGTATAGATACGGGGACTTCACCTCAGGGGAGCCGGGACAAGCTCACAACCAACCGGCAGCGCGACCAAGCCTGCCAAATGAACCGGCATCGACTCTGTCATGCCGCATACACCACATCCGTTGTCCGATCAAGGACGACGGTCTATCCGGTGGTCCCCCACCAAATGAGAAGGTTCTCCCGAGGATGAAGGAGTTCCCCCGGCTCTCCAGTATGGAGGACCGAAAGCTCTGGCGGCAGAAGATCCCGATCACCCGACATAGGTGCGGCTTCCTGCCAAGATGGGCCCATTAGCAGCCGAAGGACCACCCAGCTCGGGCGGAGCTATCCCTGGTGTTGTCACGCTTTCCGAGAAGCCTCGAAAACGAACCAGGCCAGGCTAACGACTTGGGTCAGAGAGCTGAAGGCCGTATGCCCGCAGAAGACCCGTGCGAGCAGCCTAAAGCAATCCAGAACCTGGAAAATGGCCGTACGCCAATCTAGGAGCTTCGACAGATCATATCGTCGAAGTCTTAGTGAGCAGTCGCAGAGTACATGTTCACGATGGCCCCCGGAATTATCCCCGGGTCCATCGACCGGCTTAAAAGCGTACAAGGGACATTAGCCCGGCGCGCCTTAAACCGGCGCGCCCCTCACTCAATACCCTTATCCCGGCGCGCCCCTAACTTCGACCCTTATCCCGGCGCGCCCCCATCTCCAGCCCTTATACCGGCGCGCAAATCACCCTGATGATGGCTTCGATCCCGGCGCGATAAGCCTTGAAGGCTCCCCCGGCGCGCCAATCCCACGCCGGTTCAACGTTCTAACTCATGCCCTACATATACGGCTGTTCGAGAGCAACGAAAAGAGAGAGGCGAAAAAAAGAAGAAAAGAGGCCACACAGAGAGGGAGAGATCAAGAAAAAGATCAGAAGAGACAGAAAGAAAAAAAGGAGGGAGAGGGCTTTCGAGAGGGTTCCTTCGGAGGAGCTACCGGCCGGCCATCTTCTTCTTCTACGACACCCTGTTTCAGGAACAGGTGGGCGCGGGCGCTGATCCCTTCCCGGCTTTCCGCAGTTTTCTCTTCTGAAACTTCTATCCATCGAATGTAAGCGAGAGGGGGAGGAGCGACGATGATATGAGTCGATTCTCCTCCCCCCTCTACGCGATTTTCTCTGCTACTCTTTCCCTGTTATTGCGCTATGAGCGTCCTCTGCTTCTGTTATTGTTGAACGGCGATCGAATAATGGCGCTGGTGCCATAGTCTGATGATGTAAATGCCGAGCCATTCCCGTTTCTGGGATGGTAACATATATATATATATACATGCTGAATGCTGGGTTTAATGGGTCGAATGATTGGTCTTCGTCTTCCCTCTCTTATGTATGCCAATGCGTGCGCGTGAGGCTTTCTCCGTATCATTCCCTGATTCCGCTTTCCCTGAATCTCCTACCATGCCCTGAATCATCGTGGGCTACAGAAACGTCCCTTCCCCGGGGTTTCCCCTCCGAATATTCTCTGGTTTAATCTCAGGATTCTCGCATACCCCTCTCTTCTCGGACGGAGCCGTGCTTCTGCGCGTGCCTCTCTCCGCCACGCGTGGGGTTTCACCCCCTGAACGATGCTCTCTAACTGATCGAACATATGCCTCGTAATAGGCCTCCCTCACCTATGCATTTACTATCTCTACGCATCACGGTCGTCCGAATGGTTTCCGGGGTTTTCCTTCTCATTATCTCGATCATCTGGGGAAGGGGAACACGCCCCTGTGGCTTCACGGAACTGCTAGGCAACTAAGAACCCTACCTCCCGATGGTAGATGTTCTCCCTGAGCCCACAGCAGATAGCAACGAAAAGGTCTTGGTTCAACGAGCTAGACCCTAACAGTCCAGGACCCAACGGAGACCGGGGATGTGTGCTCCTCGCAGGCTAGCCCTCGGAGTTCCATCTCCCTAATGGTCGGTTCCTCTAAGGGATAAGTCATACACCGTGGGTTGTCCACCCCTCGCAGGCTAGTCCTCGGGGTATTGCTCCCGCCGTCAACGGCTTCGTCCCTCTGTTTCTTCCCCTACGGAATTTTGGTGCCCCTAGCAGGCTAGTCCTCGGGGTACTCCATCCACTGGGGTTTGCTGGCTGCCATTGTGCAGACCGGCGGTTTAGGGGCTTGTTCCACAGGTGAGCATGACCCCGCTTCTCCCCTGCAACTCTTCAGGTCCAGGGGAGATGCTGTCCAATTTTGGACAGATTAAGATTAAATAAGCCTTAATGAAACGCTCGTTCTGGACCCAATTATCCCGGTGCTCGAGTAGGAACCTCGCACTGGCTTAATCACACCGTCCTTCGGGGTTCTGGACTTCAATTCAATAAGCAATTGGCCCCAAATAACTTCAGAATCCTCACCCGAAACTTAACAAACTCAATAATTGCAAAATTCATAGAAAGAGTGGGTTGAACGGCGCGGCCTTAGCCGGCGCGCCCTAATCCGGCGCGGTACCCCCCCCGCGCCGGATTAACGTTAGACTCATTTCCAACTTTTTTTCCTTTGCGCCTTTCCGGCGCGCCCTAAGCCGGCGCGCCCCCAAGCCCTTGCGCGCCGTTTCAACACGCATGGTCACCGCGCCGTATTAACATCTATACCTACGTTTCTTCGCGCCGTATTAGCCTCTATACCTACGTTTCGTCGCGCCGTATAAGCTACCTATTGCAGGGTCACGCCGGTTTTGAAGCCTCTTGTTGCTTTAATCGCTTATTAGCCCCCCCGAGTGGACCTCGTCCCTCGGGGTTGGCGTTAATAAATCATAATGGATAATAAATTGAATAAGGGAGGGGCCAAGCGAGCCCGAATTATATTGTCATCATATCTTCATTACCACGTCCTCCGCCATGTACCGAGGATCCATAATTCCATGAACATATGCATCCTGCATGTCTTCGTCATGATCATCATGTAGCTCTTTTTAATCCGGCTTCGACAGCCCGCTATCTCGGCAATTAATCAAAGGTGTTCCTTCCTCGTGGGGGATGTAATTAACGCCATAGCCTTTATGGTATGGCGGACTGCTGGTCCCGACCGAACATCACATTCGCCCGACATGGGTCAGAATGAGCGCACAATAGAATCGTCACGCATGTGACTAGCACGCCCGCGTCGTCAATCAGTCAGTTGACTACAAGTTAGTTAATTGGTTGATCGATACGCGAACGAAAAGGCAAAATGAAAGAAAAAAAGGTCGCGAACAATGTACCCTCACCAAACCCCAAGAGGAGGACTGGCGTCGGACCTCAGTTTTCCACACCTTTGTTAAGATAGGGGGTCATGTGAGAAAAGTGATCTTAGATAATGGGAGTTATGTCAACGCCGTGTCCCCCGACACCGTTAAACTCCTTGGGCTTACCATCACTCCCCACCCTAGCCCATACCGGGTCTCTTGGATCAATAACAATTCCATCCCGGTCAACACTCGCTACCTTGTGCCCCTCACCTTCTCTTCCTACCATGGCCAAATATGGTGTTCTGTTATCCCCATAGAAGTAGGTAGCATCCTACTAGGGAGACCTTGGCTTTAGGGTGTGGATGCCACTATTTTGGGTAGGACCAACACATGCACCTTTGAGCATGAGGGAAAGACCATCCGTCTTAATCCCTCCCCACCACGTCCCTTGCCTAAGAAGAGCCCACCACCTCAAGATCAACACTCCACTACACCCCAAGCCTCGGGGAACTCCACCCCTCCAACACAACCTCTTACCCAAAACCCTAACCAAAGTGTGACTTCGTGGTTGACCAAGGGTCTTCATCTCATCACCAAAAGAGAGCTTGAGGAGGATGACAGAAACGCAGAGAGTGATCTAGAAGGGGGGATGAATAGATCACCACAATTTTCAAAAATAGAGATCAAAAGATCACACTATAATTCGAGAGATAAGATGCAAAACACTTCTCACTCGATATGAACATACGCTCATAATGAAACAAACGTTGCAGATAGCAATCAATGACACAAGGCTATACAATCAAGCACAAGAGGGGTCAAAGAAGCCAACGTAATGGCAACCTCCACCAACCAACAATCAGAAGTCTCCCAGAAAGCAAAGCAACAATCACACATGGAGATGAGGTTTTTAGGTGGTTCGATTGCCCACTACAATCTACGTCCACCCCTCGTCCACACCAGATGAGGATTCCACTAGCACAAGCTAGAAAAGCAGACTCAGTCTATGACAACGGCTGCCTCACAGCTTGACCAGAGGAACATACTCCTCTCTTCCTCCAACCCGGAGGGAAAACACTAGCAACACCACGTTACTAGCAACCGAAGACTCAGTCTCCCTTCCTCCAGACCAGAGGGAACCCACAAGTGACACCCCCGTCACTTGCAAACTGGAGACACTGTCTCCTTTCCTCTACACCAGAGGGAACCCAAAAACATAGCGATAATACTCGGATCAAAATGAAAACAATAAATGAGAAAACACTGGAGAATGTAGCTTCAAAGAAGCATAAACAGATTCAAACGGCTGGCTACTCTCAGAAACTTCTCTCTCTTTTTATCTTCACTGGTACTGGGTGTCTCACTCTCTTTCTTGCTCCTGGAAACTCTCTTTTCAGATGGAGACAGACGGCATCTTTCAGCCCTTAGCAGCTCCAGTAGCCTTCTTCGAAGGGTAGGGTATACTTTTATAGGAGCAGGGGCTCCGTATGGATGAAGCAACAGAACCCTACTGATATTCCATTGGTCCACGTGTTAGGGAATAGAACCTTCCTTTACTCGGATCACGTGCCCATCATTTTTCACTTTATCCACGAACTAGCCTTCTGCCTTTTCAGAGGTCACGACCCTCTGCTGCGAATGAGATTGTTCCCTATAAGTAAAGTCAATAGGCTTTTAGTCAAACACCTTGTAAACATTAGTCATGAAGGGTGTATAGATTTTAAATTGTAACGTGCCCACATGCACAGACCTTAGGTAGTTATGAATAGGACATGCACTAGCAAGACTTGCACCAAGGCAAAGAATGCACAGACTTTATATAGCTTTAGACAAAGACATGCACCAACCGCTTACAGAGAAATGCACGGATCGAATATGCTCAATACAAAGTTTGCACCGACGAGGTTATGCAGTTGACAGAATGTGCACATACTTATGTGTATGCGACATGCGATGTGCACCGACTTGAAAGTTGCACGGACCTTGTATAGCACAAGGCGAATGTGCACAGACTATGTGTGAGACATGCAACGCACCTATAATCAACATGCACTGACCTTGCTTGCAGTAAAAACTACCCCGACCCTATATGCGGGTGTGCAATCAACAGAATATGCACCGACCTGTGCGAGCCAAAGCTTGCACCAACCTGTGCGTGGGAAAACATTGCACTGACCTTTGTTAGCCTAAGGCTGAACATGCATCGATTTAAACAGTGAATTGCACGCACTTAGCATACTAACCCTGGATGTGCACCGACCGTGCATGCGGTTCCATAAGAACCTGCACTGACGTAAGATATACCAAATGCAAGACTAGCACCGACGACATCTTTTTGGGACTCGATGCTAACATAGACTAAGTGTATGCGTGAAATGCAGCTAACATTGACTTTAAGCTGTTTGATGAAATGCCGTGCACACTGAAATGGCTTCCATACTTACTGATTCGATAAGATAATCATGCACACACTCCAAGGCACATTTTTGTGAAAATTTTTATGATGTTTGACTTATGGTGTATGACATCATCAAAACCATAGAGATGCAACAATCTCCCCCTTTTTGATGATGGCAACACTATGAGTCAATCAATTATCAAAACACTCAATACTGATGATTAAGCAACCATGCAGTCACAACATACGCACTAAATCCTACCAGACCTAAATAGCAGACCAGCTCAAGCCAAAACACACTATCATCAGGATATGCAAGTAGTTCATGATGTATGCATGCAGGAACCTTCAGCCAGACTAATCACTGACGCCTACCAAAATTATCACCAGCTGCCAGAAACACTACCAGAATCACTCCCCCTTTGACATCATCAAAATGAAATTAAGGAGATATGCAGCTGTTGGACAAGTGATAAAAAGAGACAAGTTCATCACAGAGTGGAATGACCAATGATCATATCTTAAAAGATTAAGTAGGAGAATAAAAGTAAGCGTAGATTCTTCAAATTCTAGTAAACAAGAGAGAGCTAGAGTAAGATTGAAGTTTATCTACTCACAGAAGATATGATGGAGAACAAGTATGCACATATATGTCAAGAGGGATCTGACCAAAAACTGTACTTAGTAGACTGACAGAAACTGGTCCACAGAAATGGTTCTTGAAGTATTGAGGACAAACAGTCCGCAACATTGAGTAAAGATAAGGGAGTTGACTGATTTTTCTTTAATAAGCAGCACAGACATCAATAAGTAATTTGGTAGTTCACACCTTTTGTCATGAGTTGACACCTTGATTAGAGGCCGGAATCCCCAGTTACACATTGTGAGAATCGCATTACCTCCCCTTTTAGAGAACAGAGTTAGTAACTGAGGTGGCTTTTTATGTGAGGGGTCGCCTTGATCAGAGGCCTGACTCCCCAGTTACTCACCACCTTGCTACCATTGCTCTATCATGATCAGATTGAAAGTATTTTTGCAATATTTAAATAGAGTTAATCTGATACTTCATGACATAGGAAGATACTCATTTCTTTGATAAATTACCTAGTTTCTCAGTAATCAGACCATTGTTCTGGATATTTTTATCCCTTTTAAATATTTGACATGGAATGTTTAAAGACAATACCAGAAGCACTCGATTCTGATGGAATTAATTCCCTGAAGTCTAGGTTTCAAGTTTTAGTAGGTTTCATGACATATGAGTTTAGCTTGTTCCATGATCATGAGATATGTATGTAGATATACTTCTGACCCTTTATCTATGTCTCAGCTAATTTATTAGATAGAAGATTCTAGGAGTACATCAATTGCTTAGACTTAAAGGTTTAAGACATGAATGAGATTCTACTCTCTGTGAATGGACTATATAAGTTCTTTCAATAGAAACAGCAGCCAGAAAAATCTATTAAGATCTTTTGACTCAGTCAACCTTCACAGAATGACCATCTGGAGATGCTCTACCTGACATGCTCTCTATTCAAAGACATATGATGCAGAAACTCCTTCACATGGAAGACTCCCCCTCACTGAATGATATGAAATTCAAGCAAAATGAATGCAGTGTATGCAACTGTGCAACTCTTCAACTTATCAACATATCAAGACAAAGATAAAGCTCCCCCTCACAGTTTGAACTAACATGCAGACACAACTCATGCCGAATGGCAAACATGCAAAACAGAAATTCATCTTCAAGTATATCAGCTTTATTGAAGAAACATGAAAACATTTTATTCATGGAGCTTAGAGTTCAGTAAGATTTGAAGATGCCTAATTCTCTCCTTAGAGTTGTGAATTTGTCATTATCCAATGGCTTAGTAAAAATATCATCTATTTGATTTGCAGTGCCAACATGGATTAGTTCAAAAGTTCCTTTAGACACCTCATCCCTAATAAAATGATGTCTGATTTCTATGTGTTTAGTTCGTGAATGCAAGACATAATTCTTTGCAAGATTGATGGCACTAGTATTATCACAGTAAATAGGTGTGCAGCCTAAGTCTACTAGGTAGTCCTGAAGCTAATTTTTGATCCAAATCACCTGTGTACCACAGCTCCCTGCATCTATGTACTCAGCTTCTGCAGTGGAGAGGGCCATAGAGTGCTGCTTCTTGGAACCCCAAGAAATCAGACACCCACCTAAGAACTGACATGTCCAGTATTGCTCTTCCTATCTAGTTTGCAGCCAGCAAAATCAGCATCAATGTATGAAATTAGATCAAAAGCATTTGATGCAGGGTACCACAGTCCTAAGTTATGAGTTCCAGAAATGTATCTAAAGATTCTTTTCACAGCAGCTAAATGCAGTTCAGTAGGCCTAGATTGATATCTAGCACACATACCTACACTGAATTGGATATCAGGTCTCGAGGTAGTCAAATAGAGTAGGGATCCGATCATACCTCGGCAAAGTTTTGCATCAATTTCCTGACCTGATTCATCTGCATCTAGAGAGGTGTTGGTACCCATTGGAGTTGAGATGTGCTTCAAGTTGTCCATCCCAAATCTCTTGAGAATTTCTATTGAGTACTTTGTCTGACTGATGAAGCACCCATCTTCCAATTACCGCACTTGCAATCTAAGAAAATATTTTAGTTCACCTACCATGCTCATCTTGAATTCATTAGACATCATTTCGGCAAATTATCTACACAGTTCAATACATGTTGAACCAAAAATAATATCGTTTACATATACCTGAACTTTGATGAGATTTTTATTTAGCACCTTTGTAAACAAAGTCTGATCCATCTTACCTCTTTTGTACCCCTTGCTGAGTAGAAATTCTGTCAGCCTTTCATACCAAGCCCGAGGAGCATGTTTCAGTCCATACAGGGCTTTGTTCAACCTGAAAACTTTGTTAGGATGTGAAGATAGTTGAAATCTAGGTGGTTGATCTACAAAAACCTCTTCCTTAATAAGACCATTCAAAAATGCACTTTTGACATCCATTTGATGAAGTTTCATATTTTTTGAACATGCAAACGCTAGCAAGATTCTTATAGCTTCTAACCTAGCAACATGAGCATATGATTCTTCAAAGTCTACTCCGAACTCCTGGTAGTAGCCTTTGGCTACTAATCTAGCTTTATTTCTAGAAACTATTCCATCTTCATTCAATTTATTTTTAAACACCCTTTTGTACCAATGACAGTTGCATTTTTAGGTCTAAGAACTAGTTCCCATACATTGTTTCTTTCAAACTGTCCTAGTTCCTCATTCATTGCATTAATCCAAGATTCATCTTTTAAAGCCTCTTCAACATTTTTGGGTTCAATTTGTGATATCAATGCAACTAAATCTTGATTATTTACATCTCTAAAATAGGACTTTGTCCTAGGGGGATCATTCAAATTTCCTATGATATGTTGAACAGGGTGGTCTTTCAAAAATCTAACATTTATTGAGGACTCACCTGTTTCAGCTGGCCTTACCTTGTTGGGAGCATTCGGTGTTACATTTGGCTGAATCTCCTCTTCTTCTTTATCTTCTAGGAATTCTCCATCATGCTTTGAATCCCTATCTTCATCTTCAATGTTAGTAGCACTTTTTGTTTCATCAAAAATGACATGTGGAGACTCTTCAATCTTTTGTTTAGTAATGTTGAAAACCCTATATGCTCTAGACACTTCAGAGTATCCTAAAAATATTCCAGGATAGCTTTTAGCATCAAATTTATCTAGGTACTTTTTGTCATTATTATGGATAAAACATTTGGAACCAAAGATTCTGAAGTGGGCTAAGTTTGGTCTCTTACCTTTCAGAAGCTCATAAGGGGTTTTCTTATGCTCTGGTCTTACCATGGCCCTGTTGATAGTGTAAGTTGATGTATTGGCCGCCTCTGCCCAGAACTTTCTTGGTAGTTGACTCTCGATCAGCATGGTCCGGGCCATCTCCACAATGGTTCGATTTCTTCTCTCCACAATTTCATTCTCCTCCGGTGTCCTGGGAAAAGAGAATTTGTGTGTTAGTCCCTCAGTTTCACAAAGATCAGAAAATATGGAGTTTTCAAATTCACCTCAATGGTCAGATTGAATTGAATAGATTTTATGTTTTCCTTCTTGTTTGATCTTATTGAAAAACTGTTTGAATTTATGAAAAGTATCATTTTTATTTGCTAAGAAAAAGATCCATGAGAATCTAGAATGATCATCAATAATCACATAACCAAACCTACTTCCATTAAGACTCTGAGTTCTAGTAAGATCGAAGAGATCCATATGAAGAAGTTCCATTGGTCTAGAAGACAATGGCTCAGATCTTAGTTTAAAGGAGTTTCGAGTCTGCTTGCCTAGAGCACAAGCATAACAATTTTTTGAATTTGAGTTTAATTTTATTTTAGGTAAACCTCTAACCAGATCAAATTTTACCAATTTATTTAGCGTAGTGTAGCTAGCATGACCTAAACGCCTATGCTAGTTAAACGTATTATTGTCAAAATCAGCAGAGAGATAGAGATTTGATTTAGAATTCTTATTTAGATCTACCATGTAGACATTATTCACCATATGCCCTAAAAACATAATTTCATCATAATTCATTTCAAAGATCTTGCATGTGTCACGCCCCGATCTGATAGCAGCGGAACGTATTGGTCGGAACGTGGCAGCGATACAGTCGTGAATAATCAGAGCAACTCATAAGACACAACTTCAAGGCCAGACAATAATGACGAAAATATAATTCTTATTAATATCAAATGTCAAACTTGCAATTCTTGACTCACTTACATATTTAAATGAACAGACTCATTACTCTTAATAAAAAGGAAAAGACTCAATGATAGGACAAGACTCAAGAAGATAAAAGACACAGACTCGATTCCATAACGCTCAACACTCTTGCCCTTCCCCATCTAATGGACTATCTTCAATGTTGATACCTGAAAAATGTTAAATATAGGCTGGTGAGCGAAACACTCAGTAGGAATTACATCTCTCATCAAGTAGAATATAAGTGATTAGCCAATTAACATGTTCATAACGATGCAATGCATGGAATTAGAAAATCATGATGATCAATCTATCGGGAAAGATAAATACTAAAGTCAAAGATAGTTATGAGATCAAGAGAAATAGGGATGAATTCCCATGCAGAATCAAGGACAAGCTATCAGAATATAACAAGGACAGATACTTAGATGAACATAACTTTAGAATTGGTTATCAGAATAACCGAACAACAAAATATCAGAACAACAAAACTTCTAGAATTAACAGAATTTACAGAATGATAGATATAACAGAATAACAGAATATAACAGATGTACAGACTTTGGTGCAATGCCACACCTAGAATTCCCATGGTTTACAGAATTGGACTTCCGTCCTACCTGGCACTGAAAAGTCGCGGACCCGCAGCCCTTAATATTTCAGAATCAAATTTGGCCAAATACAGAGTCAAAGGGTTATGTTCTCGAATTGATGACAAGAAGATTCCAAAGGAGTAGAGTGTCAAGACTAACGAAAAATCAAAGTGACACGGATCGGATCCCGAGGTTTTTAGGGTACAACCAACTCGGCTACCTTGAGGGAATCCAAGGCTAGCGGAGACTTACGGAGGTCTCAATGACTAACTTGCCAGTCCGAAGGAACGGAATGTCCAACGGAGGACTCGTATGTCACCGAGAGTTGAGGTGCATAACGTGAACCAATCATGAAAAAGAGACTCTATCTACGGACGTGAGACGAGAGTGCCAAAAGACCCGAGGTATGGGTCAAAATCGGAAGAAAATGGTGAGAACATGAATGCATTAATTATAGAATTCATGTCCATCCAATTCTATAATTAACTATAATTAAATAAACTTATATTAATTAATGTCCATGAGTGAGGTCATTTATTAATTAGCATCCACATAGAGAGACATTAATTTTATGATTTTTATCTTAATTTATTTAACAAGAATTCACGTCAATATCTATTTAATTGAATAATTTCAAAAATAAACATTCAAAGAGACATTAAATTATATAAAATAATTAAAAAAATAGAATATATGATAATTAGGAGAAAAATTCAAGGATTCCAAAAATATATTTTTTTATAATTTTCTATTGCATAGTCTAGTAGATATAGATTTTCCAAGACATAATTACAAGTTATAAATAATCTGATGCCCTTGCATTGTGTCGTCAAAAAATTATTTGACGACATTTAGATGGTCGTCATTTCAATAAACATGTCAAACTTCAATATATACTTAATTGATTAACTTAAAAAACATATATTCAAAGACATATTTATTTATATAAAATAATTTATAAAAATAGAATATATGATAATTGGGAGAAAAATTCAAGGATCTCAAAAATATATTTTTTATAATTTTATATTACATAGTTTAATAGATATGGACTTTTAAAGATATAATCATAAGTTATATATATATATAATACATAATATATATATTGACGCCATTGCACAGTGGCGTCAAAAGCATTTGACGACATGTTAAGTGTCGTCATTTCAAAAAAAAATGCCGATGTTCAAGGCTCCGGTTCTCGACGTACACACGTCGGAATCGGGCGTTCTATATATGAAAATGATGGGCTCGAAAAACTCTACTTAACCGGACGTTCAAAATAATTTTTCGTTGAGAGATGGGGGATCTTGAGATAGGGGGCATGAAACATGGTGCAACCACTCTCACTACCTCGGTCTCCATCCCACTAGTACGCCCTTAAATTTTCATGGCCAAAGGAGACTCCGGTACCCACGTATAAGTTATTAAGGCAAAAACTCTATAACTAACTTCTATCGTATTAAACTAAAACACGAAAGAAAACATAAGAAAACATGTAATAAAAATCATGCAGAAATATTATGTGAGGTTTAATCTAATTATAATCTTTGGCATGAAGAGAGAACACCTATAATGATGCATTAATTTTTTTGTTTGGGCTACGAAACTTGAGAAAACCTACGGATGCATTGAAAGATTAAGGTATATATACGTGCAGTGATCATGTTAAAGTTTAACTATTAACAGGTTTAGCTTGATGTCGGGAACACCTATGAGAAACTAGAGACTATGAACTCGAACATGAGCATGTTGTTTATGATCATAAGAGCATGTATCATCTTTGTTAATTTAGTTTAGCCACCAGAGAGAACACCTACCTTTGGACGATTCGGGTTGATGAACGGGGGAGAACTGCAAAGTGTTATGGTACTATGTTTCGAACAGAGTAGGGAGAGGAAAAAGAAGTTGGTTCTGTGAGCTCCTCTTGTTGCCAGCCGCCAACAGGTTGAAGAAGTGGGAGGAGAAGAATCCCTTCCAAGCTCCTTGGTTGCAGTGCAGGGAAGAAGAGGAAGAAGATGGCGTTCCTTCTACAGGTTCACGTTGGAAGGGAAGACGGAAGGAAGAGGAAGAAGATCCTCTGCACTCCTTCACGTCCGCAGGTAGCACGGCAGGGGGTCGGCGATGGCTTAACGACAAACGGGTTGCATACGTTCGGCGGGTTGAGTTTTTATAGAGGAAAGATTTCTAGCAGAGGTGATAAACAAATGAAAGTAAGGTTTTTAAAACCTTCCCATTCAGCGGCCGCCAGCCTTATTTTGCCCCAAAACCCTAAAATTGTTCACGTATACGCATGCATGCACTGTGTGGGTTCCGATTGCGTACAATGGTGTTCGGGTTGGTTGGTTGCACGAGTGTTTGGGTTTAGATGGGTGTGCATGCACATGGGGGTGGTTCGTGAGAGACTCACGTGAGATGGGTTTGGGCTATACGGGTGGTTATTTTGGGTTGGATAGTTTTGATGGGCTTTATATATATAATTGTATTAATGGCAGAAACAAATATATAACATATGTTTTAGGCCCATTTAGTATATATATATATATATATATATATGAGTTATATTGCTTGGGTTTTACGTATCTTGTGTTAATGGACCAAGATGATCAATTTATCATGGCCCATTACGTTTTTATATTTATAACTTATTTGTCCTTCTCATGTAAGTTTAATTTATTTAGGAATTTTATTTCCTTAAATTTTCTTGGGTGCTACACCCTCCCCCACTTAAAAGAATTTGGTCCCCAAATTCAACTAAAATTTCTCTCCAATATATATCAGTGGGGTATCTAGTTCTAGTTTCCATTCATAAGACAAAATCATCTAGGCATGCTAATAAAACAACCCAATGAACTAGGCCAAGGTTAAGGGGTACCTCTAGTTACTTCATCATCAGCAGGTTCGATTTGTCTTATTGCTTGTAATTGTCCTCGATGCCATGCTTCCTTGTGATCATTTGCCTACTGAGGTTGATCCTTGGGAAGGGGGCAGTCGGCTACCTTATGTTCTTGGCTTCCACAACGAAAACAAGCTCCATTCTTCCAGCTACATTTCTCGGATTGATGACCTTCATTGCCACAATACTTGCACTTCGCTTCTTTAGGCTTCTTGCCATTAGAAACTCCATTCCCATTATTGGGCCTTTTGTTGCCATTATCTACCTTCCTCTTTTCCATTCTTGCCCTAACTTTGTCAGATAATTCCATAGCGTCTTCCAATAGCTGAGCTCTCTTAACCATCTCGACATATGATTGAATATCCATCGGTGCTAATTGGGGTATATATTGCAGTCTTAACCCATTCAAGAACCTCCTAGCTTTCATCTTCTCCGGCATGATTAAATGAGGCGCATATCGTGACAACCTCGAGAATTGGGCCTCATATTCTGCCACAGACATGCTTTTTAGTTTAAGTGAAGCGAACTCTCCCGCCTTTCTCTCCCGAACTCTCTCCCAGAAATACTTCTCGTTGAAGTGTTCTAAACATTCTACCCAAGTTACTTGAATGTTTGGCAGAGTGGCTTCTACGGACTCCCACCAGGCCCTTGCATCCTTCTCTAGTTGAAATGTTGCCAAAAGGACCTTATCTTGATCTGAGCATTGCATTACTCGGAAGATTCTTTCCGTCTCCTTAGTCCAATCTTTCGCCATGTCAGGATCAGGGGTTCCACTAAACCTAGGGGGATTGAGGCTCCGGAACTCATGATGTAACTCTCCAGCTCCACGATTGGCTCCACCCTCGGCTACCCGTTGAAGAGCCTGAGTCAATCCTTGAACCGTCCTTTGCATCTCACGCCATTGGGCACGCTCAGCGGCCATTGTTATCTATCTAGTTCTACAAGACACTAACAATCTCATGTAAGATTATCAAGTAATTCTCGTGAAATTTTACTAAGCAATCTTCATAAACTAATCTTATTAGTAGTTTAATTTCCTTTTTAGCTCTTAACCCAAGGTTCTACCCAATCTCACCCAGCAATAATGGGATTGAACCTAGAACTTATGGCAACCTATAGTCAAGACCTAGGATTTAATATACCTAGGCTCTGATACCACTTCTGTCACGTCCCGATCCGATAGTAGCGGAACGTATTGGTCGGAACGTGGCAGCGATACAGTCATGAATAATCAGAGCAACTCATAAGACACAACTTCAAGGCCAGACAATAATGACGAAAATATAGTTCTTATTAATATCAAATGTCAAACTTGCAATTCTTGACTCACTTACATATTTAAATGAAAAGACTCATTACTCTTAATAAAAAGGAAAAGACTCAATGATAGGACAAGACTCAAGAAGATAAAAGACACAGACTCGATTCCATAACGCTCAACACTCTTGCCCTTCCCCATCTGATGGACTATCTTCAATGTTGATACCTGAAAAATGTTAAAGATAGGCTGGTGAGCGAAACGCTCAGTAGGAATTACATCTCTCATCAAGCAGAATATAAGTGATTATCTAATTAACATGTTCATGACGATGCAATGCATGGAACTAGAAAATCATGATGATCAATCTATCGGGAAAGATGAATACTAAAGTCAAAGGCAGTTACGAGATCAAGAGAAATAGGGATGAATTCCCATGCAGAATCAAGGACAAGCTATCAGAATATAACAAGGACAGATACTTAGATGAACATAACTTCAGAATTGGCCAGAATATAACAGAGTTTCAATAAATATAAGCAGAGATAAACAATCTAACAGAATATCAAAATTATCAGAATAACCGAACAACAAAATATCAGAATAATAGAACTTCTAGAATTAACGAAATTTGCAGAATGACAGATATAACAGAATAATAGAATATAACAGATGTACAGACTTTGGTGCAATGCCACCCAGAATTCCCATGGTTTACAGAATTGGACTTCTGTCCTACCTGGCACTGAAAAGTCGCGGACCCACAGCCCTTAATGTTTCAGAATCAGATTTGGCCAAATACAGAGTCAAAGGGTTATGTTCTCGAATTGATGACAAGAAGATTCCAAAGGAGTAGAGTGTCAAGACTAACGGAAAACCAAAGTGACACGGATCGGATCTCGAGATTTTTAGGGTACAACCAGCTCGGCTGCCTTGAGGGAATCCCATGCTAGCGGAGACTTACGGAGGTCTCAATGACTACTTGCCAGTCCGAATGAACGAAATATCCAACGGGGGACTCGTGTGTCACCGAGAGTTGAGGTGCATAACGTGAACAAATCATGAAAAAGAGACTCTATCTACGGACGTGAGACGAGAATGCCAAAAGACCCGAGGTATGGGTCAAAACCGGAAGAAAACGGTGAGAACATGAATGCGTTAATTATAGAATTCACGTCCATCCAATTCTATAATTAACTATAATTAAATAAACTTATATTAATTAATGTCCATGAGTGACGTCATTTATTAATTATCATCCACATAGAGAGACATTAATTTTATGATTTTTATCTTAATTTATTTAACAAGAATTCACATCAATATCTATTTAATTGAATAATTTTAAAAATATAAATTCAAAGAGACATTAATTTATATAAAATAATTTAGAAAAATAGAATATATGATAATTAGGAGAAAAATTCAAGGATTCCAAAAATATATTTTTTTATAATTTTCTGTTGCATAGTCTAGTAGATATGGATTTTCCAAGACATAATTACAAGTTATATGTATATATATATTATATATATATATATATTATATATATATAAGTATATGTATATATATATATATATATATATAATAATCTGACGCCCTTGCATTGTGTCGTCAAAAAATTTTTTGACGACATTTTGATGGTCGTCATTTCAATAAACATGTCAAACTTCAATATATACTTAATTGATTAACTTCAAAAACATATATTCAAAGACATATTTATTTATATAAAATAATTTAGAAAATAGAATATATGATAATTTGGAGAAAAATTCAAGGATTTCAAAAATATTTTTTTTATAATTTTATATTACTTAGTTTAATAGATATAGACTTTTAAAGATATAATCACAAGTTATATATATATATATAATACATAATATATATATTGACGCCATTGCACAGTGGCGTCAAAAGCATTTGACGACATGTTAAATGTCGTCATTTCAAAAAAAAATGTCGATGTTCAAGGCTCCGGTTCTCGACGTACACACGTCGGAATCAGGCGTTCTATATATGAAAATGACGGGCTCGAAAAACTCTACTTAACCGGACGTTCAAAATAATTTTTCGTTAAGAGATGGGGGATCTTGAGATAGGGGGCACGAAAAATGGTGCAACCACTCTCACTTCCTCGGTCTCCATCCCATTAGTACGCCCTTAAATTTTCATGGCCAAAGGAGACTCTGGTACCCACGTACAAGTTATTAAGGTGAAAACTCTATAACTAACTTCTATCGTATTAAACTAAAACACGAAAGAAAACATAAGAAAACATGTAATAAAAATCATGCAGAAATATTATGTGAGGTTTAATCTAATTATAATCTTTGGCATGAAGAGAGAACACCTATAATGATGCATTAATTTTTTTGTTTGAGCTACGAAACTTGAGAAAACCTTCGGATGCATTGAAAGATTAAGGTATATATACGTGCAGTGATCATGTTAAAGTTTAACTATTAACGGGTTTAGCTTGATGTCGGTAACACCTATGAGAAACTAGAGACTATGAACTCGAACATGAGCATGCTGTTTATGATCATAAGAGCATATATCATCTTTGTTAATGTAGTTTAGCCATCAGAGAGAATACCTACCTTTGGATGATTCGGGTTGATGAACGGGGGAGAACTGCAAAGTGTTACGGTACTATGTTTCGAACAGAGTATGGAGAAGAAAAAGAAGTTGGTTCTGTGCGCTCCTCTTGTTGCCAGCCGCCAACAGGTTGAAGAAGTGGGAGGTGAAGAAGCCCTTCCAAGCTCCTTGGTTGTAGTGCAGGGAAGAAGAGGAAGAAGATGGCGTTCCTTCTACAGGTTCACGTTGGAAGGGAAGACGGAAGGAAGAGGAAGAAGATCCTCTGCACTCCTTCACGTCTGCAGGTAGCACAGTAGGGGGTCGGCGATGGCTTAACGACAAACTGGTTGCATACGTTCGACGGGTTGAGTTTTTATAGAGGAAAGATTTCTGGCGGAGGTGATAAACAAATTGAAGTAAGGTTTTTAAAACCTTCCCATTCAGCGGCCACCAGCCTTATTTTGCCCAAAAACCCTAAAATTGTTCACGTATACGCATGCATGCGCTGTGTGGGTTTCGATTGCGTACAATGGTGTTCGGGTTGGTTGGTTGCACGAGTGTTTGGGTTTAGATGGGTGTGCATGCACATGGGGGTGGTTTGTGAGAGACTCACGTGAGATGGGTTTGGGCTATATGGGTGGTTATTTTAGGTTGGATAGTTTTGATGGGCTTTATATATATAATTGTATTAATGGCAGAAACAAATATATAACATATGTTTTAGGCCCATTTAGTATATATATATATATATACGAGAGTTATTGTTAGGGTGCTAGGCCCGGATACAGAGGGGGGTGAATGTATCCTTCTACGAAAAATACTGAAAATAAAAACTCAGATGCTAGACGCAATCACAGAATGAAACAAATTCAATTAAACTTATGAACAAACACATGGAGCGGGCCTATCCAAGCATCTAGCGGAAGCAAGCACACAAAGCAAACCATAGCTCAAAGGATTTTTAGGTGGTTCGGTCCTCCAGACCTACATCCACCCCTCACTCCCAACCGGAGTGAGGCTTCACTAGCAAATGCTAGAACCAAGCAGACCCAGTCTGCGAACAGTTGCTGCCACACAGCTTGACCAGGGGAATAGCCTCCCATCTTCCTCCCAACCGGAGGGACACCCCAAGTGACTCCCAGCCACATGGAAACCAGAGGTCGAAGACCTCTCTTCCTCCAGACCAGGAGGAACCCCTGGACTTGCAAGCCACAAGCCCAAAACTGGAGACAAGTCTCCCTTCTCCTGAATCCACAGGAGGAACCCGACCTCAGTCCATAGGATCGGAAGAACAAGGATAACCAAATAAAAAGGGAAAAATAAAAACACGAAATGAAGATAACTTCAGCAAACAGAAAGCTGAAAAATGAAATGCACAATATGGTTCTCAACGGAGCTGACTGGCCTGGATCTGATCCACGGTCCAGTAGGTAGATCTTCAGGTAAGCTTATCCTCCTCTTCTCTTCTCTCTCGCTCACTCTCTTTCTCTTCTCTGCTCTCTTCTTTTTACTCTCACTGTCTTTCTCTTTTCTTTCAATTCTTACGAGCTCTCTCTTTCTCCTTTTTTTTTCTTCTGCTGCTCTCACTCTCTTTCTTTCCTTTACTCTTTTCTTCTTCTCTTCTACTGGATCGAACTCTCAGCACTTCTGCTCTTCTGCTATTGCCCTCAAGGTTTTGATCAGTCTTCATCTGTTGGATGAAGGCTTCCTTTTATAAGCAGCAGCAGCAGCTAGGGCGTGAGCTTCCCACGCCTTCCGTCCTGAAGATTCCTTCTCGGATCACGTGCTCAGCACCCACCTAGGATCACGTGTCAGGTGCCAGCTTCGGGTCACGTGCCCATTCATCAGTACGCTCAGCAACTGGAATTGAGGTGGCGTCAGCACACTTGCTCCAAAGGGTTGACGCAGCCTTCAAAGACATTCGACCAGTAAAACTCAAGTCTGCTGCATTGACTCCATCAGCCTGATGCGTTGACGCATCGGTGATCCAGTGATCAAGTCTTCAGCAGATGGGCGTGCTGCGTCGATGCTCTCAGCATGCTGCGTTGACGCATTTGAGTTCTAACATCTGAACTTAGATGGCTTCAGCCCTCTCACGTTTCGTGTGGAGTGCGTTGACACATTTAGACACTGCGTTGGCCCAATCATCAGTCTGAATCGTCTGCAAACAGAGATAAAAGGA
Organism: Amorphophallus konjac; assembly: GCA_022559845.1. NCBI lineage: Eukaryota > Viridiplantae > Streptophyta > Magnoliopsida > Alismatales > Araceae > Amorphophallus > Amorphophallus konjac. The sequence continues at coordinate 144,457,025 of CM040117.1, read as the reverse complement.
ATGTATATACTTAGGTAGTTCAGGCTCTTATAACAGCGAGTGTATATATATTTGAACAATTAGCACATGGACAGTGTATACACTTTACCGTAAAGGACAATGCATGAGTGCAATTTATAGACTTGGTGTTTAACATGCATGAGAACCAGTGTACAGACATGCTGTCCTCACAGCTGACGACTCCAGTGTATAGAGTTGCTGAGGGAGTGACTGTACAGAGTTTGAAATGTTAGAGCCAATGAATGGACTTGTACAGTGCAGCGAGTGTACAGACTTTGAGTGTTAGGGCCAATGTATAGACTTGTAAGCCCATGTGGATGTATAGACTTGAACATGCATTGTGGATGTAGACTTGACTGAGTGAAGTCGATGTACAGACTTGCCTATGCGAAGCCACTGTACAGACATTGAAAACGTGAAGCCAGTGTACAAACTTGATGAAACAAGGTCCAGTGTATAGACTTGGTGAAATGAAGTCCAGTGTATAGACTTTGAAGAAATGAGGCGATGTGCATACTTGCTGAGTTGACGCTGCAGCCCAATGAGTTGACGCTGACGCTGTACAGACTTCAACACAGGGAAGACTCTAAATGAGACGTTGGCAGAGACAACGCATGGGACGGTGAAGGACCGATGTATAGACTTCTCCAACACCAACAGGCTGCACAGTCCACTGTATAGACTTGATGATATGAACTTCAGGAGCATATGACACGGCTGTACAGACTTTGTTACCCAAACGAATGAATAGACTTTGCCACAGTCTAATGTATAGACTTGAAGAAACTGAACTGAAGAGTCGACGCATCAGCTCAAGGAGTTGACGCACTACTGTGTGGACAGAGACAAATATGACTGAAAGGTCGACGCATCAACACAATGGGTTGACGCACTGCTGTGGAGACTGTGCAGATAGAGTGTAGACAGAATTAAATAGAGCATGTTATCTGACAGCCCTATGAACTCCATACACTTACATGATAAAACATGAATTAATCGAGCAGAAAAAGGAAAGCATTATGATCAGAGAATGACTGAATAATAGCATGCTGACTTACACAGCAAGATGACTCACAGTGATTAATTCACATCAAAAATCAATCAACAAAACCATCATCAAAACCATAGGGGCACGACAATCTCCCCCTTTTTGGTGATGGCAACACTTAGAGTCATTCTGATGATGTGAGGCATTCTGATGACTCAAATTATTCTCCCCCTTTGACTTCATCAAAAAGAAAATAATTTGAGAAATTAAAGCATGTATAAAAATTCAGTCAATTTCTCCCTTTTGCAAGAACACAATTCTCCCCCTTTTTGAGTTTCAGTAAAAGCATGAGTTAGAGATGATCAAAAGGAACCTGCATGCACTGATTGAATGATATTCTCCCTCTTTGGTATAATCAAAATAAACCATGGGAAGGGGTATGAATGTAGATGCAGATACCAGAAATATGAATGCAAGAGCACAATTCTTCTCCTTCTATGCAGCATGATGCATATGACAAGGAGGCTCCCCCTCAATAAATGGAACCTTATGAAATGAATGAGAAGGAGACCACAGGGGCAAACAAGGAGAATTTCAGGTCAATGAGCAGAAGAGGTTCAATTAGCAGATTTTTAAAGAAGTTCCAATCTCAGAAAATTCAGTCAGATTTTCAGAGAGATATCAATCTCATAAATCTAAAACATAAGTTTTTCAAAGTCTTCCATTATAAGGGCTTATGAATGAGCTTTATTGAACAACATGGTTTAAACATGATGTATGCAGAGTTTATCAATAAAATTCTGTATTGATATCTAAAACCATGTTTTAATAAAAATGAACTAAGTCCTCATATTTATCTTGATAAAACTCCCTTTCTCTTACACAATCAAATTTATTGACTTCTTATTACATGCATCAGTATTGAAATCAAGCAATTATGAAGTCATATGATTTTGTCTAGGGTTGTAGCAATTTGATTTTAGCATCAATATTCAGATATTTCAATTCGTTCAGCAATTTTTCATGCTACAAATTTTACGAACACTCTAGTTCAGTGCACACCTTGTAACTAGAGGATATACCTTGATCAGAGGCCAATATCCCTAAGCACTTAGTGTGACTAACTGTCATGCTTTATATGAACAGAGATAGCATTTACACATCATGACATACTGCAAATCATTTCTTGATAAGTGAGTTGTATTTCTCAGTGTGCATGCAATTGCTCTGCCTGATTTTCAATGAGATTTTATTCTGCAGAGTTGACTAAGACACCTTATGACACAGTCCTTTAGACATGGTTTCTCAGTGACCAAAGTCATTGCTCTGACAACAATTACCCTTTAGATAATTCAGACAAATTCCTTTGCTTCAAGTCAATAATAATTTCATGTACTTAACCAATTAAAGCCATGAATTCAATAATGCAGATTTCAGAAGATTTTACAAGACACAGCATGAAACAGATGGTTAAGGTTTATTAAACATGCTTCAGATATTTTTAAGAGATTTTAAAGCTAAACTCATTGAATACATTAAACTTAAACCACATGAGTTATTTCAGTCATTCATAAAAACGTATAATAGAAGATTTATAGTTCAAGAATTTTTCAGATTTATGATTGAGATAGTCCCATTGAAATCTTCATGACAGACTGATAGATTTCTGAAGCCAAATGATACCAATTGATAGGAGAGATTTTGAAGCTCAATATTTTGAAGCTTAGTGTTTTCCGAATATGATCAAGGTTTGTCAACAAAAATGATAAGAAGGGATATGTAATGAATTCTGACAAATGTATGCATTTGACAACTTATATGCAATGCATTGACTCTCCTGACAACATGCATTCAGACAATCTTTTTGGCATTTTCAATCTAAGAAAATGCAATGCACTTAACTTCATGTATGCAGGGGCATGAAGCAAAATATTCACATGAGGATGCAGACATTCTCTGATATGAAAATTTGACCCTTGGTGCTTGGCGGAGAACTTGACCTAAAAAACCATCTCACACATAGTAAGAACCTCCAGACAGATTTCCTCTGCCCTTTAGTAGCTCTTCATTTATATACCAAGTGGTCATGCATGACAATGCAATACAAACAGTCCTATATGCATCAGATTTTCAATGATTGTATGTCATGTGCATGTTTATGCCATTCTCATATATGCACACAGCTCACAGTACAAATAAGAAAGCCCACAAAGATCAATGCAAGAGTCAAACCAATTAAAATAAAACATGTATGCATGAAGCTATGACGTCTCAGCTTAACCATAATTTTCATTTGAACAGATTTGAGAAATTTACCTGAATGGGGTTTTATCAACTTGGGTGCCTTGGTTTATTTCCCCCTTTTTATTCTTCAGCTTCCAAGGCACACCTGCAAGTTAGCACACTATTTTGCATGGGCAGGTACCCAAACAGTCTTGGGTCCTGCATGGTTAATAGTGACACCTTTGGTAGGTGTTCTAAACAACCTTTTAGCATTTAGGTCATCAGATTTTATCAGATGGCAATTATTCATTGAATGACCTAATATACCACAATAATAGAAAGAGGCAACAGATTTCAGATTTATTTTATGCACATTCTGATTAGCATGAGTTCTATGTGCATTTGCATGAAATTTTCTGTTAACAGAATTAAGATTCTGTTTACTAACATAAGCCAGCCAACAGTCAGCAGCTCTATGGCCTGACTTCCCACATTCAAAACATGCAAGTGTTTTCCTTTCAAAAATAAATTCATTTCTATCAGAAATATTTCTATTGATAGGGAATTTACCAGATTTATTGTTAAACTTCCTTCCCTGAGCATGCCAACATTGGGCTGCAATGTGGCCCAATTTGCCACAGTGACAACAGTAAATTTTCTCATTCAGATGATCATGACTTCTCGCATGAGATCTCTTAGCTTCCTTGTCATCTTGTTTCATTGAGTTACATTCATGCATAACATGACCAATTTTATGACAATAGAAGCAATGAATTCTTTTCTTTTGAACAAAAGAAGGTTTCTTAACATGAAGCTTCCTACCATGTATTTTATCAACATTCAGATCATCCTTGTTGAGTACACGACAATTGTACATGAAGTGGCCAAATTTCCCACAGTAGAAGTAATTAACATACTTAGCATGAGATTTCTTGTCACCTTGAACTTTCTCCATATGTTGATTGTTCATTTTATTTATTTTCTGTTTTGTTTTCTTATTTTCTTGATTAGCAACTTATTTAGGCGATGAGGTGGAGGTGCTAGCTATGTTTGAGCTACGTACGAAGGTTGTATGAAGTTTATTCCTCATTCCCTGCTTAACTTGAGAACTGCTGCCCTTCTACATGCAATTATCTGTGGATACAACATTCTACTTCTCTTGATTAGCAGGAACAGACAGAGACTTATTCAAATTTAAAATTTCATTCCTAAGAGAAGAGATGAGTAGTTCAGAGTTTGTTAGATCTTCTTCACAGGTGAGAATTTGTTTCTTCATGGTGTCATTCAGATTTTTCACAATTTCTAGTTCCTGTTTCAATTCATTCTCAAATTGAATTTCCTTATCAGCAGATTTTTCTTTTTCAAATGACAACCATTTTTAAGAAAATACAGTATTAAGAACCATTAGCCTTTTATTTTGATCTTTTAGATGAGAATTTTCTTCAATCAACTTGTTTTCAAATTCTTCTTTCAATTTCAATTCAGATTTTAGATTTTTATTTTCAGCTTTTAGACTTGTGATTTCAGCATTTTTCTCTTTTCTTAATTTTCTCTTTTCTGACTTAATTCTTTCATATTTTTCTAGTAGATGCTCATTCATAGCAACTAAAACATCATGACTAATATCCTCGGTCTTAGAGTTTACCTGGGATGAGGACTCATCTGATTGATCACTCCTTCTTGCCATGAGACATTCTTCTTCCTTTCCATTGTGGATGCGAAGCAATTCATCCAATATTTCCTTTGCCGAGCTACAACCTGAGAAATAGGAAAAATCATCAGAACCGATTGCAACCTTCATTAAATTTAGAGCTCTCACATTATCATCATTTTTCAACTTGTGAACATGAGTCCACTTGGACTTATCCTTAGGAAGTTCATGTGGACTGTGAGAGATAACCTTCCACAATTGGGGATTAATAGAGTTAACATGCTTGTGCATATGATATAGCCAGAATTTAATATTTGAACCACTGAATAGTGGAGGATGAGCCATGAGAGCACAACAGATTAATGCAACAGAAATATTGATGCACTAAAAATAAATTAGCATCGAAAACCAGAGATCGAATCTACAAGTCGCTGGACCTTGTATGCAGACACCGCTCTGATACCAACTGTTAGGGTGCTAGGCCTAGATACAGAGGGGGGTGAATGTATCCTTCTACGAAAAATGCCCAAAATAAAAACTCAGATGCTAGACGCAATCATAGAATGAAACAAATTCAATTAAACTTATGAACAAACACATGGAGCGCGCCTATCCAAGCATCTAGCGGAAGCAAGCACACAAAGCAAACCATAGCTTAAAGGATTTTTAGGTGGTTCGGTCCTCCAGACCTACATCCACCCCTCACTCCCAACCAGAGTGAGGCTTCACTAGTAAATGCTAGAACCAAGCAGACTCAGTCTGCGAACAGTTGCTGCCACACAGCTTGACCAGGGAAACAACCTCCCCTTTGCCTCCCAACCGGAGGGACACCCCAAGTGACTCCCAGCCACTTGGAAACCAGAGGTCGAAGACCTCTCTTCCACCAGACCAAGAGGGACCCCTGGACTTGCAAGCCACAAGCCCAGAACTGGAGACAAGTCTCCCTTCTCCTGAATCCACAGGAGGAACCTGAAGAGGCGGAATCTCGCGCTGGGTCCTGAGCGGGCTGTGGATCACCAGAAGATGAATCTGCAAGAGAAGGGAAACGTATCAGAGGGCCCAGGGGATCTCCCTGGGGGAAAACCCTCCGATGGCTAAGTCAGTAGAGCGATGGTGGAAGCGATAATGAGGGAAGGAGAGAGCTGATGCGCGAGAATCCTCTCCACCAAGGGTGAAGCGAATCGTGCCCAGAAGCTTAGGGTATGTGAAGGGCTAGTTCATCTTACCATCTTCCGGAGGGTCTCCCTTACTTAAATAGTGCATCACCTTTTAAGAGTCCGGTGAGCTGAGGGCTTCCCGGCGGGAGTTACGTCTTCATCGGGGGCTTTCATGGCCGGATCGTGGGGGCGTTATCCCCTTGGAGTTCGGCAGCTCCCATGACTCTCCCGCTGCCGGAGGACTCTGAACGGCCGCACCTGCAGATAATCAAGCGGTCTCACCGAGCTATGGGGATGCTAGCTCGTGTCCGAGCGATAGGCATGGCCCGGCGAAGGTGGGGTCGGATAGGTCGGCTGGAGCCTCTTTCTCTCGGTCGGAGAGTGGGCTTTAGACCGGACCTTCCATGCGACCTGACCGTTGTCTCGGGCCCTCCGAGCCTAGAAGGCCGCCGGGGAGAGTTGGTTCCTCGAGTCTTTATTTATTGGGCTTTTATTCCTTGAGTGGGCCCTAGTGGGCTATCACTCGGGTGGGCTTGCCTAGTTGGACCGCGTGGGTCTTGTTGGGCTGCCTTGGAGGTGGGCTGCGGAAATCCCCCTCTCCACTTGTCCCCCTCCTACTCCCGAGCCAAGGAGGCTCGGATGAGTAGTTTTTCGAGGCTTTGGACCGGCGTGGCTCAGGTGGGTGGAATTCCGTTGGCATCATGTAGCCGCTTATAGCGGTTGCCGAGGCCCGTAATGATGATCCTGACGGATTTGAAACGAAGGGGCCCCCCTTTTTCTCAGAGCACAGAACGGCGCGCCGCCACCCTCAGGGACTTATAGGGGGCACTGTTCATCGTTCTAGGCTTCCAGGGTTTTAGGCTTTCCTTGCTTCTTGATGCGCCGTGAGAGCACAGCGGAGACGCGGAGCCTTGCGGCGGCGTTTGAGGAGTTGGCGAGGATAACCGCGGAGGCGGTCGGCAGCTTCCTTCTCCCCCGGAGTCTTCAAGCTCGTACGAGGGATCTTCTCCTGATCCGATGGCGGATCAGAGTTCGGAGCTTGTGCCCGTGAGGCGCGATCCCGTCCCCAACTGTAGCGAGTTGGGAGAAGCGAGGTGCGGAGGCTGGAGCATCGTTTCCGTCTGCCTCTCCGCTATAGCTTTGCTGCCGCCACCCCGTATGAGACGAGTCTGGACGACCGCGATGGGCACATTTGCACCTTCCTTTGGCCTGGAAGAGTGGATTTCGGCTTCCTTTCGATCCTACGTGCTGCAGCTGCTCACTTTTTTCCGGTTGGCGCCTATCCAGTTGGTGGCCAACTCCTATCTTCTTCTTTCGGCGTTCGGGATTTTGTGCCACCAGTGCGGCATCTTCCCGTCTCTGGACCTTTTCCACTTCTTCTTCGAGTTGAAGGCGCATCCATCGGCGGGAAAAGGTTTTTACTTCATCCAGGCGCAGAGGAATAGGAGCTGCATTTCGCTTGCGGCGAAGGACTCCTCGCACAAGGGGTGGAAGACTTATTTCTTCTGGGTGAAGGCGATGGCGACGGACGAGATCTGGAGATGTCGGACCTCGCCCAATTTTCACCCGAATCTGCCCCCTCGCCAGGAGGAGTTTCCTCCCCACGTGGAGCAGTAGGCTGCCCGTCTGTTGGAGAATCGCCAATCGACCGAGGAGCTGGTGACGCCGGAGAACATCGAACGGTGTCTTCTCTCGTGGTTGACGTCGTCAGGTACGGCTCTTGAGGCTCTTCTTCTGGGTGGTAACTCTTTTTCCTCCTCCTGACCGGGGCTTCTTCTTGTTGCAGACGTGAGGCGGGAGCCTCTGGAGGAGGCGGCCGAGGTCATCGATCTGGGAGAAGACTCGGCAGCCGACGAGCCTGATGTCTCGGCGGGTCGCGCTCATGCCCGAGATAAGGGCAAGGGGGCGGCCCCCGAGGGGACTTCTCGATCGACCGGCCTGAAGCGCAAGGATCCCCTGGTGGGGAAATTGCGGGAGGCCGCGAAGGCCAGGAAGAGGGCCAGGAAAGCCGGTCTTCCTACCGCCGTCGGGGGCGACTCTGGCTCGGCGGCGCTCCCCTCTCGGGGGCAGGATGGGGCCGACCCTTCTGGGCTGGCTCTCCCATCTGCCGAGCGAGAGGGGGCCGAGGAGACCAGGGGCCCCGCAGAGGGAGGTGATGGGTCGGCTCTCCCCTCTGTAGGGACAGAAGGGGCCGATGCCGGCGTGGCCGGCGCTGGGACCGAGAGTTCGGTCGGTGCAGATGGGGGTGTGCCCGCGGGGGCGTCGCAACCCCAAGTGCCGGCAGTTTCTGGTGCCGTTGATCCCGCGGCGCCGGTCGAGGGTGGGGGTTCGCCCGGGGAGGCGTTGCAACCCCAACCGACCGTGGTGCGCGGGGCGGTTAGTTTCGCGCCACAACAGGGCCTTCTGAGGGGTGCCCGGGGTGGAGCGGTCCCCTTTGCCGGAAGCTCTGGTCAGTCTTGGTGTCTCGGGTGATCTGTACCGGATCTGCCGGTCGATCGCCGATAGGACGAGGGGAGGAGAAAAGCGCAGCACTCCTGCCGGGGTCCTTGACATCCTGATGGAGGGCGGCCTGGTTATAGCTCGGACAGCGGCCGTGATGGCAGAGGCGCACGCCCGGACGGAGGCGGAGCGGTCGAAGCTCGCCTGGACCCTCGGTGGATGCGAGGGAAACTAGCTCGGCTCGAGGGGGAGCACGAGGGGCTCCGGCGGGAGTTCCTTGCTCTCAGGGAGTTGGCGCGGTCGAGCCGACGGGAAGCCGAGGTGCTGGCCGAGCAGCTGACAAGGGCCCAAGAATCGCTCGAGAGGAAGAGCAAACGTCTAGAAGATGAGCGTCAACGTCACATCGAGCTGGATGGCCTCTGGGAGCTTGAGCGCTGCGAGCTGCAGGATCGGGCGGAGGACGCGGAGCGCCTTCGCGCCGAGGCCGAGGCGGACCGAGCCCGGGCAGAGGGTCGGATGACCGAGGCCGAGCGGAGGATGACCGAGCTGGAGGAGCGTCTGGCGAGGGCGGAAGAGCGTGCGGCCGAGGCGGAGCGGGCTCGGGACGGGCAGGTCGAGGCGGAGGCGATCGAGCGCTATAAAGGCTCGGAAGCTTACTCGGCCGACCTGATTGCAGCCGCCCTACCCTACTACGAGGTAGCTCTCCGCCGGGGTGCTCGAAAGGGGTTCAGGCAGGGCTATCGCCGGGCGATGAACTATGCTAATGAGCACCTGGCCGGAGGTGATTTTCCTTATGGCCAGCGTTATGACTCGGACGAGTCAGATTCCAGCTCCTCATCTTCGGCCGGGGAAGAACCGGAGGAATCGCCTCCAGCGGGGTCACCGGCTCCGGAGCCTCGGGAGGGCTCGCGACCGGGACAGTTCTCGCACAGGCGAGGTCAGTGTCCGGGCCGGCCGTCGCCGAGGGTACCGGGGGTGACTCGTCCCCTACTGCGGTTCCCGAGCTTCAAAGTGGGCCGAGGCCTGATGTAACTTTATTTTGCCCCTTCCCCTTTTTGTCCGTCTTCCTTGTGTAAGAGGCTTTTATGGGAGGCAATAAATAACTTACTTTATTTGATCGCTATCTTTGCTGTGATTTAGGTTGGCGTATCGGGGCAGTTGGAAAGTGCCGATATTTTTTGCGCCGTTTTCGCACGTCGATTCGGGAGACTTCTGGCGGGCGTCCTTCCGTATTACCATGCTTTGAAAGTCGAGGTGCTTCGCGAATCCCGCTAGGGCGGGGGGCAAGGATTTTGAGGTGACCTTCCAGGGAGGTCCTGTTGCGTGTTTTCGAGGGGGGAGTCATTTAAGGCGCGTGGCCTCCCTTGGCCTATAAAAAGGACCGAAGGGTGCTCCTTCTCTCTTAACACTTAGGACTTCGCCGGCAGTCTGCTCTTATTCCCTCGTCTTCGCTTTGCGTTGCACCGCCGTGATCGGAGCATGGAGGACCCTTCAGAAGGTGATGCTGCAGACGACGGGGAGCGGCCGGTTCCAGCTGTCCTGGAATATCGGTCGGGTCCCACGGTCGCCGCGCGTGCATGAGACGGGTCCGACGGTCGCCGCGCGGATCGGGAGAGGGCTTCGACGTGCGGGGGCACGCCGTTTGCCTCCTCTTGGCTCCGGCGAGGCTTCCGGGCGGACGCCGAGATGGAGGGTGGACGGGGGAGTTAGGGATGCCGGCCGCCATTCCCCTCCGTGGGAGGGGAGGAGGCGGCTCCAGTCCCTTCCTTACCCCGTCCGCTGCCTCTTTCTCTCTCTTTTGTTCTTCATTTCTTTCACTCTTCGGGGGCTGCTTGCTTTCTGTTCGCCTCCAAAGAGTTGGCAGTTTGGAAGAAAGGGGACCTTCGCGGCGTGCCCTTTTTCCAGGTTGTTGCCAACTTGGAAGGTAGCCTTCCTTGCGTGAAAGGTGGCCTTCTCCTTGCCGTCCCTCTGTCACCTTTGTCACGGACCACCCGAGCCAACTGGGTCGACCATCTCTTGTCCGAGCCAGTTTCTACGCGAGGCAGAGTCAGTGGCTGGATGCGAGAAGGTCAAGACCGGGTCGACCGGGCGATGGCCGTTTGCTGCGGTGCCAGATGGATTTTCGCTTTTTGTTATGTAATGTATTGGCAGTTGCCTTTCTGATGTACCAACAGTTATCTTGAATGAATGCGAAAGATAAGGGGGTTTATTTTACCCAATTTGTTGATACAGTATTCAGAAATAAAATCTGCGTAGTGTGGTTGCGTTCCATGTCCGGGGAATGGGTTCCCCTTCCGTTGTGGCTAACCTGTACGCACCTTTCCCGAGCGTCTCGATCACTCGGTAGGGGCCTTCCCAGTTGGGGGATAGCTTACCCGCTGCCTCTAGTGGTCGAGAGGCTTCTGCCTTCCTGAGGACGAAGTCCCCTGGTCGGAATTGTCTGCCTCGGACTTTGGCGTTGTAGTACCGAGTGAGGCGGCGCTGGTATTTCGTAGCTCGGACGTTGGCGATCTCTCGGAGTTCGTCTACCAGGTCGAGGTTCTCGAGCAGCTTCTGCTCGTTTGCCTCGGGCAAAAAGCTAATCACTCGGAGAGACGGATTGGCGATTTCCAATGGAACGACGGCTTCGGTGCCATATACCAGTTGAAAAGGGGTCTCACCGGTTGCCGTTCTGGGGGTCGTTCGGTGCGACCATAGTACGCTAGGCAGTTCCTCGAGCCAGCTACCCTTAGCCTTGCCGAGTCTGGTTTTGATGCCCTTCAAGATGGTCTTGTTGGCATTTTCAACCAGCCCGTTGGCCTGAGGGTGGGCGACCGAAGTGAAGTGGTTGCGGATATTTAGGTCGGCACATCTATCTCGGAAGTATCGAGAGTCGAATTGCCGCCCGTTATCGCTCACTATCACTCGGGGGATGCCGAAGCGACAAATGATCGATTTCCATACGAAACCCCAGACGACTGTCTCGGTGATCCTCGCTGTTGCTTCAGCCTCGATCCACTTGGTGAAGTAGTCGATGGCGACGATGATGAACTTCTTCTGGGATTGAGCCATTGGGAATGGCCCAAGGATGTCGATCCCCCACCGAGCGAAAGGGTAAGGCTCGGTAAGGGCGACAAGTTCCGTGGCCGGCTGGTGGACCAAATGGTCGAACCGCTGGCAACGGTCGCAATGTTGTACGTAAGCCGTGCAGTCGCGCTGTAGGGTCGGCCACCAGTATCCTTGCCTTAGCAGGATTCTAGCCAGCGACCGACCTCCTGAATGTGCTCCGCACAGGCCTTGATGAATCTCCTCAATAGCTTGGCTCGCTTCGTCGGGGCCGAGGCACTTCAGAAGGGGCCCGGAGAACGATCTTCGGTAGAGGGCGTTGTCGAGGATGACGAAGCGCCGAGCTTGGTACTTCATCCGGCGGGCTTCTCGAGAGTCGGAGGGTTCCTGGGAGTCTCGTAGCCAGGATAGGTAGGGGGAGCGCCAGTCGTCGGGAGTGGCCGAGTCAATGGCGAGGAGCTCCGAGTCTATGCTCGGGCGCTCTAGCTCTTCTAGGAGGACCGATCGTGTACCTTCCGGGTCTAGGGAGGAGGCCAGTCGGGAGAGGGCGTCCGCCCGAGAGTTTTGCTCCCGAGCTATTCGGACTACCTCGAACTCCTCGAACTGCTGGGCCAGGCTCCGGACCAACTGGAGGTATTTGATCATAGGTGCCTCCCGAGCTTCGTACTCGCCACTGACCTGGCTTGCGACCAGCTGGGAGTCGGTGTGGATCCTGACTCGCTCAGCCCCCAACCGTCGGGCCATGCGGGCCCCCGAGATAAGGGCCTCGTACTCGGAAGCATTGTTGGACGCCGGAAAGTTGAACTTTAGGGCGTACTGCAACTCTATTCCTTCGGGGGACCTTAGGAGGATCCCTGCGCCGCTGCCGACCGAGTTGGACGATCCATCGACGAACAGCTCCCAGGTTGGCCCGGTTGCTGTCGGAGGCCTGTCCTCGACCGGAACGGTGCTCTCGGCGATGAAGTCGGCGAGCGCTTGCCCCTTGATAGCTGATCGTGGCCGATACGAGATGTCGTATGCCCCGAGCATGATGGCCCATTTGACAAGTCACCCCGAGGCCTCGGGGTGGGCCAGAATCTTCTTCAGTGGCTCGCCGATAGCACGGTGATGGGATGCCCCTGGAAGTAGGGTCGGAGGCGCTTTGCGGAGGTAACCAACGCTAGCACGAGTTTCTCGGTTGCGGGGTACCTCCGCTCGGCCTCGCCGAGCACCTTGCTGGTGTAGTAGACCGGCCTCTCGACTCCTGAGTCATTTCTGACTAGGACCGAGCTGACCGTTGATGGCGTCGCCGAGAGATAGAGCAGCAAAACCTCGCCCGCGACGGGCTTGGAAAGCACCGGGGGTGAAGCTAGGAGCTCTTTGAGCTCGGCGAACGCTGTCTGGCATTCCCCGTCCCATGCGAACGTAGCAGACGCTATTTTAGGCCCCCTCATTAGCTTGAAGAAGGGCAAGCATCGTTCGGCCGCACGGGACAGGAAACGACTGAGAGCGGCGACACGCCCCGTCAGACGCTGGACGTCTTTAATGCACGTGGGCGGGCGCATGTCCAGGATGGCCTGGACCTTGTCAGGGTTTGCTTCGATCCCCCGCTGAGTGACCAGGAAACCCAGGAACTTCCCGGATCTTACTCCAAAGGCACACTTGGCGGGGTTGAGCTTCATGCTGTACTTCATGAGGGTGCCGAAAGTCTCGGCCAGGTCGGTGAGGTGGTCTTGAGCCCTCGGGGTCTTGACGAGCATGTCGTTGATGTAGGCCTCGACGTTCCGACCTAACTGTCCCTCGAACATATGGTTGACCAGTCGCTGGTATGTGGCTCCAGCATTCTTCAATCCGAAAGGCATCCGGGTGTAGCAGTACACGCCGTAGTCGGTGATGAAGGCGGTCTTCTCGACATCTTCAGGGTTCATTCGGATCTGGTGATAACCCGAATAGGCGTCCAGGAAACTGAGTATCTCGTTGCCCGAGGTTGAGTCAACCAGTTGGTCGATGCTCGGTAGCGGATAGCAGTCCTTGGGGGTGGCCTTGTTCAGATCGGTGAAGTCTACGCACATTCGCCACTTGCCGGTGGTCTTCGGCACCAGGACGACGTTGGCTAGCCACGTTGGGTACAGGACCGGTCTGAAAAGACCAGTCTCTTGTCCCTTGGTGACCTGCGCCTTGATGATCGCCTGTTTCTCGGGCGCATGCTTCCTCCTCCGCTGCTGTACGGGTCTCACGGTGGCATCGAGGTTAAGCTTGTGCATCACAGTTTCCTCTGGTATACCAGGGAGTTGATCGTCGGACCAAGCGAAGACCCGGACGTACCCAGAAAGAAACTCCTTGTATTGCTGCTGTTCCTTCGGTGGTAGGTCGGAACCGATCCTCACTCCAAGGGCCGGGTCGTCGTTCAGGAATACCGTTAATAATTCGCCACCGGGCTCGGCGGTCACGGTTTTTCCTTCGACTCCCTGGGGCCCTTATCCTTCCCGTCCGGCCTTGAGGCTTCCACCGAGATATTGTAGCACCTTCTAGCCGTGGCCTGGTTACCTCGGACTTCCCCCAACCCGTTTTTGGTGGGAAACTTCATTTTTTGGTGATAGGTAGATGGTACGGCCTTTATTCGGCTGAGAATTTTTCGGCCGAAAATGGCGTTGTACGCTATCATACCTTTAATCACTATGAAGTCCACTATGACCGTAACGGTTTTGGGTGGGGTGCCGATAGTGACCGGCAGGCTTAGGGCTCCCTCGGGGTAGGTGGCCAGGCCATTAAACCCGCACAGGGGTGTTCGGATCGGGCGGAGCTTGGATGGGTCTTCCCCCATCTTGAGAAAACAGTCATAAGATAATACATCGGGGGCGCTCCCATTATCAACCAAAATCCTGTCTACATTACAGTGATTTATCGTGGCCGAGATAACGAGGGCATCGTCATGCGGGGTGCTCAGCCCTTCCAGGTCTTGGTCGGAGAAGACTATGACCTGGGGCTCCATAGGCGGGCCTTTGGGGGGCTCTAAGGCTCGGCTGGCCCGCTCGGCATGACGTTTCCTTCCTCGGCTGGTGTCGCCTCCCGATGCCGCTCCTCCGGAGATGACGTTGATGTGGACCCCTCGGGGGGCGTTGTCGATCTCCTCTGCGGCGTCTCGGTCTTCTTTGTGCCCGGTTGTGAACCGGGCTAGATGCCCCAGACGGATGAGGCGCTCGATCTCGTCTTGGAGCTGATGGCAATCTCCGGTGTGGTGCCCGTGGTCGCCGTGGAACAGGCAATGCCTGTCCCGCTTGCGGTTCTTCGACCTCATCGGCTCGGGCTGGCGGAGAAGTCCCGAGTCTTTGATGTCTTCATAGATCTCGTAGACTGGTGCGGTCAAGGGGGTATACCGCTCGTACTTTCTCTTGCGCTCTCCTTCTCGATCGCGCTTCTTACTCGAGCCAGGGTTTGGCTCGGAGGTCCGCTTTTTGTCCCCCTCCCGACCCGAGCCGGTTGTGTCTCGGCAGGCGCTGAGTACTTCTTCGCACTCGGCGTGGCGCAGTGCCAGAGTCACTAGCTCGGCAAGGGTCGAGGGAGGGTGGAGGACAAGCTCGCGGCGGAGATTCTCGTCCCGGGTGCCCCCGGTCAGTGCGGTTGTGGCTGAGGCCACATCCAGGCGGGGGATCCTAAGGGCTTCCGATTTAAATCGGTGGACGTAAGTCCGGAGCCTCTCCCCTTGCGCCTGTTTGAGAGCCAGGAGCCCCGCTACTGACCTTGGGGGGGCGCTACCGGCGAAGCTCTCCTTGAAAATTCGCCCGAATTGCCTGAAGTCTCGGATGGACCCCGGGGCGAGGGCTCGGAACCATGCCTGAGCGCCCTGGACCAGGGTGGCCGCGAAGGCTCGGCATTTGATGGGATCCGGCGTTCCATGCAGGGTCACCAGGGCGTCGAAGCTGTCGTAGTGGTCGGCTGGGTCACCCTGGCCGTCGTAGAGCTTGAAGGTTGGGATGGAGGCTCTAGGAGAGACCTCTGCCTTCAAGATGTACTCGGAGAAAGGGGATTTCTCCTCGTCCTCCGGGAAAGAGGTCTTCTGCAGGGCGCGGAGAGCGCGCTCTTGCTCTGCGAACCGTCTTTCAAAATCTCGTAGCCGGAGAGACAGCTCCGGCTGTGGCCGCGCCGTGGGGCTGGGGGGGGGCGTCGTGGCGATCTCCCGGAGCACTGGTGCCCGGGCGCGGCGGCCTCGCCCCCTGCTTCCCTCTCCTCGGCGTGGAGGAAGCCTCTTGCTCCGCAGGCGGAGCTTGCGAGGGTCCTCCGACGTCGTTGCGGAGGAGCTGTCGGCCGCGGAGGGTGAAGCGGCCTCCGGCGGTGTGCTGCGTTGCACTCCTTCGAGGGGGACTTCCTGACGGGGCGCGGGACCTTGCGTCCCGGGCCGCCTGGGCCCTCATGAGCTCCACGAGGACGTCCATCTTCTCGTTGAGGGCTTGGAAGGCGTTGGCGCCACCGTCGAGGGGTGCCCCTGTCTCCGCCGGGGGGGGTGGTGGTCCGTTAGTGGGGACGCTGGCGTTGGAGGGGGGGCTCTGCGAGACCCTAGGGGGGACGCCTCCCGCCCTGCCACGGCCTTACCTGCCCCGCCGGCGGATCTCCTCCCTGAGCTTTTTCTCACCATCTTGACTCTTCGTGCGTTTCCCACAGACGGCGCCAGATGAAGAGGCGGAATCTCGCGCTGGGTCCTGAGCGGGCTGTGGATCACCAGAAGATGAATCTGCAAGAGAAGGGAAACGTATCAGAGGGCCCAGGGGATCTCCCTGGGGGAAAACCCTCCGATGGCTAAGTCAGTAGAGCGATGGTGGAAGCGATAATGGGGGAGGAGAGAGCTGATGCGCGAGAATCCTCTCCACCAAGGGTGAAGCGAATCGTGCTCAGGAGCTTAGGGTATGTGAATGGCTAGTTCATCTTACCATCTTCCGGAGGGTATCCCTTGCTTAAATAGTGCATCGCCTTTTAAGAGTCCGGTGAGCTGAGGGCTTCCCGGCGGGAGTTACGTCTTCAGCGGGGGCTTTCATGGCCGGATCGTGGGGGCGTTATCCCCTTGGAGTTCGGCAGCTCCCATGACTCTCCCGCTACCGGAGGACTCTGAACGGCCGCACCTGCAGGTAATCAAGCGGTCTCACCGAGCTACGGGGATGCTAGCTCGTGTCCGAGCGATAGGCATGGCCCGGCGAAGGTGGGGTCGGATAGGTCGGCTGGAGCCTCTTTCTCTCGGTCGGAGAGTGGGCTTTAGACCGGACCTTCCATGCGACCTGACCGTTGTCTCGGGCCCTCCGAGCCTAGAAGGCTGCCGGGGAGAGTTGGTTCCTCGAGTCTTTATTTATTGGGCTTTTATTCCCTGAGTGGGCCTAGTGGGCTATCACTCGGGTGGGCTTGCCTAGTTGGACCGCGTGGGTCATGTTGGGCTGCCTTGGAGGTGGGCTGCGGAAATCCCCCTCTCCAGAACCCGACCTCAGTCCAGAGGATCGGAAGAACAAGGATAACCAAATAAAAAGGGAAAAACAAAAACACGAAATAAAGATAACTTCAGCAAATAGAAAGCTGAAAAATGAAATGCACAATGTGGCTCTCAACGGAGCTAACTGGCCTGGATCTGATCCACGGTCCAGTTGGCAGATCTTCAGGTAAGCTTATCCTCCTCTTCTCTTCTCTCTCGCTCACTCTCTTTCTCTTCTCTGCTCTCTTCTTTTTACTCTCACTGTCTTTCTCTTTTCGTTCAATTCTTACGAGCTCTCTCTTTCTCCTTTTTTTTTCTTCTGCTGCTCTCACTCTCTTTCTTTCCTTTACTCTTTTCTTCTTCTCTTCTATTGGATCGAACTCTCAGCACTTCTGCTCTTCTGCTATTGCCCTCAAGGTTTCGATCAGTCTTCATCTGTTGGATGAAGGCTTCCTTTTATAAGCAGCAGCAGCAGCTAGGGTGTGAGCTTCCCACGCCTTCCATCCTGAGGATTCCTTCTCGGATCACGTGCTCAGCACCCACCTATGATCACGTGTCAAGTGCCAACTTCAGGTCACGTGCCCATTCATCAGTACGCTCAGCAACTGGAATTGAGGTGGCGTCAACACACTTGCTCCAAAGGGTTGACGCAGCCTTCAAAGACATTCGACCAGCAAAACTCAAGTCTGCTGCGTTGACTCCATCAGCTTGCTGTGTTGACGCATCGGTGATCCAGTGATCAAGTCTTCAGCAGATGGGCGTGCTGCGTCGACGCTCTCAGCATGCTGTGTTGATGCATTTGAGTTCCAGCATCTGTACTTAGATGGCTTCAGCCCTCTCACATTTCGTGTGGAGTGCGTTGACGCATTTGGACACTGCGTTGGCCCAATCATCAGTCTGAATCGTCTGCAAACAGAGATAAAAGGAATGTATATACTTAGTTAGTTCAGGCTCTTATAACAGCGAGTGTATATACATTTGAACAATTAGCACATGGACAATGTATACACTTTACCGTAAAGGACAATGCATGAGTGCAGTGTATAGACTTGGTGTTTAACATGCATGAGAACCAGTGTACAGACATGCTGTCCTCACAGCTGACGACTCCAGTGTATAGACTTGCTGAGGGAGTGACTGTACAGAGTTTGGAATGTTAGAGCCAATGAATGGACTTGTACAGTGTAGCGAGTGTACAGACTTTGAGTGTTAGGGCCAATGTATAGACTTGTAAGCCCATGTGGATGTATAGACTTGAACGTGCACTGTGGATGTAGACTTGACTGAGTGAAGTCGATGTACAGACTTGCCTATGCGAAGCCACTGTACAGACATTGAAAACGTGAAGCTAGTGTACAGACTTGATGAAACAAGGTCCAGTGTATAGACTTGGTGAAATGAAGTCCAGTGTATAGACTTTGAAGAAATGAGGTGATGTGCATACTTGCTGAGTTGACGCTGCAGCCCAATGAGTTGACGCTGACGCTGTATAGACTTCAACACAGGGAAGACTCTAAATGAGACGTTGGCAGAGAAAATGCATGGGACGGTGAAGGACCGATGTATAGACTTCTCCAACATGAACAGGCTGCACAGTCCACTGTATAGACTTGATGATATGAACTTCAGGAGCATATGACACGGCTGTACAGACTTTGTTACCCAAACGAATGAATAGACTTTGCCATAGTCTAATGTATAGACTTGAAGAAACTGAACTGAAGAGTCGACGCATCAGCTCAAGGAGTTGACGCACTACTTTGTGGACAGAGACAAATATGACTGAAGGGTCGACGCATCTGCACAATGGGTTGACGCACTGCTGTGGAGACTGTGCAGGCAGAGTGTAGACAGAATTAAATAGAGCATGTTATCTGACAGCCCTATGAACTCCATACACTTCAATGATAAAACATGAATTAATCGAGCAGAGAAAGGAAAGCATTATGATCAGAGAATGACTGAATAATAGCATGCTGACTCACACAGCAAGATGACTCACAGTGATTAACTCACATCAAAAACCAATCAACAAAACCATCATCAAAGCCACAAGGGCACGACAGTTATATTACTTGGGTTTTACGTATCTTGTGTTAATGGACCAAGATGATCAATTTATCATGGCCCATTAAGTTTTTATATTTATAACTTATTTTTCCTTCTCATGTAAGTTTAATTTATTTTGGAATTTTATTTTCTTAAATTTTCAGGGGTGCTACAGCATGCATTGTTGTAAAAAACAACGCTATGGCCTTTGTCACATAACTGACTGATGCTAAGGAGGTTATGCTGAAGACCATCTACCTGCAAAACTTTTTCAATCACATTGGAGGGGGACTTACCAACTATCGCTATTCCTATGATCTTACCTTTATTCATACCTCCAAATTGAACCATACCTCCCATCTTCATTTCCAATTGACTGAACTTGGACCTGTCACCTGTCATGTGCCTGGAACAACCGCTATCTAGGTACCACCTATTGTGTTTGGCTGCCAGACTGACCTACAATCAAATCAAGCACAAGAAAATTTTGGAACCCAAGAAAAGTTGGGTCCAAAGTAGTTACTCATTCCTTCCAAAACAATCTTAGGGATCCATAGTTGTCTGATTCCTTTCTTGTGAACAGAATTTTTATTTTCAGCCTGTAGAGTTTCATTAATTCTAGTTCTTGGTTTTTGATGAATTTTATTCTTTGCTGCATGTGAGCTGTTCCAATTGTAGGTTGTTCTCTGTGGGTTATTCCATAAACTTTTCTGATCGGGAAACCTTTGTGAGGGTTTAGTGTGAACCCAATTTTTCATGTTGTGATTCCATTTTTGAGTGGGTGCCCTATAATGACTCCACTGCATTGGAGCATTCCAATTGTTGCCCTTATTCACTTTCCTGAAATGAGCAGGGTTTGCTCTGTAGACACTCGGGTTCCTTGAAGGAGTAGTCTTGCTACTCTGATGCTTTGCATCTTTAGCATAAAAATTTCTATTGATGTTTCTTAGAGGGGTGAAATTTGTTTTTACAGATTCTTTGGTTTTGCTGTTTGAGCTGGATGGGGTGTCCAGCTTATCCTTTTCCTTTTCTGAACAGAATTTTACAGCTTTAAACTCAAAGGGCCGTTTAGTGGTAGGATTATATCCTAATCCTTCCCTGTTGAAATTAACCCTCATACCTAGCAGTGTATCCAGATTAGTCTTTCCTTGCACAAATTTTTCAAGGGTATCTTGCTTATCTTCAAGATTGTTTTTCAGTGTTTCACTCATTTTTTGTATCTCTATGTTGGCCATTTTCATAGCTTCATATTTTTCAGCAGCAAGGTTATTTTCTTTTTGCACTTCTTGAAGTCTTATCTTGAATTCATCCAGACTATTGTTATCTTGTTCAAGATGATCTTGGAGATTCTTATTCTTAATTTCCAAGGAGCTTAACTCTTCCAATTTTTTCTTTAGAACCTCATTTTCTTCTTTCAGACAAGTTCCCTCCTCGACTATACTATTTAATTTTTTCTTTAGCATTTTGTAGTCTTTTGTTTGACAGTTAAATTTAACCAGTAAATCAGCATAAGCGTCCTCCCAGTCATCTATAGTGTAGTGTTCAAAAGGGTTGCTTACCTCAGTGTCCGAGTCGGCCACCAGACACAGTTTTTCCTCTTCTTCATCAGATGAATTTCCTTCGACATCATCCTCCTCATCACTCCAGGTGCATACCATAGCTTTGGGCTTGTTCTTCTGCACCTTGATGTTCTTCTTCTGAAGATCTGGGCAGTCACTTTTCATGTGACCCGGCCTGTGACAATGAAAGCAAGTCAGCTTGTCAGTAGACTTGTATTTGCCAATTTTAGAGGTAGAATTCCTACCAAACGATTGAGGCATTCTTTTCCTAAACTTCTTGCCCTTTGATCTCAAGAACTGTTGAAATCTGCGAGTCAGTAAGGCCTGCTCCTCTTGATCTAGATCTGAGAAGTTTTCAAACTCCTCACCACTACTGCTATTGCTACTACTACTCCCACTTCGAGACACCTTGAGAGCAATGTTCTTGCTCTTCTTACTTGTTTCTTCAACATTCCCTTTTAGGTTGATTTCGTAAGTCATCAGGGATCCGATTAATTCGGTGACAGTCATCTTAGTCAAATCCCTAGACTCTTCTATGATAGTGGCCTTAGTGTGCCACAAGGGAGTCAATGACCTGAGCATTTTTCTAACGAGATCCGCTTCTGGGATCTTTTTCCCTAGACCCTTGAGGTTATTCGTGATCAACTTCAGCCTAGCATACATTTTGGTAATGGTCTCCTCAGAGTTCATTTTAAACATTTTATACTTAGAAGTTAGCATGTTTACCTTCGTAGCTTTGACCTGGGATGTACCTTCATACATGAGCTCAAGTTCATCCCACATTTTCTTGACTGTGTTGCAGGCTGATATCCTAGCGTACTCGTCTGGATGAACTGCACATTGGATTATGTTTAGAGCCGATCAGCTGACTGATGAAAGCATGATGTGATCCTTTGTCCATGCATCTTCATTAGGTGGAAGATCGTATGGTCCAGTGGTGATCACTCTCTAGAGTTCATGGCTTTGTGCCCTCAGAAAAACTTCCATCTTATTTTTCCAATAAAAATAATTGTTACCATCAAAGAAAGGGGGACGGCTAATAGACTATCCCTCGGCCATGAAACTGCGAGGATTTCTAGATCCAGAATTACCCTGGTCGTTGGACCACATGTTGGGTAACCGGCTCTGATACCAATTGATAGAAACACAGAGTGTGATCTAGAAGGGGGGATGAATAGATCACCATAATTTTCAAAAACAGAGATCAAAAGATCACACTAGATGATTCGAGAGATAAGATGCAAAACAGTTCTCACTCGATATGAACATATGCTCACAATGAAAGAAACGTTGCAGATAGCAATCGATGACACAAGGCTATACAATCGAGCACAAGAGGGGTCAAAGAAGCCAACGTAATGGAACCTCCACCAACCAACGATCATATGTCTCCCAGAAAGCAAAGCAACAATCACACATGGAGACGAGGTTTTTAGGTGGTTCGATTGCCCACTGCAATCTACGTCCACCCCTCGTCCACACCGGACGAGGATTCCACTAGCACAAGCTAGAAAAGTAGATTCAGTCTGCGACAACGGCTGCCTCACAGCTTGACCAGAGGAATCGACTCCACTCTTCCTCCAACCCAGAGGGAAAACACTAGCAACACCCTGTTACTAGTAACCGGAGACTCAGTCTCCCTTCCTCCAGACCGGAGGGAACCCACAAGTGACACCGCCGTCACTTGCAAACCGGAGACTCTATCTCCCTTCCTCTACACCAGAGGGAACCAAAAAACATAGTGATAATTCTCGGATCAAAATGAAAACAATAAACGAGAAAACACTGGAGAATGTAGCTTCAAAGAAGCATAAACAGATTCAAACGGTTGGCTACTCTCAGAAACTTCTCTCTCTTTTTATCTTCACTAGTACTGGGTGTCTCACTCTCTTTCTTGCTCTTGGAAACTCTCTTTTTAGATGGAGATAGATGGCAGCTTTCAGCCCTTAGCAGCTCCAGCAGCCTTCTTCGAAGGGTAGGGTATACTTATATAGGAGTAGGGGCTCCGTATGGATGAAGCAACAGAACCCTACTGATATTCCATTGGTCCACGTGTTAGGGAATAGAACCTTCCTTTCCTCGGATCACGTGCCCATCATTTTTCCCTTTATCCACGAGCTAGCCTTCTACTTTTTCAGAGGTCACGACCCTCTGCTGCGAACGAGATTGTTCCCTGTAAGTAAAGTCAACAGGCTTTTAGTCAAACACCTTGTAAACATTAGTCATGAAGGGTGTATAGATTTTAAATTGTAACGTGCCCACATGCACAGACCTTAGGTAGCTATGAATAGGACATGCACTAGCAAGACTTGCACCAAGGCATAGAATGCACAGACTTTATATAGCCTTAGACAAAGACATGCACTGACCACTTGCAGAGAAATGCATGGACCGAATATGCTCAAGACAAAGTTTGTACCGACGAGGTTATGCAGTTGACAGAATGTGCACAGACTTATGTGTATGCGACATGCGATGTGCACCGACTTGAAAGTTGCACGGACCTTGTATAGCACAAGGTGAATGTGCACAGACTATGTGTGAGACATGCAACGGGCCTATTATCAACACGCACTGACCTTGCTTGCAACAAAAATTGCACCGACCCTATATGCGGGTGTGCAATCAATAGAATATGCACCAACCTGTGCGAGCCAAAGCTTGCACCGACCTGTGCATGGGAAAACATTGCACTGACCTTAGTTAGCCTAAGGCTGAACATGCATCGGTTTAAACAATGAATTGCATGCACTTAGCATACTAACCCTTGATGTGCACCGACCGTGCATGCGGTTCCATAAGAACCTGCACTGACCTAAGATATACCAAATGCAAGACTAGCACCAATGACATCTTTTTGGGACTCGATGCTAACATAGACTAAGTGTATGCGTGAAATGCAGCTAACATCGACTTTAAGCTATTCGATGAAATGCCGTGCACACTGAAATGGCTTCCATACTTACTGATTCGATAAGCTAATCATGCACACACTCCAAGGCACATTTTTGTGAGAAGTTTTATGATGTTTGACTTATGGTGTATGACATCATCAAAACCATAGAGATGCAACCGAGGAGATAGCTCAAGGGGCACCTTTATGTGTGGTGGTCATTTGCCTAGGAGATCCCACCCTCTCCAATCCCCATCCCATAGAAGTCCGGCATCTCCTAGAAGAGTTTCATGATGTGTTCCCGGAGTAGCTCCTGGACCAACTTCCTCTCATGCGTGATGTTCAACACGCAATTGATCTAGTTCCGGGAGCCACCCTTCCAAACCTTCCTCATTATCGCCTCAATCCCATGGAACATGTCAAACTTCATAGGCAAATAAAGGAACTCATTAGGAATGGCTTCATCCGCATTAGCAAAAGTCCATGTGCCGTCCCGGCCCTTCTCACCCCCAAGAAGGATGGATCATGGCAGATGTGTGTGGATAGTTGGGCTATCAATAAAATCACCGTCAAGTATAGGTTCCCCATCCCTAGGCTTGATGACATGCTTGACATGCTAGCGGGAGCCACTATTTTCTCCAAGATCGACCTTAAGAGTGGCTATCACCAAGTTAGAATTAGGCCCGGAGATGAGTGGAAAACAGCCTTCAAGACCAAGGATGGCCTTTATGAATGGTTAGTCATGCCTTTTGGGCTCTCAAATGCCCCAAGTACTTTCATGCGTCTTATGACGGAGGTTCTTAGGCCTTACATTGGGGT
This sequence comes from Amorphophallus konjac, assembly GCA_022559845.1. Classification (NCBI taxonomy): domain Eukaryota; kingdom Viridiplantae; phylum Streptophyta; class Magnoliopsida; order Alismatales; family Araceae; genus Amorphophallus; species Amorphophallus konjac. The sequence continues at coordinate 144,432,771 of CM040117.1, read as the reverse complement.
CTTCCTAGTGGTCTATTTTGATGACATTCTCATCTATAGCTAGTCCCAAGAGGCCCACCTTGACCACCTTAGGCATGTTTGCACCATCCTTCGGCATGAGAATCTATTTGCCAACCCAGGGAAGTGTCATTTCATGACCAAGTCCATTACCTTCCTAGGATTTGTAGTCTCTATCGAGGGTGTCTCCATGGACCCCGAGAAGGTCCAAGCTATCCTTGATTGGCCAGAACCCCACACCCTCCATGAGGTCCGAAGCATCCACATGTTGGCCACATTCTATAGGAGGTTTATCCGGGGATTTAGCACCATCTCCGCCCCCATCACTGATTGTCTCAAAAAGGGAACTTTTGTGTGGACCATGCCAGCCTCCAAAGCCTTCCAAGAGCTTAAGGAAAGGATAACCCAAACCCCGGTCCTATGCCTACCCGATTTCTCCAAAGTCTTCGAAGTCACATGTCATGCATCCGGGATAGGAATAGGAGGGATCCTTAGTCAAGAAGGGCACCCAATGGCCTTCTTCAGTGAAAAGCTATGTGATGCTAGGACAAGATACTCCACTTATGACAAGGAGTTCTATGCCGTGATTCAGTTCCTCCGACATTGGAGGCACTACTTATTGCCCAAAAAATTGTCATCTTTTCCGACCACGAGGCCCTAAAGTACCTCAACTCCCAGCAAAAGTTGAATGCCCGACATGCCCGTTGGGTGGAGTACATCCAATCCTACACCTTTGTAATCAAACACAAGGCAAGAAGTGAGAACCGCGCAGTGGATGCACTCAGTAAGAGGATCTCTTTGTTGTCTACCATCTGTGTGGAGGTTACCAGGTTTGAGAAGCTCAAGGATGAGTACCTTGTCTGTCCTGACTTTGGGCACATCTATTCCACCTTGACCACTCAGTCTAGCCGGGAACATGAGAATTTTCTCTTAGAGAATGGGTTCCTCTTCAAGGGGCCAAAGCTTTGCATTCCAAGGACCTTATTCCGTGATTTCTTGGTTTGGGAGTTACATGCAGGGGGACTAGCTGGTCATTTTGGGGTTCACAAAACCATTGCTCTAGTTGAGGGTCAATTCTTTTGGCCAAGTCTCAAGAGAGACATAGCCAAGATAGTGGGTCAATGACGCACATGTGTTTCGGCCAAATAGGTGAAGCAAAACACCGGCCTTTACACCCCTCTCCCCATCCCCGACCGTCCATGGCAAGACTTAAGCATGGACTTTGTGTTAGGCCTACCCAGGACTCAAAAGAAACATGATTCGATCTTTGTGGTAGTTGACAGATTCTCTAAGATGGCCCACTTCATCCCATGCTCCAAAACCTCATATGCCTCTCGAGTAGCCAGGTTGTTCTTTGATGAGGTTGTTCGAATCCACGGGTTATCCAAGACCATAGTCTCCAATAGAGATGTCAAGTTCACCAGCTACTTTTGGAAGACCCTTTGGCACTTCATGAGTACCCTCCTCAAATTCTCCACAGCCTACCACCCTCAAACTGATGGCCAAACCAAAGTTGTCAATCGGAGTCTAGGGAACCTCCTTAGGTGTCTTGTTGAGGATCGTCTAGGGAATTGGGATCTCATTCTACCTCAGACTGAATTTGCATATAACAACTCTGTCAATAAGTCTATAGGGATGAGTCCATTTGAAGCTGTGCATGGGTACAAGCCAAGGAAACCTTCAGATCTCATTCCCCTTCCCCAGCATGCTACTGTCCATTTCAGCAAAGTCATTTGCCCAACACATTAGAGAGTTACATGAAGAAATCCGCAAGCACATCCGCAAGAAGAATGAGACTTACAAAAGACATGCTGACTCTCATCGGTGTCACCAAGAATTCCATGTGGGTGACTTTGTGATGGTGAGGACGGAGAGGCTCTGCCTAGGAGCCACCTCCAAATTGAGGCCTCGTGGGGATGGTCCCTTCCAGGTTCTAAGGCGCGTTGGCACTAATGCCTATGAGTTAGATCTTCCCGAGGAGTACGAAGTGAGCCCCACATTCAACGTGGCCGACCTAGTGCCATATAAGGGTCCCACGGTGGTACCCAGTGAGGACATTGATCCCATTCCCCTCATTGAGAGAGCACCCACCCGTGAGAAGAGTCCACCAGCCAAGAGAGCCCAGCGTGAGCGGATTGAGCGAATATTGGATGTACAGGTCACTACCACCAGGAGCAAGGTGTACGAGCGCTATCTCGTCAGGTGGAAGAATCGGCCTTCTTCAGAGGATTTGTGGGTGAGTCGAGAAGATCTGCAGCAACTGGATCCCGACCTTCTCGAGCAGTATCACAGTAGGATGGACCCCTACTCGACGGAGTCGAGCTCTTCGCAGCCCAGGAGATTTGATGGAGGCATCACCCATTACTCCCTCTGGCTCGGGTCGTCATCACACCCCAGAGTTGTGTGAGCTCGTACATCACTCTATGTGGGCCCAATTATCCATTTTGATCTTTCTATTTGAGTCATTTGATGTATTTTCCCTTTTATTTAAGTCATTTCCCTAGGTCTTTAGTTTATTTCCCTATGTTAGAGTCATTATCCCCTTGGTTGGCTTATTGGACTACTTTTGTCATTACATGTAAAGTCAGGGGTAGTTTGGTCATGTAAAAGGTTGGGTCCCTATAAATTGGGCCCCAACCCCATTTGAGGAAGTTAATGAAATTGGCCAATTTTGATTCCAGAATTCAAATTTTCTAATGGAGTGAATCCTTTAGTGAGGGTGAGAAGCCCAGGGAGAGAATCCCCCCACCTTCTCTCTCTCTCTCTCCAAGAGGGGTTCACCCCTTGCTCTCTCCTCCCCCCTCCCACCTACTTTCTCTCTCTCATCTCCTCATTCAATAGTCTCCACAACTTCCCACAACACCTCTTTACTCCACCCCTAGCCCCAAGGGAGCACCCATCAATCCCCAAGCCATCCTCCAACCCCCAACCACCCACTACCCTTTCCCAAGCACCCTTCCATCTCCCCAAGGCTGAAGGGGCTCAAACCCTAGGCCAAATTCGAATTTTATCTCTACTCTCTCCTCCCCCATACCCTAGGCCTCCCCAAAGAGGGATCCCCCCTTGATCTGGTCGCCCCCATCCTCCATCTCCACTCCCCCAAGAGCATCCCTACCTCCCCTCCTCCTCCACGTTGAGCAGAGAGCAGCACCCCCATCCCCTGCGTCCCCCCTTCTCCCTGCACTTCCACCACCCTCTAGCCCCTCCACACCTCCCCCACATCCCCTCCTACCATCCCTCCATCTCCCTTCACCATTCAGCACCATCCCCACCCCATTTCATGTTTACTAGGGGCTGCATCGGAGGCCCTGTTCGTAGCTTAGCACCAGCAGAGATCCAGCAACATGCAGAGACCATTACGCCTTCATCTTGGAGCCCCTGGAAGCGCAAGTAGCATCGTTGGAAGCGCCTCCTAGTCTTCTTCGCAACGGTGGTGGTCCCATCTCCGTCTGAGTTCGTGACTACCCGGAGGAGATGTCATGACCAGACTACACATCTTCTTCCTGGACAGTCATCTAGAAGCAAGTTGCAGAGGCTCCCACAACCAACCTCCCAAAGATCTGGAAGAGGGACTTGGATGAGAGCTTCTACAACGAGTCTCCGTCCAGTACCAAGAAGAGGCTCTCCGTTTTGACCCCGGACGGCTGAGTTTCAAATTTTCTCCCTCTGGTGCGCTGATTAGTTTCCTCTGGAACTAAGCTGACACCCCGGCACTGTTCAGGTCCTCACCATCTGCTCCGACCTCCTCCGGCATCTGTGTGAGTCTCTGTTCGAAGAGGGTTCAACCAAGAATCCAACGACTCTGGCCACGCCAGAATCTGAGCTCGAGAGCGTCTGTGGCGGCCTCATCTTCCTGCTGTAGAGGTGCAGGAGCTACCAGAACCCGCAGACAACGACCCTGTTCATGACTCTGCCTCGGCCATCGCCGTCCACCAGAAATTTCCCCAAACATTGAACATCCCACTAGACCAACCCAGGAGATTTTGCCACTGGTTTCGTCGACAACAGAGCTCAGGGGAGTTCGTAGCGGCGCCAACATCGACCGTCTATCCTTTGTCCCAGAGAGTGGACAGAACCGACGAGCTCCATTCAATTAGTTCCTAGTTAAATTATTTCCTCCCCGCCTAGTCGGCTTATAGCCCCTCCCTGTGGGAGGTAGTGTTTGAATGTAAATTTGGCTTTCCCTCCCCTTGTTCAACCCCCTTGCATGGGGAGTATTTGTGTAACATCTTAAATAGGTTGAAACTTCACCGGTGCAGCGTGTGGGGAACCCACGCTTACCCGCTTGCCCATGTCTCCGAACGGGACCGATTTCTTCAAACCGGTTGAGTAAGTGCTCTACCCCCTTGCTTCCCTTAGTGTTTGTTTATTCAATATTAGCTCATAAACTCCGCTGGTCAGGAAGAGTGAGCACCTGGTCCCGTGAGCATCATTGCTTTCGAGTGGCCGCCGTGGGGAGAGAGTGTGACCCGTGCCCTTGGCACTCGATCGGCCCCTTTGAATTGGGCCTCCATACCCCTAGGAAGAACCTTGGCCTTGCTGGCCCTGTACCAGCAACGACCCAGCCCTCACCACCTCGACTCGGCATTGCCGAGTTACCCCGGGTTTTGGGAGAAGTGTCGGGTGAGTGGCCGCCAATAACGGTCCGTTTCTCTTGCAAATTGTGCTTGCTTGCTTAGGTCCAAAGTTAATTGGTCTCGTGACTATCACCCCTGAGGTGGTATCACATCAGAATCATTACCTTCACCGGTAGCTCGATCTCTTGTTTTGCTTGATTCCCCCAAGTCATCATTTCCTCTTGTCTCTTCTTGTGGAGGATCATGTTTTTCTTTTGTGGATAGGAATTCCCCATCATCGTCATCTTTTCTGCAAGGTTTGTCACTTTTAGCATCATCTTTAAGTTCATCAAAAGTGACATGGGGTGATTCTTCCACAACTAGAGTTTTAGTATTGTAAATTCTAAAAGCCCTAGATCTATCAGAATAGCCAAGAAATATGCCTTGATCACTTTTGGGCTCAAACCTATCCAATTCTCTTTTGTCATTATTATGTATAAAGCATTTAGTACCAAACACTTTCATATGAGAGAGAGAAGGCTTCTTACCTTCGAACAATTCATATGGAGTCTTTTTGGTGTGAGACCTTACCATAGATCGGTTAATGATCTAGCATGCTGTATTTACCGCCTCAGCCCAAAATCTCCTAGGAAGTTGTCTTTCTACCAGCATGGTTCTAGCCATTTCTATGAGTGTTCAATTTCACCTCTAGACTACCCCATTTTGGTCAGGGGTCCTAGGTGATGAAAATCTGTGTGACATTCCTTTAGTTCTGCAAAAATCATAGAAGTCAACAATGTCGAATTCACCACCATGATCTGATTGAATGTTGGAAACTTTGAACTGACCGTCTTGCTTTATCTTCATGTAGAGTGCCTGAAACTCATCAAAAGTATCATTTTTATGCGTAAGGAAGAATACCCATATGAACCTAGAGAAATCATCCACCAAGACATAGCAAAATCTTCTTCCACTTAGACTAGCAGTTCTAGTTGGCCCAAACAGGTCCATATGAATTAGCTCAAGTGGTTTGGATGAAAGACTTTCAGATCTATTTTAAAATAATTTTCTTGATTGTTTCCCTAGAGCACATGCATCATAGATTTTATTATCTTGCTTAAATGAGAATTCAGGTAGCCCTTTCACCATTGAATGCTTCATGAGTTTATGCAGGACATTGTAGCTAGCATGACCTAGTCTACGATGTCATAACCATGTAATTTCAGATTTTGATACAACAAGACATAGATTCAAATGTGCAGGATCATCTAGGTCAATCATGTATACATTATGGACTCTCTTACCAGAAAATTTTACTATGCCAGATTTTGGTTCAAGAATTTTACATTCGAGAGAGTCAAAGATCACTCTATGGCCTTTATCACATAATTGACTTATACTCAGTAAGTTGTATTCCAAACTTTCAACTAGCAAAATATTTTCAATAGAGTTGGAGAGATTCTTACCTACATTACCTGTACCGATGATTTTTCCCTTGTTGTTCCCTCCAAATGTAACATGTCCACCATCTTTTTTCACGAAGAGACATAATTTAGCTTTGTCTCTAGTCATGTGTCTTGAACAGCCACTATCAAGGTACCATCGGTTATGCATTGCTGCAAGACACTCCTGCACAAGAAATCAAACAATAGTGTTTGGAACCCAACAAAATTTGGGTCCCATCAAACTCTTCAATTCCTCAAAACATGATACCATATTCTTTGGAATCCACATTTTCATATTCATGTTTTGTTTGCTTGAGTTAATGTTTTGCTTCTTCTTTTCAATTTTTATGTTGGCTCTTTGTTTAGGAATGCTTTTAGCCTTTGACTTGTAGTGGAAGTTTAAGAATGGTTGATTTTTGTTCCAATAGCTTGTTTTTGATTGATCAAAGGAGTTGTAGCCCATAGGAGAGTAGGTGTGACTAGGTCTGTGTATGTATGAATCATGACTGCCCTAGAAGTATGAAGGTGTCGACCTGTGAGGGTATGAGTGTTGACCTGTCCCTTGTTCAGCCCATTCATAACGGTTTCTATTTGGCTCATGTGATTCAAGTGTCCACCTCTCTCCGGTTCTACCCAATTATAAGGGTTTCTGGTTGGTGGGAGTGTCGACCTCCTGTACCCTAAGTGTTGACCTGTTGGGCCATTTCTAGCAGCCTGACTTTGTGATGACCAGGAAGGTGTCGACCTTGACTGAGGATGGTGTCGACCTTTGTTGCCCTTCTGACTTTTTCTACTTTAAGTGTGTGCAGACTTGTACTGTGAATAAGGTCGACATGCCTGGTGGTTTTGAAAGATTTTCTTGGGAGTTCCAGGAGTTATCACTTCAGCTGATTCAACCTTCTATTTTCCCTTGTTGGTGGATTTTTCTTGGTTTTGAATGGGTTTTGTGTTTGAGGTGGAAGCACTTGTGGAGGATACAAAGGTGATAGTTTTCAAACCAAGTTGCTTTTTGTTGGTGGGATTAAAACCCAACCCTTCATTGTTGAAGTTCATTTTTGTACCCAACAATGCATTTAGGTTTTTCCTACCATCTACAAACATTTCCAAGGATTGTTGTTTATCATTAAGTTCTTTTTGTAGTTTATTAATGTTTTCAAGAAGTTGAGAATTGACTTGTTTGACAGCTTCATATTTTTCATTGCACAGTTTGTTATCATTTTCATAACTTTTCATCTTCATTTTTATTTCATCAATTTCATTTCTTAAGTCTTTATTTTCAACTTCTAAGTCAGCCATTTCTTTTCCACCATCTTCCAAATCCTCAATCAAATTTTTTAGATGTTCAATTTCAGATTCCAGGGAAACAATTTTATCACTCATGCTTTGATCATGCACAGTTGAGTTAACTTTCTTTTTCAAGTCTTTGTTTTCCTTCTTATACATGTCATACTTATCCATGAGTTCTATGTAGGCTTCTTCCTAGTCACTAGCAGTGAAGTGCTCGAAAGGAGAATGTACCTCAGATTCTTCGTCTCCTTTGGCAATTAGGCAAAAGTCTTCCTTTTCCTTCTCCGTGGAGCTTGTTTCATCGTCATCTTCCTCCTCATCGCTCCACGTGCATACCATAGCTTTGTACTTCTTTTTTCCTTTCCATTGGCCAACTTTCTTCACTCTATCATGACACTTAGTCTTGACATGTCCTGATTTGTTACAAGAGTAACAAATAATCTTGTCATCTTTCTTAAAATTTTTAGAACTAGACCTATCACCTTTCTTTACCTGAGGCTTCCTTTTCATGAAGCCCTTACCTTCTTTTCTCAGAAAACTTTTGAACTTACGTGTGAGCATGGCCACTTGATCCTCATCTTGCTCACTGGTAGAAGTCTCACCTTCCTCGGAGATAGTTTGGCGGCTAGGTCCAGCCTTTAGAACCAAAGGCTTCTTCTTGGTAACTTCTATCTCCTTGTTCTTCAAGTTAATCTCATAGGTCACAAGTGACCTTATGAGCTCTTCTACGTTAGTGGTCGATAGATCTCTAGACTCTTCAACCACAGTAGCCTTGGTATGCCATGCCGGGGTTAATGATCGGAGAATTTTTCTCACTATGTCCTGCTCTATATATTTCTTTCCCAAATCAGTTAGACTATTTGTGAGCGTAGTTAAACGAGCATAGATATCTTGAATGGACTCTTCAGGCTTCATTCTGAACATTCCATACTCAGAAATCAAGATGTTAGCTTTGATTTCAAGCACATGAGATGTGCCTTCATATATTACCTCTAACCGAATCCACATCTCCTTGGCTGTCGCACAGGTTGATACTCTTGAAAACTCTTCTGGATGAAGAGAGCACTGCATGATGTGCTTGGCACTCCAGTTGACTGTGGATCTTCTAATCTGCTCCTTAGTCCAGACATCCTCATCTTCTGGAAGCTCATAGGGGACCTTGCTAATAACTCACCAGAGCTCATAGTCTTGGGCGTGGATGAACACCTGCATACGATTTTTCCAATAAGGGTAGTTAGATACAGTGAAGTAGGGCGATCTGTTAACAGAATGTCCTTCGGGCATGAGACCCTTGGACGCCATTCCACCATTTCTCTCAAGGTCGTTGGACCCCATCATGAGAGTATGGCTCTGATACCATGTGTTGTGTGGGAATGGCTGATCTAGAGGGGAGGGGTGAATAGATATGCCCCTCTTTTTCGAGAAATAAAAGTAATGGCAGTGGAATAAAGATAGCTATTATGAGACGCGGGTAATACACGCACATAATGCAAGATAGTAGATAAATACCTGCCTAGACAAGCATCTAGCGCAAAGTAATCACGCACATGCAAACCACAAGAACATGGATTTTTAGATGGTTCGAACTCAAACCCGAGTTCTACGTCCACCCCTCACTTAAACCAAGTGAGGCTTCACTAGTGCCACCACACTAAACCGCTATAAACATAGCAAATGGCACAACCGGCCAACCACAGACAAGAGAAACCCTATGTCTATCTTCCTTCAGTACCAGGTAGGGACTGAAACACCATAGACCGGAGAACACCTCCGTCTATCTTCCTACAACACCGGTATGGACGGTTCACAGTTTTTGATAAGAACAAACGAAAAGGAATAATGAAGAGCTCAGACAGAATGAATGAAACACAATGCTAGATGCAAATATTCCTGTCTGAGATGTGGAGAGCTTGGCTTGCTCTGAGGAGGTTCATTGCTTCTATTATGGTAGCTTTATCTTTGCAATGCAACGAGCAAGTGTAAGAGAAGCTCGTGGGTTTGCTTTAGATCTTCACAAATGGCCTTGAGCTCTTCACCTTCTTCTTCTTCTTTCAGTTCTGGACGCAGCTGGCTTCTTGCATTATTCCTCTCTCCTCCAAGGGACGCCAGCCACTCTAGCAGCAGTAGCTCTCTATTCTCTTTTTGGAGCCTGCACAGCTCCTTATGCACATGGAATAGCACTGCTCAGATTGCTCAACAAAGGGAGCTTTCCCTCCAAACAAACAACCAGTCCACTGATTGGTTCACCTTGAGTAAAAAAGGTGTCTTCACACTTGCTTTATTTTGATTGGCTTAGAGGCAATATACAATAGACTTTCCTTTTGTTCCAAATCTGAGCATTTAATGATCCCTGTGGACAGCATCCAGCAAACAGCTTCCTTATTGGCTCAGGTCAATTCTATGCTTGGTGTACCTTTCTAGGATCATCTCCCATTGGCTATCAGCGATAGGTGGTGTGACATTTGCCATGTTTGAACACTGTCATAGCTGCCACCAAAAAGACATTTCAGATTTGGTCATGATGGTTGAGTCACATGTCTGACCTTGGGAGTTGCTCTAGACCTCGAAATCCATGTTTTTGGAGGTTTTCGGTTTGACTTTTCACTCTCGGGATTGACCTTTGATTTGACAGACAACAGGCTTAAAATGCTTCTGGGAGATCCATAGTGTCGACCTCCTGTAATGGAAGTGTGGACACTTCTTAAGAAAAATGTCAATACAACGGTCTCTGGAAGATGTCTGAGGTCGACTTACTGTAAATGTAGTGTCGACACTTGCTTGAGGAAATCTAATCTTCAACTTCTGGAACCACCAAGGTGTCGACCTTCAGTAGGTAAAGTGTCGACACTTCTTTAAAATATCCGATCTTCAACGCTTTCTGGAATAGCTGTGGTGTCGACACTCTGTAACATAGTGTCGACACATCTTTGTAGAGGAGCGTTTAAAATGCTTTCTGGAAGGGTCTAAGGTCGACCCGCTGGGAACATGGTGTCGACACTGCCCTTGTGATAATTGCTTTTAATGTTATCTTTAGCCTTGCTTGATTGCTACTGGATTTGTCTTTGCTTGAAGATGTTTCCTAATCCACCATTGTTTATTTTTTGTGCATCCAATTTCCTCAATTTCCGTGCACTTGATTTCTTTCTATTCATTTGAGCTTTTTGCTTGAACTATCTTTAGAATATGAAAGTGTCATTAGAAAGTCAATGATTCATGGTGTTAGACAACATCAAAACCTCATAATACCAGTGACTCAAGATGTTAGAATAGCATCGAACTTCAGGGACACAACACTCTCAAGTCGGGGGAAGCCCGACACTGGCAAAGCTAGCACTAAGAACCACCGCACTGCACCTCCAAAGCACGAGGAAGAACAGCTACACCTGAAAAGTCAGGGGTGAGCCTTGTCTCACTGTCTCAGTAGGGGTTCCGCGGATCTCCACCACGAAGCAAAAGCGGTAACAGCAGTGCTAAAACAATAAAAGCAGTAGCAGGAGTAGGAACAAAAGTAAAAGTAAAGAAGAAATCTGTACTAAATGGAAACATGGTAGTCGATAGAACCTCAGCCCCCTAAACTACTCCTATCGGTAAGAAACATGAATCCCCAGACTCATCTTCGGGAATCACCTAACTGATACAAAGAAACTCTCGCTACACAGCCCAGACGCATCATGCCATTTCAGTCGTGAAGGCTCGTCCTCAGAGACAAAAGCCCAACTCTAGACCACACGGTCTAAAAGCACCAACACATACACGATCTTACTATCGTGTACACTACACAAGCCACGGGTGAAGTCAAACACAGACTACCAGAAGCACCACGTCGACAATGATGAAAACCAGTCACGAAAGCCACAGGAGTCAGGTGTCCTATGACAGAAGTACCTCCTCACTAGAAGAAATGCCAAATGCATCCACTAACATCTTACAGTGCGCCTCGAGTATCTCCTACTCGCCTCGAATGCGGTAATTGAGATACCGAACAAGAACCAACTACTAAGTAAACGAGTGACTAGTTAGGGTCATGCCCATCGGTGCTGGTCCAACGCCCCTGACCACATGTTCACACACAAGCTCAATGTCTTGAGCCATGCCTCTAGCTGGTTTTTCCCTCTAGTTGAACTCTAACGCCTAGATAAAGGGGCCCACGGCAACCAGCCTAAAAACCGCCTCTACCGAGAACTACCCCGCCACCACTCCCAGGTGGGCCGACAGATGAAAGTGCCGTCAGGTTACGACTAGTGGAGGCTCACTAGACATAGAGACTCAAAACACCGAAGTTCAGATAGGTCACGCACGTACCCGTCACACGTACCACTAAACACAAGGAAGCATACAACCGCTAGACTCAAGACAGCCAACTAGACCTGCAAACATAGCGATCCTTGAGTCACAACACTCGGGTCAAGATCATCGCACATCACGGCAACACACCATTAATGAGCCTAGTCCCTAAGTCAAGAACCACAGTAAAACAACATGGAAATGACACAAAATAGCCGGATCCATACATTAATAAAAGTCCACGGCCCCTGGGCCGTTCAACGGATTCTGTAGCAACCCTGGTAAATTAAAAGAATAAAGTCTTAAAAAGAATAAAAGATTTAAAACCAATGATAAAAATTCAACTCATATACACTTAAAAGATGTAACAAAAAGGGCCAAGATAAATAATGCCTTCATTAAAGTCATCATTTAATTGAAGACTGTTCACGCAGGCGCTAATTTAAAAATTGACGCCCTCTTGACAGGCGTCATATAAAAGAATTGAAGACTGTGACCGAGGTGTCATTTTTAAATAATGCCCCAACCTTAGGCATCATTTACAAACAGAACCGTTGGTGTTTGGTTCGAACTGGGATGTTATCCAAGGTAAGTTTTGATTAAGAAAGGGATTGATACGTGTATATTTAAGTTTAGTAAGGATTCTACCAAGGAAAATTTTAATCCTAATCGAACTCCTAGAACCCAGTAGGATTCCTTCTCCTACAAATACCAACCCCCTTTCCATCGAACCCACGTTAACGCTAGTTGCAAAAGACATCCTGCCGCTACTCGAATACGTGAGGAACCTAAAGTTCTTCCTTTTCCTTCTGCTACGTGGGAAGGGCGATCAACGTTGTCCTCTTCTTCCTGCTGATTGGTTGTGCTGCTACGTGAAGAACATAGCAGTTCTTCATCAGCATCTTCATCTTCCTCTTGCTGAAGAACGCGAGAGTTCTTCGTCATCATCTTCTCCCTTGCTGTGCGAAGGTACAAAAGGAGGGGGAGGTCGGTGCTGCTTCTGCTTACCTATTTCTCCTTCTAAGGGGAACTGCGTTGATGTTCTTCTACTAGAGGAAGCAAGCTGTTATCATGGTGAAGCTGCTGTTATTATTCTACTGCCAAGTTCTCTGTTAAAAACAGAGTATCGATTGTGGTTCATCTTCTCCATCATCTTCATCGTCTGTCAACCAAAACATCAACCAAGGTAGGTTTTCTCAAGACTTAGCAAAACCATGTAATTCCTAGGTTAAAAACATGCATATAGGTCTGTAAGAGTTAAAGATTTCGTTTCTGGATTGTGTTTTCTCCGTTTACTGCATAAATGTAAATAGCGACCCAAGCAAGGGCGCTATTTGTTTCAACAACCGTGCAAAAAGTCATCAATTTCTTAGATAATTAATAATTATACCATGTTCAAAATTTAATAACTATGAACCCTTACATGTAAACTAATGCATGATCATGTCCATAATTTCCTACTATTTTTCTCTACCAGTTCATGTCTTTAGAATCTTGATCAGACATACTCCAAAAACCATGTGTCTATAATTGTACCTGCCCGGTGCAAATCATATGACAAAGAATTAGCGACCCGGATTAGGTCGTCATTTGAATGAACGCCCCTATACATGGGCGCCAATTTATTGATAAACTGTGAATTATAAAAATGTTTATAATATTCCTGGATAGTGAAATGACGACATACACCCTACCCTTTAATTTGATATATGACGCCCCTGACTAGGGCGCTATTTATAGAAGTGAAGTCTTCATGAAAGGTATTATTTTTATAATAATCAAAATCTAAAAATGATTATATATATTAATATTTATATAATATGGATGTAATGACTGAGTGAACAGTCGTCATTTACTGAATTGACGACCCTGATAAGGGCGCCAATTCAGAAAATGAAGACTTAAGCTCAGGCGTCAATTTATTGATCTCCTGATTTTCCTGATTTTCATGGTTTTCTATAACCCTTAACCATGGGTTGTGTATACTTGCACTATATTCCATTCCGTGAATATAGCCCCACGTTTCATGATGTTTTATCGATTACCCACTATTTCTCGGTGATAGATGAACCCTCCATGGGACATTCCGTTCCTTTGGACCGATGACTTTATCATAGAGACCTCCGTAAGACTTCGCTAGCCTTGGATTCCCTCAAGGTAGCCGAGCAGGTTGTACCATCAAAATCCATGACACTACTTGATTTCCATGTCACTCTAAAGAAACATGGTATACCGGCCCTCATGATATGTTATTTTGATGTCATGAGAATACTCTTTAATTAATTGAATGGGAAACCATGCCATTAATACTTCTTAAGAATGATGTGCCATACTTGTGGACACTAATTCTATCTAGCTTAACATTTACAAGAACGAGCGACCATCTCTATATGAGAGCTTACTCTTATTGTCATGGCACCCAAGTTAGGGAGCCGATTCCACCTAGATTTAAAGTGAATCGTGGTTATAACGTTATTATCGTCCTTATACATCATGTTTAATCCTTGTGATTCTATTCCACACGATCTACCTTAAAGTTCATACCAACTTGAATCCTCAGACTTCTATATTGGCTATAACTATAGTGGATGTCGAAAATACATGATCAATGCCTGTGCATATAGGGCCCGATCTGGTCCTAGGAGGAGCACCCAAAAGTACTAGTGCCCATGGGAGTTGTAATGATCACGGTATGGTATTGTACCGAAATGCCTTACTAGCTTGATAGACATTCCACAATCACGTACTTGACTTGACTTGACATGACGTGACTTATGTGACCCGAAAAGGGTATTTATTGTATTTGCTTGAAACATGATAGCCAATTCTTGACATGATATGATCACTTGACATGATAGATATACGTGCTTGATTATCTTGCTATCTTAACATGAGTTCTTGAAAGACTTGCTAGTTCACTCACTATCACTTGATATACATTCTCTATTCTCTTGTTATACATTCTCTATTATCGTTTTACGCGAACATGCATAGCTAAATTGCATTCATCTAACTTGTAATTTACATAAAGCAAGTTAGCTCTTGAGATATAATCCATACTGAGCATTCACTCACATTGTGTTTTCCCGTTATTTTTCAGGTAAGTCTGAGGACGAAACTCTTTCGGATGGGGAAAGTCAAGAGTGATGAGCTTAGAGCTACTCCAACTATCCAAGCGTTATCTAGTCTTGACTTTTCTACATTCTTGAGTCAATTGTTGTAATTTTTCATTTTATTGAGTCTTAGCACTAAGAGAATTGTAATAGAAGTACTTTGAAGGTTTTGATGAAATAAAGGATTGGGTTATCTTTAATCTTGCGCACTCTGTCTTTGTGTCGAATACACTAACGCTCTGATTGACATGATCGATATAAACTCGTCACACGTCTCCGGGTTCCTTCCGCACTCGGGGCGTGATAGTTTTTGTGGTATCAGAGCCTAGGATATTCAATTCCTAGGAAACCCAAGTCCAAGGATAGGTTTAAACCTTCAACCGGTGAGATTGGGTAGAACCATGGGTTAAGGCAACTTAGAGATTCAAATCTTTGGACAATATCATATTAATTTAGAAATCTTGTAGGACCATGACTGTCGAACGTGCTCAGTGGCGCAACATGCAACTCACTCTGCAAGGCATGACGCAAGCACTTCAACAAGTAGCACTAGGCGGTGCACACCGTGGAGGGGGGAATCTCCACCAAAGCTTTAAGAACATGAACCCTCCTAAGTTCATGGGATCCACCGATCCGGATGACATCGAGCACTGGATCCGAGAGACGGAACGTATCTTCAGAGTTATGCAATGCACGGACCAAGAGAAGGTCTTATTAGCTACATTCCAACTAGAGAGAGACGCTCGATGCTGGTGGGAGTTAGTAGAAGCCACCTTAGAGCAAGGCCAAGTTACTTGGGAGGAATTTGTTGAACATTTCAACACTAAGTATTTCTCAGACCGAATTCTGGAGAAGAAAGTTGTTGAGTTTGCCGCTCTTAAGCAACGATCCTTGTCGGTAGCGGAGTACGAGGCATAATTCTCTAGGTTGTCCCGGTATCCGAAACATCTAGTTAGTATCAAGAAAATGAAATCTAGGAGATTTCTTAATGGGCTTAAGCCACAATATCTCACACAGCTGGCACTGATGGACATACAAGTCTATTCGGAGATGGTACGACGAGCCCAGTTATTAGAAGATGCCACGGAACTATCTGATAGGATTCGTGGGAAAGATAAGAAGGAACAGGTCACTAGTTCTGGTTCCTTCAAACCCAATTTTAACAAGAAGAGGCCAAATAATGGAAGAACTCCCTCCCAAGATCAAAAGTTCAAGAAGACCAAACCTTTCTCCATTACCACCACACCTTCTAAAGTGGTGTGTAAACACTGTGACAAGGCCGGACATAAGGCCGAAGAATGTTGGAGGAAACTTGGAGCTTGTCTCCATTGTAGGAGCGGTGATCATCGGATTCCCGACTGCCCGTTGCTCAATTATCAAGCCGGTGATGGGAAACACCTGGTAAAGAAGAATGCACGCCTCCAAGCTATTAAGGAGACAGAACAAGACGAAGGTGGACTAGTAGAAGTTACACTGCAAGTTTGTTCCAAGTCTACATATGTCTTATTTGATACTGGTGCATCACACTCATTTATTTCCAAGAAGTTTTCTGACCCATTACCTATGGAATCAGAGTGGATAAAATTAGTTATCTCAACTCCTCTTGGAAACGAAGCCGATATTGTTCACCATTATCAAAACTGCGAAGTCTTGGTAGGAGGAAGAAATTTACCTATCAACCTAATATGCCTAGACATGAAGGACTATGATATCATATTAGGAGCAGATTGGTTATCCAAATATCATGCAACTGTTGATTGCCGTAACAGCAAGGTTACTTTCAAGGAGTTTTCGAAACTAGTTTATACTAGTCCTAAGAGTCAGAACAAGTCATCGCTTATATCAACTCTTCAAGCCAGCAAGCTAATAAGGAAAGGATGTGTATCTTTCCTTGCTTTTGTCACCATTAAGAAAACTAAAGAAAACTAAGCTAGGAGACATTCCAATTGTACAAGAATTCCCGGATGTGTTTCCGGAAGATTTGCCTGGACTACCCCCACAAAGAGAAGTGGCCTTCACCATCGACTTGGTCCCTGGTGCTGGTCCAATTTCTAAGGCACCTTATAGGATGTCCCCTGCTAAACTCAAGGAGTTAAAGAAACAATTGATGGAGCTTCTTAAGAAAGGATTTATTAGGCCGAGTACTTCCCCATGGGGAGCACCTGTGTTATTTGTAAAGAAGAAGGATGGATCCATGAGATTATGCGTCGACTATCGACAGTTGAATCATCTCACTATCAAGAAGAAGTATCCACTACCGAGAATCAATGAATTATTCGATCAAATATCTGCATCCAAATATTTCCCGAAGATCGATTTCAGGTCGGGATACCACCAACTAAGAATCAAAGATGAGGACATTCCTAAGACCGCATTCAGGAGCAGGTATGGGCACTATGAATTTGTTGTTATACCTTTTGGACTAACTAATGCCCCTGCTGCCTTTATGTAGTTGATGAATAGTATATTCAGGCCTCATCTAGATCAATTCATAGTGGTTTTCATTGATGATATATTGATCTATTCAAAGACCAAGGAAGAGCATGAGGAGTATTTGAGGATTGCATTACAGATATTGAGGACAAATCAATTATATACAAAGCTTAGTAAATGTGAATTCTGGCTAGAAGAAGTATCTTTCTTGGGGCATGTTATATCAAAAGACGGTTTATCCGTAGATCTATCAAAGGTGGAAGCTGTAAGGAATTGGGAAAGATCGACCAATGCTAGCGAGATCTGTAGTTTCTTGGGTCTTGCGGGCTATTACCGACGATTCATCAAGGATTTCTCCAAGATCATCGTACCACTCACTAGACTAACTCGCAAGGATATCCATTATGAATGGAGCGAGGAATGTGAAAGAAACTTCCAAGCCCTCAAGGATCACCTAACTACTGCCCCGGTTTTTGCTTTACCAATTAAATGTGTGAAATTCAAGGTATACACCGATGCATCTGGCATTGGCCTCGAATGTGTTTTAATGCAACAAGGGAGAGTCATAGCTTACTCATCTCGACAGCTAAAGAAGCATGAAGAGAACTACCCAGTTCATGATTTAGAGTTGGCCGCGGTAGTGTTTGCATTGAAGATATGGAGACATTATCTATACGGACTGCAGTTCACTATATACTCCGATCACAAGAGTCTCAAGTATATTTTCTCTCAGAAGGAATTGAATATGAGGCAAAGACATTGGCTAGAATATCTCAAGGACTTCGACTTCACTATACAATATCATCCTTGAAAGGGTTATCCTGTAGCCGATGCCCTCAGTCGAAAGCTGAGAGCAATATTAGCCAATTGTATGATTCATGAGTGGAAGTTGCTAGAACAGTTCACTAGACTTAATATAAGCATGGACACGGAGAGTAGGTATGTCACACTATCCCATATGAGTATACAGCCAGATCTACTCTTAGAGATACAAGGACTGCAAGATAATGACCCGATATTAGTGGAAATCAATGGCAAGATGGAAGAGCAATCTGATTTCAAATTAGCTTCAGATGGAAGATTGTTATTTAGAGATAGAAATTGCATCCCAGATTGTTCAGAGCTAAAGAAGAAGATCTTCCATGAAGCTCACAGATCAAGGTACACGATTCATCCTGGATCTACCAAAATATACCAAGATTTAAAAAGGACCTTTTGGTGGCCCAATATGAAAAGAGAAATAGCAGACTTCGTGTCTCGCTGTCTCACTTGCCAACAAGTCAAGGCGGAACACCAAAAGCCTGCCAGTAAGCTACAACCTCTTAATATTCCTAAGTGGAAGTGGGAGGATATCGGTATGGACTTCATTATGGGACTATCTAAATCTAGAGGAGGACATGATGGAATTTGGGTCATCATAGACCGTCTGACCAAGTTGGCCCATTTCTTTCTAATCAAGAGCTGACGGTCAATTGACGTCCTTGCTGTATTATATATTAAGGAGATAGTCAGGTTACATGGAGTACCTGTCTAAATCGTGTCTGACCGACACCCTCATTTTACTTCTCATTTTTGGAAGGGTCTACAACATTCATTGGGGATAAGACTCAACTTTAGTACTACTTTTCATCCTCAGACGGATGGTCAGACAGAGAGAACAAATCAGGTAGTAGAGGATATGCTCAGAGCTTCCATCATTGATTTTGGTGGAAGCTGGCATGATCACTTGCCTTTGGTTGAATTTGCATACAACAACAGCTACTAGGCAAGTATACAGATGGCACCTTTCGAAACCTTATACGGAAGGAGTTACCGATCACCCTTGTGTTGGGATGCCGTTGGCGAGAAATAATTATTAGGCCCAGACATGGTAAGGGATACCACCGAAAAGATTCAAATGATTAGAGAGAGACTTCAAGTTGCTCAGTCTAGACAAAAGGCTTATGCTGATACAAGAAGAAGAGATCTCGAATTCCAAGTCGGAGATCATGTATTTCTCAAAGTATCACCTGGACGCGGAATAAGGAGATTTGGTGTTAAGGGCAAGCTTACACCATGGTTTATCGGACCTTTTGAGGTATTAGAAAGAGTTGGCGAGGTTGCTTATTACATCGCTTTGCCTCCTCAATTGTCCGATGTCCATAATGTATTCCATATATCCATGCTGAAGAAGTATGTGCATGATCCGTCACATATCATCGATCATGGAGACCTGGTGATTCAAAAGGATCTCACATATGAACAAAAGCCTATGAAGATCCTCGATCGTGAAGTTCGTACCCTAAGGAACAAAACAATTCCCATGCTAAAGGTGCAATGGAGTAAATGCTTAGAGGACGGAGCAACATGGGAGACCGAGGAGTCTATGAAGAAGCGATTTCTGGACTTATTCTAAAAAGGTATGTACATTATAACCTCCACGTATTTATACGATTGAATTTGGAGACCAAATTCTTTTTAAGTGGGGGAGGGTGTAGCAACCCTGGTAAATTAAAAGAATAAATTCTTAAATAGAATAAAAGATTTAAAACCAATGATAAAAATTCAACTCATATACACTTAAAAGATGTAACAAAAAGGGCCAAGATAAATAACGCCTCCGTTAAAGTCGTCATTTAATGGAAGACTGTTCACGCAGGCGCTAATTTAAGAATTAACGCCCTCTTGACAGGCATCATATAAAAGAATTGAAGACTGTGACAGAGGCATCATTTCTAAATAACACCCTAACCTTAGGCATCATTTACAAACAAAACCGTTGGTGTTTGGTTCGAACTTGGATGTTATCCGGGGTAAGTTTTGATTAAGAAAAGGATTGCTACGTGTATATTTAAGTTTAGTAAGGATTCTACCAAGGAAAATTTTAATCCTAATCGAACTCCTAGAACCCAGTAGGATTCCTTCTCCTATAAATACCAACCCCCTTTCCATTGAACCCACGTTAACGCTAGTTGAAAAGGACATCCTGCTGCTACTCGAATACGTGAGGAACCTAAAGTTCTTCCTTTTCCTTCTGCTACGTGGGAAGGGCGATCAGCATTGTCCTCTTCTTCCTGCTGATTGGTTGTGCTGCTACGTGAAGAACAAAGCAGTTCTTCATCAGCGTCTTCATCTTCCTCTTGCTAAAGAACACGAGAGTTCTTCATCATCGTCTTCTCCCTTGCTGTACGAAAGTCCAAAAGGAGGGGGAGGCCGGTGCTACTTTTGCTTCCCTATTTCTCCTTCTAAGGGGAACTGCGTTGCTGTTCTTCTACTAGAGGAAGCAAGCTATTTTCGTGGTGAAGCTGCTGTTATTATTCTACTGCCAAGTTCTCTGTTAAAAACAGAGTATCGGTTGTGGTTCATCTTCTCCATCATCTTCATTGTCTGTCAACCAAAACATCAACCAAGGTAGGTTTTCTCAAGACTTAGCAAAACCCTGTAATTCCTAGGTTAAAAACATGCATATAGGTCAGTAAGAGTTACATATTTCATTTCTGGATTGTGTTTTCTCCGTTTACTACATAAATGTAAATAGCGACCCAAGCAAAGGCGCTATTTGTTTCAACGACCGTGCAAACAGTCGTCAATTTCATAGATAATTAATAATTATACCATGTTCAAAATTTAATAACTATGAACCCTTACATGTAAACTAATGCATGATCATGTCCATAATTTCCTGCTATTTTTCTCTATCTGTTCATGTCTTTAGAATCTTGATCAGACATACTCCAAAAACCATGTGTCTGTGATTGTACCTGCCTGGTGCAAATCATATGACAAAGAATTAGCGACCCGGATTAGGCCATCATTTGAATGAACGCCCCTATACATGGGTGCCAATTTAGTGATAAAATGTGAATTACAAAAATGTTTATAATATTCCTGGATAGTGAAATGACGACATACACCCTACCCTTTAATTTGATATATGACGCCCCTGACTAGGGCGTTGTTTACAGAATTGAAGCCTTCATGAAAGGCATTATTTTTATAATAATCAAAATTTGAAAATGATTATAGATATTAATATTTATATAATATGGATGTAATAACTGAGTGAACAATCGTCATTTCCTGAACTGACGACCCTCATTTCCTGAACTGACGACCCTGATGAGGGCGCCAATTCAGAAAATGAAGACTTAAGGTCAGGCGTCAATTTACTAATCTCTTGATTTTCCTGATTTTCATGGTTTTCTATAACCCTTGACCATGGGTTGTGTATACTGGCACTATATTCCATTCCGTGAATATAGCCCCACATTTCATGATGTTTTATCGATTACCCACTATTTCTCGGTGATAGATGAACCCTCCAAGGGACATTCCGTTCCTTTCGACCGGTGACTTTATCATAGAGACCTCCATAAGACTTCGCTAGTCTTGGATTCCCTCAAGGCAGCCGAGTAGGTTGTACCATTAAAACCCATGACACTACTTGATTTCCATGTCACTCTAAAGAAATATGGTATACCGGCCCTCATGATATGCTATTTTGATGTCATGAGAATACTCTTTAATTAATGGAATGGGAAACCATGCCATTACTACTTCTTAAGAATGATGTGCCATACTTGTTGACACTAATTCTATCTAGCTTAACATGTACAAGAACGAGCGACCATCTCTATATGAGCGCTTACTCTTATTGTCATGGCACCCAAGTTAGGGAGCCGATTCCACCTAGATTTAAAGTGAATCGTGGTTATAACATTATTATCGTCCTTATACATCATGTTCAATCCTTGTGATTCTATTCCGCACGATCTACCTTAAAGTTCATACTAGTTTGAATCCTTGGAATTCCATGCACTGTTTGTTCCTCAAGCTCAATTCCCTGAAAAGGATGCTTCGAGTCTGGAACAGAGAAACCTTTGGTAATGTTCATTTGAATTTGTCAAAAGCTGAGGATGCTATTCTGCAAGCTGAGCACCTTTATGACTCGCAACCCAGTGATGTTAACCTGGCAGCATTAGAAGAAGCAAAATCCAATCTGTCAGACAGACTGCTCTAGCAAGAGTACTTCTGGAGACAAAAATCTGGTATTAGATGGCTGCTTGAGGGGGACAGAAATACAAAATTCTTCCACATGTCCACCTTAGCTAAGAGACGGAAACAAAAAATCAAACATCTAAAGAATCCTGCAGGCAATCTTTCTTCAAACCATGAGGATATGAAACATATAGCAGTATCCCATTTTCAGAATGCTTTCTCCTCTCAAGATCACTTCATTGATCATTCATTCTTGGGCTGCATTCCTCATTTACTTAACCAAGAGGATAATGACTGTCTGTGTGCTATTCCCACTGAATCTGAAATTCATGAAGCAGTATTCAATTTGTCAGCTGATAGTGCTCCTGGGCCCGATGGATATTCTGGGCTCTTTTTTCACAAAGCCTGGAATATTATTGCCCCTTTGGTAGTCAGTGCGGTGCAAGAAGCATTCTCCTCCAGGAATCCACTGCCTCGGTATGTCACCTCTACCTTGATTGCTCTTATTCCTAAGAAACAGAATGCTGTGGAGATTTCAGACTACAGGCCAATAAGTTTATGTAATTTTTTCTACAAGATTATATCCTCTATAATCAATAGAAGATTGGCTTTAATTTTACCCAAAATTATTTCTCCGGAACAGTCAGCCTTTGTCAAAGGAAGACAGATTATAGAAAATATAGCCCTTGCTCAAGAGCTCTCCCTTGATTTAAGCAGACATACAAGAGGTTCTAATGTCATGTTTAAACTTGATATGGCTAAAGCCTATGACAGGCTCGAATGGGACTTCCTATACTCTGTAATGTTCAGATTTGGCTTCAGTAACAATTTCATAAACCTTGTTGAAAGATTGATTAATAACTGTTGGTTTTCTATTCTATTGAATGGAGACACTGTTGGTTCTTTTAAATCAACCAGAGGTATTCGCCAAGGTGATCCAATTGCACCTTCCTTATTTGTTATTGCTGAAGAAGCTTTGAGTAGGTCTCTTAGAGAAACCTTCAGTAATGGCCGGATAGAGTGGTTCACAGGCTGTCAGAGATGTCCAAGAATATCACACTTACTTTTTGCTGATGATACCCTGATCTTCAGCAAAGCTACTTCTTCTTCCATCAGGAATTTGCTCAAGCTTCTTCACACTTATGAACAAGCTTCTGGTCAGCTGATCAATGTCAGTAAGAGTGGTTTTTTAATCCATCCAAAGAAGCCTATTTCTGTTGCTCAGCGCATTCAGAGACTCACAACATTCTCCAAACTGTCCTTTCCTCATAAGTATCTTGGGCTTCCTCTGGTGATTGGTAGAACAAAGAAGATTTACTTTGCTGGAATCCTAAATTCCATTCATAAAAGGATTGATGGGTGGAAGGCCAGCCTCTTATCCCAAGGGGCCAGGCTAGTTCTTATCAAGCATGTGCTGTCTTCTTTGCCAATGTATGCTCTGTCCTCCACTCCATTGCACATTGGCACTCATATTTTGATTGAGCAGGCCTTTGCCAATTTCTTTTGGGGGTCTTCAGCCCATGGCAAAAAGAGACATTGGAAATCTTGGCAGACCTTATGTAGACCTCAATCCGCAGGGGGCCTGGGCATCATATCTCTCAGGAAAATGGAAATTGCTCTCCGTGTCAAAATGTTGTGGAATGCCATTCACAATGACACCTTATGGGCTTCTTATTTTAGAGCAAAGTATTTGTTCAATTGCCATATCCGAGATGCAAAATTCAGGAACATGAAAGGTTTTTCAAGAAGAAGCTGGTTGAAGGCTAAGGAATATATTCTTCAATTCAAAAAGGTCATCGTGGGCAATGGAGATAATACCAGTTTTTGGTATGATAATTGGCTGGGCCAACATTGCTTAAATACTTTTGTTACTGAAGCTCAAATTCCCAATCCGAAAGCATCAGTTAGTGAAGTTCTTTTGAACCCATCCCCTGAAGATATTGTCTTGCTCAATTCTCTGCTCCCTAACAGCATCCAGCAAGCCATCAGATCAGTTAATCTGAACCAGGAACCGGACCTGGGTGTTTGGAGTATCTCCTCATCTGATCAATGCTCAGTAGCATCAACTAATAACCTTATGGCTAACAATCAAATTCCAGCTGATATCCCATGGAGTTGCTTGTGGTCTAATTGGGTTCCAATTAAAATTTCAGTACATATATGGAAGATAATGAATAACTGCTTGCCAACCGATGCCAATATACAAAGAGTGGGCATAGTCCTCTGTTCGAAATGCTTTTGCTGTAAAAATCCGCAGGTTGAAGACCTCACACATCTGTTTCTCAACAGTGATATTGCAGTTGCAATTTGGACTGCACTCAAAGCAGCAGGGTTACAACTTCAAGGGCGAAATCCTAAGGAACTCATTCTGAATTCCATCAGCAATGTTCAGCCAGGTACGGCCTTTGCAGTTTTCTCCCTTGCCTCCATTGGATTTGGTATGTGGGAAATTTGGAAAGCTAGGAACAGTGCCAAGTATGAGGATAAAGCATTCTCCAAAAACAGTTGCATCCACCAACCTTTGTTCCAGATCAAGAGAGCATGTTCGACTGCCTCACTCAAGGAACCAAAATCCAGCTACCAGAGAATATTGGACCAAATGGGAATCGCATACCAATCTTCATGCAGAGATCAATTGAAGATAGTGAAATGGATTTGCCCCCCTTGGCCATTTCTTAAACTTAACACTGATGGTGCTTGCAAGATTTCTAAGGACACAGGAGGAGGTGGTACAATCAGGGATTCCAGAGAAAAAGTTTTACTTGCCTTTTCTCATTTTTATGGCCATTCAAACAGCTTAATAGCTGAAGCCCGAGCCCTCCTGGATGGTATTAAGTATTTGAAGACGGTGGATATTTCTCCAGCCCTCATTGAATGTGATTCCCTCACCCTAGTCAGGATCATCAATAAAGAAATTCACTGCCCATGGGCTATACTCAGCTACGTCAGGGTGATCTGGAGTACTCTCTCTCAGCATGACTTGATCTCTCATATATTTAGAAAAGCCAACACTGTAGCTAATTTACTTGCTTCTTTAGCTTGCATCAACAAATGCAATTTTTTCTATTCTTACAGTGAGCTACCTTCCATTATAAAAGGGGCTGCTCGGTTGGACTCTCTAGGCATGCCTAGACTCAGATTGATGTAATTCATTATTCTTTCTCAGTGGAATAAATCCGTATCCTAGTGGTCTAATGGTGGAGTGGCTTTCTCCTTACCTCTGGTAAGGGGTGCACTCTCCCATCGAACCCTAGGTTAGGCTTTTCTATTAAAAAAAAAAACCATAGTGGATGTCAAAAATACATGATCAATGCCTGCATATATAGGGCCCGATCTGGTCCTAGGAGGAGCACCCAAAAGTACTAGTGCCCATGGGAGTTGTAATGATCACGGTATGACATTGTACCGAAGTGCATGACTAGCTTGATAGACATTCCACAATCTCGTACTTGACTTGACTTGACATGACGTGACTTACGTGACCTGAAAAGGGTATTTATTGTACTTGCTTGAAACATGATAGCCAATTCTTGACATGACATGATCACTTGACATGATAGATATACGTGCTTGATTATCTTGTTATCTTAACATGAGTTCTTGAAAGACTTGCTAGTTCACTAACTATCACTTGATATACATTCTCTATTCTCTTGTTATACATTCTCTATTGTCGTTTTACGTGAACATGCATAGCTAAATTGCATTCATCTAACTTGTAATTTACTTAAAACAAACTAGCTCTTGAGATATAATCCCTACTGAGCGTTCGCTCACATAGTGTTTTACCCTTATTTTTCAGGTAAGTCCGAGGATGAAATTCTTTCAGATGGGGAAAGTCAAGAGTGATGAGATTAGAGCTACTCAAACTATCCAAGCGTTGTCTAGTCTTGACTTTTCTACATTCTTGAGTCAATCATTGTACTTTTTCATTTTATTGAGTCTTAGAACTAAGAGGATTGTAATAGAAGTACTTTGAAGGTTTTGATGAAATAAAAGATTGTGTTATCTTTACTCTTGCGCACTCTGTCTTTGTGTCGAATACACTAACGCTCTGATTGACATGATCGATATAAACTCATCACGCGTCTCCGGGTTCCTTTTGCACTCAGTGCGTGATAGATTCACAATTCCGTATGATGAGAAACACAAAACACAAGGGATCACCGAAGCCCTCGAACGAGATTGGCACATAAATCTAGATAAGATGATACTTCTAAGCATCCAAAATATAGTCTCGATCCTCATGGGACAATCGAGACATTCACGAGGTCACGTGTCAACCATTGAGTCACAACCAGGTTGACCGGAGACCATAATGACAGGTGCCCCCAGCACTAGAGGGGTCTTCATATATTCCTTCAGCTAGTCAAAAGCCCCTTGGCAGTCTTGATTCCAATAGAACAGCGTATCCTTCACCATCAGCTTAGGAATGACTGAGATTGCCCGGACAGGTTGGAGATGAACCTGTGGATATAGGCTAATCGGCCCTACAATGACCGCTGTTATGTTAGGTTCTTTAGAGGAGGAAACTCCTAAATGGCTTTTATGTTGGAGGGGTCTATTTCAATTCCCTGATATCGGACAATGAAGCCCATAAATTTCCCACTAGAAACTCCGAAGGCGCACTTCAATGGGTTCATCTTCAGCTCGTATTGCTGGAGCCTTTAGAATATAACCCTGAGATCACTCAGGTCATCTTCCTTCTTCCTGGTCTTGACGACCAAGTCGTCAATGTAGCATTCGACCTTGTCATAGAGCAGTTCAACAAATATCCTTGTCATTGCCCTTTGATAAGTGGCACTGGCATACTTGAGGCCGAAAGGCATCCTTTTATAGTGGAATATCCCTTTCGGTGATCGGAAAGCCATATGAATTCTGTCATGCTCGGCTAGCCATATCTAGTTGCATTCGGATGACCCATCCATGAATGATAGGGCTTCGTGGCCAATAGTGGCATCTATCATGACTTCAATGATAGGTACCGAGAAATCATCTTTCAGGCATGCCTTGTTCAGATCCTGATAGTCCACACATATTCTGATCTGGCCATTCTTATTTTGGATAGGCACAATATTTGCCAGCCAGGTGGTGTATTGGTTTTTCGCTTCGAAGTCGACGTCCACGAGCTTGTCGACCTCCTTGCAAACCTAGCTTATCAGTTCCGGCCTCATCCGCCGAGGTGATTGCTTCACTGGTTTGGCCTTGGGATCAATGGCCAGGATATGCTAAGCAACTTCAGGGTTGAGGCCTGGCATCTCTTTATAGTTCCAAGCAAAACAGTCTCGGAACTCTTGGAGGAGCTGTATACATCACTTTCTTTCTTCTGGGAGAAGGAGAGCGCTGAGGAAGATTGGCCTAGGCTCATCTTTCATGCCTAGTTTTACTTCGATCAGCTCATCAAAGGTGGCCTAGCTGCCATCTTCTATTGCCGAGGAGCCGGTTATAGATCAATGAATCCTTCATCATCTTCTTCAGCTTTGAGGACATCATAAATGTCTTCTTGTCCTATCTCGCTCAGTGGTGGGGCTTCTTTAGCACCTTCCCCTGGCTTGAGAATCAGTGTTGATGTCGATAATACAGCTTCCGGGCAACTTGAGTATTGGCCCGTAGGTGCATCGCCCCTAGGGGCAACAAGGAGTTCCACAGCCTCTTGTCATTGCATAAAATTATCGGAGGTCGTAATGGCCTCTGTGACAATAGATTCTCATCATTTGTAGGGGACATTGGCCTTCGGCCCTTTGTGTATCATTGTGTAGGGTTTCAGGGTATCTCCTGGTGTAGAGAGCTGTAAGGTTTCTTCACGCTCTTCTTGGTAATCATCATAGACAGCCTCTACGGGGCCCTCACCCATAGGGGTGAAGAGGGAGACCATGTTTGCTTCATAGCATCTTTCATCGGCCAAGCTGGCGACCTGCATGGAGAGGGAAGTGGAGCTATATGATTCCTTCCTTGCGATTGGCATTTTCCATCCAGATGCCTGCTTCCTGGTTCGAGGCTTGCTCTCCTCGGCCTCAGATGTATCTGCGGGGGTCCTATACTGGACTAAGACCATATAGACTCCCCTTTTATAAACGTCCGCTTCATGTGGACGCGATGGGTTCACTTTATATTCCCCTATTTTTAGTTCGCCCCTCCTGATCAGGCCTTGAGCAATATCTTTGAATACATAACAATTTTCGATAGGGTGCCCCATCACCCAGCGATAGGGGTAGAATTGAGGGTCATCCCTTCTTATGGCATCCTCTGGCCTTTTGGGCTCTGGAAGAGTGATCTTGTCGTAATGACAAGCACATTAAAAAATTTCCCAAGTCTTATCTCTCGGGAAGGAATAAGGCTTCTTCATCTTCTCCCGTAATGATGGGATTCACTTCGCAGGATGATTGGTCAAAGGACTAACTGCCTCCTTTGCTTTCCTCCTCAAGTGCTCGAAAGCACTGAGGTTGTCGTCTGGAGACTGGTTCTCCCTTTTTTCTATGGAAACAACTGGGTGATGCTTCAATAGCTGGGCTTAAACATCTGCTACCATTATGCTCAAGTGATCAAAGGACTGGAATTTGATGCCAGCTACCCTTTGTAAAATCTCTTCCTTCAAGCTTCGTTTGCAAACCTTGATAGCAGCTTCGTGGCCTAGAGGAAGCTCGCATCTTTCATGGAGGTCCCTCCACTTCTTAATGTCACCGATGGCAGATTCAATATCTTTCTACCTGTGGCTATACAGTTCTGCCTTAGTGACAGGCAAGTGCTTCGGATTCGTGGATATGCCCTGCCAGAAGAGGATGCCCCCAGTTAGATAAGATAGAAGTTTGGTCATTTAGGCCAACTGTGCCTTCAATCTTTTGATCTCCTACGACTGCTCATAAAGCAATGTGAGAACAACAAGGTTGTATTGGGAGAAATCTGGACCGTAGCTTGAACCATCGCCTTCTATTCCAACGTCAGGCGGGGATGGTGGCACCCTGTCACCACGATTATCCAGGACCGGTCCCTCAGAAGTGAATGTGACCAGCCCTATATCCCTACATGTAGGTGGGCTCCAGAGGAGCACTTCTTCATCTTGGGTTTCATCGGCTGGAGGCCTGTGTTGCTTCTGGCTCCTGGCTCCTGGCTTCTTGTATATCTTGATCTTTCTGAGGGCTATCGCCAGCTGGAGCCTAGACAGATATCATGTTTGCTTCATAGAATTCTTCTATTGAGAAACCCAAGCCAGGGTGTTGGGTGATCTACAGCAGTTCTTCATCCAAGTTGGGTGGGTACCACAACTTCTTGAACATCTGCTTTTGACTTTCAGTCTGGAAGAAGGGAAGTTGTCTTCACCATTTTACCGGATATATCCGGAAGCCCCATGATTCGGATGACTGGGTCGTGAATTTCTTCGGGGAATCTACAATCGTCATCCCCTTTCACCGGCTGTTCATTAACCGTCTAGAATATTGTGAGTTGACCTTCAAGATTGGGCATTCCAAAATCTTCAGTAATTCGACTGTTTGACAGTCTATATCTGTGAGGGGCTTTGTCATCCCTGGAGGGATTTTCACACAACCTAGCAAATCCTCGAGCTCTGGCATCTCCGGCTCAGGGTGAATATCGGATGGGATTGCTTGAACCACCCCTTCAACTTCAGAAACGTACGACACCTCCTGCGGAGCCACATAGTCGAGTGGTGGCGGAGGGAACCAGTCGCCAATTTCTTCTATCTTCTTCCATTTGCCTTGAGCTGGCAGAGAAGTTTGCTTCGACTTCTCCATGTAGAGTGATGTGTCAAGCAGATGGCATTCAAACACCTTAAAGGGGTGTAAGTCAGCAAATATCCTTTCTTCTTTTCCATCCCGAGAATACTTGATGCACTGGTGCAGGGTAGAAGACACTACCCGATTTTGATGCAGACAGGGTCGGCCCAGCAATGCTTTGTATGAAGTATCAGAGTTGATGACGTGGAACTACACCTTGGTGGTGAAGTCTCCCAGTGAAAGCTTGAACTCCGCTATGCCCATTGGGACTTCAAACTTCTGGTTGAACCTAACTATCTTCATGTCCCTGACCTCGGTTAGGTGCACATTGAAATAATACTTTTGGTAGACCCGGTAGGGGAGTATGTTCACTGCTGCCCCTGAGTCAATCAGGATCCTGTTTATAGGCTGGCCGTTCAACTGCCCCCTCATATACAAGGGTCTATTGTGGCTGGCCAAGGGAAAGAGCATATGTTCTTTAGTGAAGGTAATGGCTATCCCCGAATGCATCACGGCGAAGCAGCTCTTGTAGTATGCTAGGATTTGTAAAGCTACAATGGCAGCTTGCCTGGTTTCTTCATCTAGGGAGAGTATCTCCTAGACGCTGAATCTTTCTGAGATCCTTTTCAATTGTTTCATTATTTGGGTGTTTGCTTGGACATTGGCTAATTTTGCCTCCTCGGCTTTACTATGCTTGCCGCGGTCTGGTGTCAGAGGAGTTTGCGGAGAAGATAGTTTATCATCCGCTTCGGGGGCCGCCCGATCTTGACATGCTTGGTCGGCTTATTCCTCTATCTGGACGGGCGTAGCCGCAAAAGCTGTGCCCTCATTATCTTTGTTTGCCGGTGATGGCACTTTGTGATGAGGACATCTCCTACCACTCCTCATTCTTTCGAGGGTCCCGTTGCTTGCCAGCTATGCGTCATCATGTTCGCGGCATTTTTCTTAATCATGGCTTGTAATTTTTATATTTTCTTGAGTCATAGATTATGTAATTTCCCTTTTATTGAGTTAAGTACTTAGGTTAATTAGTCATCTACCTAGGTTAATTGTCATTACAGTGGATAATGTGTCAGTTGGGCCCAATTAAGTGGGCTAGGCCCATGGGCGCCCCTCTTCCCCCTTGGTTTATTGTCATTAGTCAAAAACTCAGGGTCTTTTGTTAAATTGTGGGCTTCCTATAAATAGGACCCCAATCCCTCCCATTGGAAGCTAATGAAGTATTGAGTTTAAAATCCACAAGAATTGTGTCTCTTGCTCTCTCTCTCTCTCTCTCTAGCTCTCTCTCTCTCTCTACCTCTCTCTCTCTAAAGGGGGCGAACCCCATTCTCTCTCCTCCCCACCCCAAATTCAAAATTCACTCTCTCTCCTCCCTATTCACCTCTAATTAAGACCCCTCCCCCTTCCCCATACCTCCCATTTAAGTCCCCTCCAACCCCTAGGTGGAATCCCTTTCTCCTAGGCACCTCTCCCTCCTCCCAAGCAACCTTTCCCCTTCCCCATACAACCTTTCATTTTCCCAAGGGAGAATCCCTTCTCCCAAGCACCCCTTCCTCTCCCCAACACAACCCTTCCCCTTCCCAAAGCAACATTAAACCCCATTAACCTCTCATTCAAACCAAAGGAGAGAGATCTCCCTCCCTCTCTCTATCCCAACCCAAATTCGCAGCTCCCCCTTCCTCCACCTGCTAGACCATCTTCCAGCCCCCATTCTGCCCCTCCAACACCTTAGATCACCCTCTACCAGACCCCCACAGAGCCCGGGGTCGCCCCCCACACACATCCACCCCATCTACCCCATTTTCTATATACTAGTGAGCAGCTGCAGTTCTGCAGAACCGCCCCCCTGTTGCAGCGCCAGCCACGCCCTCGTCCCGGTGTTCTTGGAGGCGTACCATACATCGCCGGAAAGGTATGCGAGTCTTATTCGCAAGCGAGGTGGAATCGTCTCGTTCCGACTTCCCCACAGATCGTGGCGCCCCTTCTCGTGCGGCTGTGCCAGATTCAAGCCAGAACCTGAGGTCCGTTTGGCAGAGGCTGCACCGACATCAACAGTGCGATTCAGGCTGAACTCTCTTCTGAGCGTTGTTTCTTCTCCAAGTCTTCAAGGCTCCTGAGGTAGAATCGTCTCGTTCCGACCTCACTATAGACTGTGGTGCCCATTCTCGTGCGGCTGCACCAGATTTGAACCAGTACCTGAGGTCCGTTTGGCAAAGCTTGCACTGACATCAACGGTACGATTCAGCCTAAACTACCTTCTAAGAGTGGCTTCTTATCCACGTCCTCAACGCTCCTGAGGTGGTCTCGCTGCGTTCCAACTTCGGCACAGTGCGTGGCGCCCGTTCTCGTCCGACTGCGCAACCAGGATCAGAATCTGGACTAGAGCTGCAGTGCAGAAGCTCTCACGGCCACATCCTTCAACTTCTGGAGGCGCCACTTGACCGAGATCTGCTACCACGAGTCTTCCACCACCACCAACAAGCGGCGTCCCGTTCGGCATCAGGAAGTGCCTTTTCCTTTTTTTCTCCCCCGGGCGCGCAGACAGTCCGTTTAGGTCCTGCCCCGACAGTGCCTCACTCAACGGACTCCTCCTCACCGCCCTGACATCTTCTGGTGCTGTTCTTGGTTGCTGCTCGAAGAAGACTCATCCACGGACATCCTCAACTTGGTCTCGCCTCATATGGACTTCAGGAGTGATCGTGGTACCTTCTACAAGCAGCTGCAAAAATCTGGGCCTGCCAGAACCTGAACTCTGACCACCTGTTCCGGGGTCCACCCCGACAAGACGCGTCGCGGGACCTGCCCACCAAAATTCACAGGCGTACCTGGGTCTGTCAGCGTCGTTCCAGCACCAGTCTCGTCAAGTTCTGAGTCCGGAGGAGCGCACAGCAGCGGCTACACCGATCCCCTATCCTGCTGCTCATGACACGGGCAGATTCGATCGGGTGATCCGTCGGCGCGATTCGAGTGAATCTCCCCTCCCCGCCTGGCTGGCTCAACGCCCCTCCCTGCATGGAGGTAGTTTTTGCATTGTAATACTGATATCCCCACCCCAAGTCCACCCTCCTGTGTGAGGTGTAGTGGTTGTATAATGTAAACAGGGTTCAAGCTTCATCGGCGCAGTGTGCGGGGAACCCACACTTCCCCGCTCGCCCATCGTCTCCGACCGGGATCGGCGTCTTCACGCCGATCAGGTGAGCTCCTGGTTGCACTTCTCTACTAGGTCACTTTGCTTGTTTAGTATAGCATCTTAGTGCGTCGGTCGGTGAGTGAGTGCCCGATCTCAAAAATAGCACCGATTTGAGCGACCACCGCGGAGTGAGTTGAGAGTGCGACCCTACATCCCACGCCCTCGGCGTGTCGGTCGCCCTTGATATTGGGCATCCCTGGCCCATTGGGGTCCATCCCTAGCTGGCCATACCCTAGGAACCTTGAGGTCCATCCTTGGACCCTCTCCGCCATCGCCGGTCCACCTACGGACCCGAGTGTGCCAACGCGAGTGAGTCCGCTAGTGTGACGCTGCCAACTTGTTGTGTTGCTTGCTATTCTAGGTCCGAGGGGTTCGTTTCACATCAAATTGGTATCAGAGCAAGTTCTAGACTTGTCTCTACTAAGTCTTGTCCTAGGGCCATTGCATTCATCAGCCGTTCATCATGACCACTTCCTACTTAGCCTATTCGCCATCCTTAGACCCATTAGCAGCTTTTGTGTTTGATGGATCCGACCCTAGTATATATCTAGAATGGGAGAGCTCCATAGACCGACATTTTGCGAGGTTCACTCTATCAGGGCCGATACAAGTCAACTATGCCAAAAGTTTGCTCTGGCGCCAAGCTAGGAATGAATGGCAAAACATTGTAGGCTTAAGGGAAGTTGGAAGGCAAGAGCCCATCAACTATTGGGTTGAGATGAGAAATGAGCTTAGGAAGATTTATGCCCATCTAGACCCTCTTATCACCATAGAGGAAGCCCAAGCTACCACCAATAAGGAAGAAGAGCCTCAATCTTCCCCCACCCCTCATGGTCTGGATCCTCAAAAGCCTTGCACCATCACACATGGCACCCTCACCATAGATGAGTCCATACTCCAATGACTCAAGCAAAGTCCCACCCTCCCTAGCTCAACACCATTGGGATATCAATCCCAAATTGTTCCCACCCGGCCTCCCCATGTCACTCTCCAAACCTTCTACTTTGTGGGAGACTTGGGAGACCTAGTGGATTGCCTATATTGGCAAGTCCACTTGACCGGCATGCTAGCCATGGGACCATCGGAGCCTAGCACCATTAACTTTGCCCACCCCACCATTGGCTCCATCACCTCCATTTGCACGAGTGGGCATTGCACTATTGAGATCCTCCTATTTCTCCCCTTGGAGGAAGAACCCACTCTGGTCTACTCCCCACCCTTTGAGATCCCTAATGCCTTAAACGGTCAACACACTAGAGGTCTTGGACCAATTACTTTGGAGGAGGATGACTCACCATCATTTAAAGACCTTGAGGACATAGAATATCTCTTCCTTGGCAACCCATTCCATGACCCCTTTGATCCCTCCCAATGGAAGCCAATGAACCCATGGGACCTAGTCGCCTTACCCACCACCCTCCTTTTCCTAGCCTCACCCACCATGTTGAACCTAAACCACCCATTCCAAAACTTAGTCCTCGCTATGAGAGCCATGACCAAGGGTGACATCCACCCAGGAAATGAGGAATTGACCCATCCCAAGATGTTCACTTTCTGGGGCCCCTTCGAACACCATGAGTGGAGACCCCCAAATCAACCCTCACCAAAAGATGGGACCATCTTGATAGGAATGCATGTGTCACGACATTTTACTTCATCTGGTAGGGCTAGTAAGTCAAGTCATCTCATTTGTGTCATAGACACACTAGGTCCAGTGCATGACAGGTTTACATTTGGATATGCAGGTCCTCCCCCACTCATCATCCATCTTATGCATGATAGGAGTATACATGGAAGTCCAGGTCCTCCGGCATTCACTGCACCCATACCTGATAGAGCCATTTATGGATGCCTCGATCCACCTTTACACACCAAGCTTTTCACACCCACACCGCATCATAGTGCATGGCATACGCATACACGCAAGCAATTCGCAACGAGCGGTGAGGTTCACAAAGAGCGGATAAGAGCTCGCGAGCGCCACTTGGAATTTCAAGTAGGCGATCTGGTGATGATGGCATCAGAGTGGCTCTACCTTAGGGTCACCTCCCATTCAAGGGCACGAGGACTTGGACCTTTTCCTGTTCCTAGCGACTTTGGCAACACAGCTTATGGATTGAATTTACCAATGGGTTATGGGATATTCCCCACTTCTCACATGGCAGACCCGGCACCCTATATGGGCACCGCGGTGAATCCTAATGAGGGCTTTGAGCCTATACCTTCCTTTGAGAGGGACACCCCGGAGAGCTCCCACAAAATAGCCTTGAGAGCCCGACGTGTAAGACCCCAAATTATTTAATTGAGCCCAATATTTCTTATTAAGCTTTTATTAATTGAGAATAGAATTTTATTGATTTAATAATTGAATTTCGGATTTATTAATATTTAATTCGTTAGAAATAGTATGAGTGAAAATTCGACTACCTTAGAAAAATCTGTAAAAATAGTAAATATGTTAAGGTCGAGGTAGATAACAACTTTTCCTTCTGGCATTAGGCCATTGTAAATCCGTGGTAAGATCTATTTAGAGTTTAAACCCAAAAGTGCACACTTTTGACCCATACCTAACCCTTAGATTAAAACACGAAATTCGACCTGAATACTCAATCAAATGATCTGAAATCAGTGGCAAATGGAAGGCCACAATGTAAGGAACATTTACCCTCAATCAATTTGAGGTAAACCTAGCCCCAAAACGTGCTGCCGACATAGTTTGGTCAAGTCAAGGATTTCGGCGCCGTTTCTAAACACGTAGCTTGCAGCAGCGAATACTCCCAACTCCGAAGGCTCCAGAAGCTCTATGAGCTACTAAAATGAAGCCCTACGAGCCTTCTTTCATTTGGCTGCTGTGGGGTTCACTGAAGTTTCAGATCTGGGGAGATCTAGCTCGATTTGTGGAGGTGGGTCAGCAGGCCGTTGGCTTCCCTTCATCCTTCTTTGATCCATCGATTGAGGTAGGAATTCTCAACCAAATTTCGATCATGAGTATAGCAAGTTGTGCATCTCGTCGAGATCTATCCATTGGGACTGAAAGTCCCAATTTTCATCAGGTGTGGAGTGAGTTATCACGGGTTTTCTAAGGTGCTGTCCAAGTGTTCTTCATCCTAGGGTTTGAGTTTTCTCTCTCCGATTTGAGGTAGGATCTAACAACCAAACTCTAATTAACTTACATGAAGTAATCGACATGTTATTATCTTTCATTTAACGTAGAAAGCCCCAAATTCCATTGAGCATGCCTTGTAAATTTCAAATTTTTGTAAGAGCATATCTAGAACATGTTTCATATAGTGTTCCTTTAAGTCAGAGCTTGATTTCGGGCTAATTTTGAGCCCTGTAACTTGATCTTCATGTAGCATATCATACATGGTTGGATTCATAATCGAGTCAGCTTTCTTTTGACACCAAAAGCCCTAAATTCCGTTGTGTATGTTAAGAGAATTGCATGATTTAGTAGAAGTAGGTCAAGAACTAGGGTTTTCATGAATTACCATATATAAGTTGAGATTCAATCAATTTCTGTATCAATTCGTGTTTCCAAATTGTAGTTTTATGACCCTAATATGTCTAGCAAGATTTCTATGGCATGTGGTTTTGATTTCAACTCAATTGG
Organism: Amorphophallus konjac; assembly: GCA_022559845.1. Taxonomy (NCBI): domain Eukaryota; kingdom Viridiplantae; phylum Streptophyta; class Magnoliopsida; order Alismatales; family Araceae; genus Amorphophallus; species Amorphophallus konjac. The sequence continues at coordinate 144,396,146 of CM040117.1, read as the reverse complement.
ACCTCAATTGGGTGAGATTTCACGTTTTCTGGAAGTGCAGACCGCTGCTGTTCTTGCAGGGGTCGACCCGTTTTCTGGGCAACCCTGCAGGCCCGAGGGTCGACCCCAGGGGTCGTCCCCTCCTGTTCCTGCATGGGGGTCGACCCCAAGGGTCGACCCATCCAGCTCCCTGCATATCTTCAGAAATTGCTGGGGTCGACCCCAGGGGTCGACCCCAGGGGTCGACCCATTCAGCTTCCAGACCCCAGTTTTTCAGGGGTCGACCCCAGGGGTCGACCCGTACACCAGAAACCCGATTTTCATCATTTTTCGACCCGAAGATGGATCCGAATCAGTGGGGAATCAACCCATTTAACTTAGACCCACTGAAATTATATTTTTGAAGAACAATTGACCTATTCATGTACCCCCCTTGATTTCAAATTTGCCTTGGTCCTTTCTTGCAAACATAGTACAAAACACGATGTTTACCATCTCCATTACAACACTTACATTGGTTAAATAGAAACTCACATAATTAATGATTAATGGTGTAACTAAAACCCCTGATAATGCATTCTATTTCACCGCTGTGAGAGCTTGTTCTTTACCTCTACAACTTGTTCTAGCTTGTTGGCACTTTGGCTAATACAAATGATAATGGTTAATCATGATATCTTAACTTGGTGATTAGGATTAATATGTGGATTAGCTTGTTTGATTGCTACTATTTTACAGTAGCGCAGCACGATTAACTCCTGTTGTGACTTGGTTTTGATCTCCTTGATGATTATACTTACCTTGAAATTCTGGAAATGAATCTCTTTCCTACTTGAAGTTGTTATTGCTACTTAGTTTAAACCTTGGAATTCTGGCCATAAACTGTGGAAGTCTAGATTCGTGGGATCTTTGATCCAAAGAATTCAATGCCTGGCAAACAATTAAGGGCTCGGTCTAGTCCTGGGAAGAGCGCCCGAACACTACGTGTACCCCCGGGGAGGTGAATGACTAGGTGTGGCATTTGGCACCAGTACTTGACATGTGTTAAATCTAGGACTGTCCACTACTCTCTACATTACTTTCTACTACTTTTCACTTTCCACTCTTCACTGTTCTATACTCTACTTGTTGTTACTTTACTTGCTGATTACTTGGACGTGAAAATGAAATTACATACGTGCTTGACATGACTTGAATTGTCTTGATATGGCCAACTTTTTATCGTTATCTCCTGTAGTAAATTCTTGTCTTACCATTCTATTCATTATATTTCTTGACCTTGCAAGATCTTTGAATTTTGTTTCGTGATATCATCGTTATCTTTTTATTGTTTTATCATTTGTAGCATGACATTTTAAAATGTAATTAAACTGTTAATCACTTATACCTGTCTGTTATTTCCTACTGAGCGTCAGCTCATAGTTGTGTTTTCCCCCTTTTCCAGGCTGTTCAGGTGACGCACTTACAGATGGGGAAGGGCAGGAGTGATGTCTTGAGTGTATCAGTTCTAGTGTGTTAGTAGTGTGTTATCTTACTTTAGTTGTGTTTCGGAGAGTATTTAGTCTCAGTCATGTTATTGAGCTTTAGTGATTGATTATTCCAGTTGTATTAAGTTGAACTTGAGGTTATTGTATCAGTTGTGGTTTGTTAATGATTATTTAGTATTTCCATCTTGTAGCACTTGTGTATTATTTTAGATCAGTTCTCTCTCTTGCCAGCATGTCTCTAACTGTACGTCCCGATATTTTCGCCTTGTTCGGGGCGTGACAGTTTAGTTGGTATCAGAGCCCTAGGATTCACATTCCTAGGTTCCCTAAGTTTTAGGTTTTCTTGCATTGCATCCTAATAATCGGTATATCAAAAGGTGTTGTCCGAACGTTAGGCTACGCCTATCGAAAAGGTCGCACACTTGCGCGAGTGGTCTTCAGACCGATTACCTCCGCCAGGTACCGAGTTTTGGTCGTGTCTAGGTGCACTAGATCCCTAACCTTGTGAAAGTTTAAGACCTGACCTGTGAGATTGGGTAGAACTTGGGTTAAGTTCGTTCCTTAATCGTGCTTTATCTATCTTATTGGACCTAAGTAACCTATTTCTCGTGTAGATGGCAGTTGATCGTGCTGAATGGAGGAACCTGCAGCGTACGGTTCAAGGCCTTACTCAGGCCCTTCAGCAAGTAGCTCAGGCAGGAGCGGCACAGCATGGCACCGGTGATCTATACCGGAACTTCCGAGGGATGAATCCGCCAAGGTTTGCGGGTTCGACCGACCCTGACCAAGCCAAGCACTGGCTAGATGAGATGGGGAGGATCTTTGAAGTTATGCAATGCACCAACCAGGAGCGTGTCCTTTTGTCCACATTTCAACTGGAACATGATGCACGTACTTGGTGGGATTCTATCAAGGCAACTCTCGGTGATCGGCAAGTTATGTAGGAAGAGTTCGAAGAATTCTTCAACAGCAAGTATTTTTCTGATAGAGTGCAAGAGAAGAAAGCGGCAGAGTTCGCGGCCCTGAAACAACGAGGTTTGTCCGTGGCAGAGTATGAGGCTCAATTTGCACGGCTTTCTCGATATGCTACACATCTCATTTCCACCGAGAAGATGAAGGCGAAGCGCTTTCTCAATGGATTGAAGCTTCATTATATCAACCAACTGGCACCGATGGAGATTTCCACGTATTCTGAGGTGGTAAGGAAAGCGCAAGTTCTGGAGGATACTCTTGAAATGACGGAGAGAATCCGTGGGAAAGGTACCAAGAAAGAATTACCTACGGGTTCCGGGAGTGTCAAACCCGGGTATACCAAGAAGAGGCCTATTAGTGGACCTGGTTCGTGGAGCGGGTCCGGATCGTGGAAGGGCAAGATGCCGAGGCATGAAGACAAGAAGCCTGGCCCTATTGTTCCATTCAAGGGCGTGTGCAACTATTGTGATCGTCCGGGTCACAAGATAGAGGAGTGCTGGCGCAAGCTAGGCGCCTGTTTGCGATGTGGAAGCAAGGAGCACTGTATCCCCAATTGTCCTCTCATATCGGAGCAAGCTACACCGGCAAAACCTATAGTCTTCAAGAAACCACAAGGCAAGCTTCAAGCTTTACATGCAGATGAAACTGGGATTTCTGATGATGGCGGACTCGTCGAAGGTACCCTTACTATAATCGATAAGCCCGCATTTGCTCTCTTTGATACTGGTGCAACACATTCATTTATTTCTCGGAGATTTGCTAAGTCTTTAGCTGTGGAACCTGTTCTGATGAATTCTCCGTTAGAGATATCAACCCCTATTGGCACTAGATCAACAATCCAGTATTTCTATCCTTCTAGTAAGGTGATGATTGGTGAGCAGAACTTACCAGCAGATTTGGTATGCATGGACATGAAGGATTATGATGTAATCCTAGGAGCAGATTGGTTGGCTAGATATGAGGTTAGCGTTCACTGTAGTTCTAGCTCCGTGTCTTTTACTAGGCACCCGAGACTTTCTTTTGTAGGTGTTAAGCATCACAACTCGGTGTCACTTATTTCGGCTCTCCGAGCTGATAAGCTGATGAGACGTGGATGTGAGACTTTTCTAGCCTTTGTTTGTGCAACCCCTGAGCAGCAGATTGAGATCAAGGACATTCCTGTTGTCCGAGATTTTCCTGATGTCTTTTCTGAGGAACTACCAGGACTTCCGCCTGAGCGGGAAGTTATCTTTTCTATTGATCTTATTCCTGGCACATCTCCTATTTCTAAGGCTCCTTATCGTATGTCTCCTGCGGAACTGAGGGAACTGAAGCAGCAACTGATGGAATTGCTTGAGAAGGGTTTTATTCGTCCTAGTACTTCTCCGTGGGGAGCCCCTGTGTTATTCGTCAGGAAGAAAGATGGTTCGATGAGGTTGTGCATTGATTATCGGCAAATAAACCAGCAGACTGTCAAGAATAAATATCCCTTGCCGAGGATTGACGAGTTATTTGACCAGATAGCGGGAGCTCAATATTTCTCTAAGATCGATCTTCGATCTGGATATCACCAGTTGCGGATTAAGGAGGAGGATATCTATAAATCAGCTTTCCGCAGCAGGTATGGTCATTTTGAATTTGTCGTTATGCCTTTTGGTCTAACGAATGCTCCAGCAGCTTTCATGCAGTTGATGAACAATGCATTTCGACCCTATCTTGATCAATGGGTCGTGGTCTTTATTGATGACATCCTGATTTATTCTAAGAATGAGGAGGAGCATGCTGAGCATCTGAGAATGGCATTGCAACTGTTGAGAGATCATCAACTATATGCTAAGTTCAGTAAGTGTGAATTCTGGTTGCAAGAGGTGTCCTTTCTAGGACATATCATTATGAAGAACGGTATTTCTGTTGATCCTTCGAAGGTCGAGGCAGTGAAGAATTGGGAACAACCTACCAGTGTGACAGAAATCAGAAGTTTCCTAGGCCTGGCAGGCTATTACCGAAGATTTATTCAAGATTTCTCCAAGATTGCAGTACCTATGACAAGATTAACCCGCAAGGAAAATAAGTTTGATTGGTCAGATGATTGTCAACGAAGCTTTCAGACTCTGAAGGAGTGTTTGACTACTGCACCTATTTTGGCTTTACCTTCTGGTGAAGGAGGATTTGTTGTTTATACTGATGCTTCAGGTATTGGCTTAGGCTGTGTACTCATGCAGCATGGGAAGGTGATTGCCTATTCCTCTAGGCAGTTGAGGAAGCACGAAGATAATTATCCTGTTCATGATTTGGAACTTGCTGCAGTCGTGTTTGCTTTGAAGATATGGAGGCATTACTTATATGGAGAAACCTTTACAGTGTTTTCAGATCATAAGAGTTTGAAGTATTTATTTTCTCAGAAGGAACTCAACATGAGGCAGCGGAGATGGTTGGAGTACTTGAAAGACTTCGACTTCTCGATTGAGTATCATCCTGGCAAAGGTAATGTTGTGGCAGATGCATTAAGCCGGAAGCCGGTAGCTAGATTGTCAAGTCTCATGTTACAAGAATGGAGATTGTTGGAACAATTATCTAGTCTGGATCTTAATATCGACAATGATCGGGTCGTGATTGCTCAGATTCAACTTAAACCTGAATTATTGATAGAGATCAAGTCCTTGCAAGATAATGATCCCGAGTTGGTAGAGATCAAGGGAAGCTTGAGCAGCAGACCTGACTTCATGTTGGCCGATGATGGTAGATTATTATTTAAAGGCAGAACTTGTGTTCCGGATGAGGCTACAATAAAGAACAAAATTCTTGAGGAAGCTCATAGATCCAGATATACCATTCATCCTGGAGGCACTAAGATGTACCGAGATTTGAAAAGGTCCTTTTGGTGGCCGAATATGAAAAGAGAAGTTGCAGATTTTGTGAGCAGATGCTTGGTATGTCAGCAAGTTAAGGCCGAACATTTCAGACCAGCAGGGAAATTGAAACCACTCGACATACCCCAATGGAAGTGGGAAAGCATTGGCATGGATTTCATTATGGGTCTACCTAGGACTCGTGGTGGATTTGATGCGATATGGGTGATTGTCGATCGATTGACAAAGTCGGCTCATTTCTTGCCAATTAAGTCCAAGTGGACGATTGATGTATTGGCTGCTTTGTATATAAAGGAAGTGGTGAGATTGCATGGTATCCCAGTGAATATAGTATCTGATCGAGACCCCAGATTTACTTCACATTTCTGGAGGGGACTGCAAGAGTCTTTGGGTACTCGTCTGAATTTTAGTACTGCTTTTCATCCACAGACAGATGGACAGACTGAAAGAACCAATCAGATAGTGGAAGATATGCTGCGAGCTTGCATGATTGATTTCGGTGGTAATTGGAGTGAGCATTTGGCATTAATTGAATTTGCCTACAATAACAGCTATCAGTCTAGTATTCAGATGGCTCCTTTTGAAGCACTATATGGTAGAAGTTGTCGTTCCCCGTTGTGTTGGGACGAGGTAGGTGAGAAACAGTGGCTTGGACCAGATCTTGTTTCGGAATCATCACAGAACATCCGTGTTATCTGAGATCGGTTACAAGTAGCCCAGTCAAGACAGAAGAGTTATGCCGACAACAGAAGGAGAGCATTGGAATTTCAGGTTGGCGAGCATGTGTTCTTAAAGGTCTCTCCGACGAGAGGGATCCGAAGATTTGGCATTCATGGCAAGCTGAGTCCGAGGTACATTGGTCCATTTGAGATTCTAGATAGAGTGGGAGAGGTGGCATACAGATTGGCTTTACCACCGCATTTGTCCAGCGTACACAATGTTTTCCATGTGTCTATGTTGCAAAAATATGTGTACGATTCCACTCATATCATTCAGCAAGTGGATTTTGAACTGAAGGAAGATTTGACCTATGAGGAAAGACCTGTCAAGATTCTGGACCGGAAGTAATAGCAACTCCGGAATCGTTCGATACCGATGGTCAAGATTCAGTGGAGTCGGCGTGGGACCGAAGAAGCTACATGGGAGTCTGAAGAGACTATGCGAAAGCGGTATCCCGATCTATTCTAGGTGAGCGATCTTTTTCTACTCTCAGTTTTAGTGCAGTGAATTTGGAGGACCAAATTCCTTTAAGTAGGGGAGGGTGTAAGACCCCAAATTATTTAATTGAGCCCAATATTTCTTATTAAGCTTTTATTAATTGAGAATAGAATTTTATTGAATTAATAATTGAATTTCATATTTATTAATATTTAATTCGTTATAAATAGTATGAGTGAAAAATTGACTACCTTCGAAAAATCTATAAAAATAGTAAATATGTTAAGGTCGAGGTAGATAACAACTTTTCCTTCTGACATTAGGCCATTGTAAATCCGTGGTAAGATCTATTTAGAGTTTAAACACAAAAGTGCATAATTTTGACCCATACCTAACCCTTAGATTAAAACACGAAATTCGACCTGAATACTCAACCAAATGATCTGAAATTAGTGGCAAATGGAAGGCCACAATGTAAGGAACATTTACCCTCAATCAATTTGAGGTAAACCTAGCCCCAAAACGTGCTGCCGACATAGTTTGGTCAAGTCAAGGATTTCGGTACCGTTTCTAAACACGTAGCTTGCAGCAGCGAATACTCCCAACTCCGAAGGCTCCAGAAGCTCTATGAGCTACCAAAATGAAGCCCTACGAGTCTTCTTTCATTTGGCTGCTGTGGGGTTCACTGAAGTTTCAGATCTGGGGAGATCTAGCTCGATTCGTGGAGGTGGGTCAGCAGGCTGTTGGCTTCCCTTCATCCTTCTTTGATCCATCGATTGAGGTAGGAATTCTCAACCAAATTTTGATCATGAGTATAGCAAGTTGTGCATCTCGTCGAGATCTATCCATTGGGACTGAAAGCCCCAATTTTCATCAGGTGTGGAGTGAGTTATCACGGGTTTTCTAAGGTGCTGTCTAAGTGTTCTTCATCCAAGGGTTTGAGTTTTCTCTCTCCGATTTGAGGTAGGATCTAACAACCAAACTCTAATTAGCTTACATGAAGTAATCGGCATGTTATTATCTTTCATTTAACGTAGAAAGCCCCAAATTCCATTGAGCATGCCTTGTAAATTTCAAATTTTTGTAAGAGCATATCTAGAACATGTTTCATATAGTGTTCCTTTAAGTCAGAGCTTGATTTCGGGCTAATTTTGAGCCCTGTAACTTGATCTTCATGTAGCATATCATACATGGTTGGATTCATAATCGAGTCAGCTTTCTTTTGACACCAAAAGCCCTAAATTCCGTTGTGTATGTTAAGAGAATTGCATGATTTAGTAGAAGTAGGTCAAGAACTAGGGTTTTCATGAATTACCATATATAAGTTGAGATTCAATCAATTTCTGTAACTATTCATGTTTCCAAACTGTAGTTTTATGACCCTAATATGTCTAGCAAGATTCCTATGGCATGTGGTTTTGATTTCAACTCAATTGGACCTCAATTGGGTGAGATTTCACGTTTTCCGGAAGTGCAGACCGCTGCTGTTCTTGCAGGGGTCGACCCGTTTTCTGGGCAACCCTGCAGGCCCGAGGGTCAACCCCAGGGGTCGTCCCCTCCTGTTCCTGCATGGGGGTCGACCCCAAGGGTCGACCCATCCAGCTCCCTGCATGGGGGTCGATCCCAGGGGTCGACCCATTGCACAGGAATGTAGGGGTCGACCCCAGGGGTCGACCCATCTTTAGAAATTGCTGGGGTCGACCCCAGGGGTCGACCCATTCAGCTTCCAGACCCCAGTTTTTTAGGGGTCGACCCCAGGGGTCGACCCGTACACCAGAAACCCGATTTTCATCATTTTTCGACCCGAAGATGGATCCGAATCAATGGGGAATCAACCCATTTAACTTAGACCCACTGAAATTATATTTTTGAAGAACAATTGACCTATTCATGTACCCCCCTTGATTTCAAATTTGCCTTGGTCCTTTCTTGCAAACATAGTACAAAACACGATGTTTACCATCTTCATTACAACACTTACATTGGTTAAATAGAAACTCACATAATTAATGATTAATGGTGTAACTAAAACCCCTGATAATGCATTCTATTTCACCGCTGTGAGAGCTTGTTCTTTACCTCGACAACTTGTTCTAGCTTGTTGGCACTTTGGCTAATACAAATGATAATGGTTAATCATGATGTCTTAACTTGGTGATTAGGATTAATATGTGGATTAGCTTGTTTGATTGCTACTGTTTTACAGTAGCGCAGCACGATTAACTCTTGTTGTGACTTGGTTTCGATCTCCTTGATGATTATACTTACCTTGAAATTCTGGAAATGAATCTCTTTCCTACTTGAAGTTGTTATTGCTACTTAGTTTAAACTTTGGAATTCTGGCCATAAACTGTGGAAGTCTAGATTCGTGGGATCTTTGATCCAAAGAAATCAATGCCTGGCAAACAATTAAGGGCTCGGTCTAGTCCTGGGAAGAGCGCCCGAACACTACGTGTACCCCCGGGGAGGTGAATGACTAGGTGTGGCATTTGGCACCAGTACTTGACATGTGTTAAATCTAGGACTGTCCACTACTCTCTACATTACTTTCTACTACTTTTCACTTTCCACTCTTCACTGTTCTATACTCTACTTGTTGTTACTTTACTTGCTGATTACTTGGACGTGGAAATGAAATTACATACGTGCTTGACATGACTTGAATTGTCTTGATATGGCCAACTTTTTATCGTTATCTCCTGTAGTAAATTCTTGTCTTACCATTCTATTCATTATATTTCTTGACCTTGCAAGATCTTTGAATTTTGTTTCGTGATATCATCGTTATCTTTTTATTGTTTTATCATTTGTAGCATGACATTTTAAAATGTAATTAAACTGTTAATCACTTATACCTGTCTGTTATTTCCTACTGAGCGTCAGCTCATAGTTGTGTTTTCCCCCTTTTCCAGGCTGTTCAGGTGACGCACTTACAGATGGGGAAGGGCAGGAGTGATGTCTTGAGTGCATCAGTTCTAGTGTGTTAGTAGTGTGTTATCTTACTTTAGTTGTGTTTTGGAGAGTATTTAGTCTCAGTCATGTTATTGAGCTTTAGTGATTGATTATTCCAGTTGTATTAAGTTGAACTTGAGGTTATTGTATCAGTTGTGGTTTGTTAATGATCATTTGGTATTTCCATCTTGTAGCACTTGTGTATTATTTTAGATCAGTTCTCTCTCTTGCCAGCGTGTCTCTAACTGTACGTCCCGATATTTTCGCCTTGTTCGGGGCGTGACACCGACGTGTGCACACTGAGGCAATACTAGGCAAGCAGGGTTCCATCGCCAGCAAGAGGGTGCGCTTGAGCCACCTTGAGAGGATGAAGGATCATCCCCTGGTCGCAGACACAGGGTTGAGTCTGGAGGTCGTGGTTCGCCCGGAGCTACTTTGGAGGACCGCTACCCCGGTGGACCCATACTCGACGGAGTCGAGTTCTCCGCACCCCGGGGGTATGATGAGGACATCTCCTACCACTCCTCATTCTTTCGAGGGTCCCGTTGCTTGCCAGCTATGTGTCATCATGTTCGCGGCATTTTTCTTAATCATGGCTTGTAATTTTTATATTTTCTTGAGTCATAGATTATGTAATTTTCCATTTATTGAGTTAAGTACTTAGGTTAATTAGTCATCTACCTAGGTTAATTGTCATTAGAGTGGATAATGTGTCAGTTGGGCCCAATTAAGTGGGCTAGGCCCATGGGCGCCCCCCTTCCCCCTTGATTTATTGTCATTAGTCAAAAACTCAGGGTCTTTTGTTAAATTGTGGGCTTCCTATAAATAGGACCCCAATCCCCCCCATTGGAAGCTAATGAAGTATTGAGTTTAAAATCCACAAGAATTGTGTCTCTTGCTCTCTCTCTCTCTAGCTCTCTCTCTCTCTACCTCTCTCTCTCTAAAGGGGGCGAACCCCATTCTCTCTCCTCCCCACCCCAAATTCAAAATTCACTCTCTCTCCTCCCTATTCACCTCTAATTAAGACCCCTCCCCCTTCCCCATACCTCCCATTTAAGTCCCCTCCAACCCCTAGGTGGAATCCCTTTCTCCTAGGCACCTCTCCCTCCTCCCAAGCAACCTTTCCCCTTCCCCATACAACCTTTCATTTTCCCAAGGGAGAATCCCTTCTCCCAAGCACCCCTTCCTCTCCCCAACACAACCCTTCCCCTTCCCAAAGCAACATTAAACCCCATTAACCTCTCATTCAAACCAAAGGAGAGAGATCTCCCTCTCTCTCTATCCCAACCCAAATTCGCAGCTCCCCCTTCCTCCACCTGCTAGACCATCTTCCAGCCCCCATTATGCCCCTCCAACACCTTAGATCACCCTCTACCAGACCCCCACAGAGCCCGGGGTCGCCCCCCACACACATCCACCCCATCTCCCACCCCATCTACCCCATTTTCTATATACTAGTGAGCAGCTGCAGTTCTACAGAACCGCCCCCCTGTTGCAGCGCCAGCCACGCCCTCATCCCGGTGTTCCTAGAGGCGTACCATACATCGCCTGAAAGGTCTGCGAGTCTTATTCGCAAGCGAGGTGGAATCGTCTCGTTCCGACTTCACCACAGATCGTGGCGCCCCTTTTCGTGCGGCTGCGCCAGATTCAAGCCAGAACCTGAGGTCCGTTTGGCAGAGGCTGCACCGACATCAACAGTGCGATTCAGGCTGAACTCTCTTCTGAGCGTTGTTTCTTCTCCAAGTCTTCAAGGCTCCCGAGGTAGAATCGTCTCGTTCCGACCTTACTACAGATCGTGGTGCCCATTCTCGTGCGGCTGCACCAGATTTGAACCAGTACCTGAGGTCTGTTTGGCAGAGCTTGAACTGACATCAACGGCACGATTCAGCCTAAACACCCTTCTGAGAGCTGCTTCTTCACCACGTTCTCAACGCTCCTGAGGTGGTCTCACTGCGTTCCGACTACGGCACAGTGCGTGGCCCCCGGTCTCGTCCGACTGCGCAACCAGGATCAGAATCTGGACCAGAGCTGTAGTGCAGAAGCTCTCACGGCCACATCCTTCAACTTCTGGAGGCGCCACTTGACCGAGAGCTGCTACCACGAGTCTTCCACCACCACCAACAAGCGGCGTCCCGTTCTGCATCAGGAAATGCCTTTTCCATTTTTTCTCCCCCGGGCGCGCAGACAGTCCGTTTAGGTCCTGCCCCGACAGTGCCTCACTCAACGGACTCCTCCTCACCGCGCTGACATCATCTGGTGCTGTTCTTGGTTGCTGCTCGAAGAAGACTCATCCACGGACGTCCTCAACTTGGTCTCGCCTCATTCGGACTTCAGGAGTGATCCTGGTACTTTCTACAAACAGCTACAACAATCTGGGCCTACCTGAACCAGAACTCTGAGCACCTGTTCCAGGGTCCACCCCGACAAGAGGCTTTGCGGGACCCACCCACCAAAATTCACAGGCGTACCTGGGTCTGTCAGCGTCGTTCCAGCACCAGTCTCGTCAAGTTCTGAGTCCGGAGGAGCGCACAGCGGCGGCTACACCGATCCCCTATCCTGCTGCTCAAGACACGGGCAGATTCGATCGGGTGATCCGTCGGCGCGATTCGAGTGAATCTCCCCTCCCCGCCTGGCTGGCTCAACGCCCCTCCCTGCATGGAGGTAGTGTTTGCATTGTAATACTGATATCCCCACCCCAAGTCCACCCTCCTGTGTGAGGCGTAGTGGTTGTATAATGTAAAAAGGGTTCAAGCTTCATCGGCGCAGTGTGCGGGGAACCCACACTTCCCCGCTCGCCCATCGTCTCCGACCGGGATCGGCGTCTTCACGCCGATCAAGTGAGCTCCTGGTTGCAATTCTCTACTGGGTCACTTTGCTTGTTTAGTATAGCATCTTAGTGCCGTCGGTCGGTGAGTGAGTGCCCGATCTCAAAAATAGCATCGATTTGAGCGACCACCGCGGAGTGAGTTGAGAGTGCGACCCTACATCCCACGCCCTCGGCGTGCCGGTCGCCCTTGATATTGGGCATCCCTGGCCCATTGGGGTCCATCCCTAGCTGGCCATACCCTCGGAACCTTGAGGTCCATCCTCGGACCCTCTCCGCCATCGCCGGTCCACCTACGGACCCGAGTGTGCCAACGCGAGTGAGTCCGCTAGTGTGACGCTGCCAACTTGTTGTGTTGCTTGCTATTCTAGGTCCGAGGGGTTCGTTTCACATCACTTTGGAGGCCAAGTCAGGAGTGTTTTTGGTTTTTGATGCGGCCTGGTGGCTTGGTTGTTTGCCCTTTTGTGCAAGCAGAAATTCGGCGAATGAGGGAACCCCTTGGCCGGTTGTATCTTCAGGGTAGAGGCCCGGTGGAGGTGGGACTCTCGTGCCTTTCACTTTAGGTTCGGGGATTTGATTTTGTTGTTCTCCCCTGAATATGATGTTGTGATTGGCTGGGGGCAAGCGTCCCCATCTTCTCCCAGATCTGGTGGCATGATGGGAAGTAGAAGCTTCAACTTTATTTGCTTCTGCTGGCGCGAAGCATATTTCTTCATCCTCCTCTTCAGAGTTTTGGGCTATGTTGATGAAAGCCGACAAGATATTGTAGGACACAATACTGCATTTTCTTTTATTCTTCGACTTCTTCTTTTTCTTCTCCTTCACAGTTGGTGGCTGCTCTTGGAGAGGTTCATCCCACATTCCTGGTTCTTCCGCTTCAACTCTGGCTTCTTCGGCCAACTCCAAGGATTCAAAATACTCCCAAGGGACATATTCTTTTAGTTGCACCATCTGGATCTTGGGTTCTTCATATTCCTCCAACCCATCGATGATTACCTGCAGTCGTTTGACTACCGAGTTGGCTTGTTTGTGCATCCGCAGCGGGAGCTGCTTCTTCTTGTTGTCAGTTGGACTTCAGAGGACCACTTGAAGAGTGGTTTCGTACTAGACTGGGGTTACAACCGGCAGTGGTAACTGAGGTGTGACACCATGAATTTGGACTCCCAGGGTAGGGCGGAATGCCGACTTTCTTCTTGCCTTCTTTGGCATCATCTGCCAATTTCCCTAGTCCTATGTAGGGGCAAGTGAGAATGCCTCGTAGGTGTGCTTTGTACAAGCTTCTGCTACCTCCTCGGGTAATTGTAGATATAAAGATATCATATTGGCAGTGGCCCCCATCACAGGCATCTCGTGAGGGTGTGGTGGGTCCACCTTGTGTTCGTCCATTTGGAGCTCTCCCTTCTTGATCATACCTTCAATGATGTCTTTGAACACATAGCAGTCTTCGATGGTTTGCCCAATCATCTGATGGTATGGGCAGTATCGAGGATCATCTTTCCTCTTGGCATCGCCAGGTCTCTTCAGCTCCGGGAGAGTAATCTTGTTGTATCTGGTGGCCCATTCAAAGAGGACTCAAATCTTCTCCTTTGGGAACGAAATAAAGTTTCTTCATTCTAGATCGCAAGGAGGAGCTTTCTTGTTGCTCAGCTGGCTTGGCAGGAGGAGTGTTGGCGACTCTTTTATCCTTGTTCTTTTGTTGCTCGAAGTCCTTAAAGTCGACTGTGTTGACTTCTTTGGGCGCGGGCCGCTTATCAGTCGACTTTGCCTTCTGGCTTAGGGCGGCTGGGGTGGAAGAATATTTGGAGAGGAAAGCCTTGATGTCCTCCACCACATTGTTCAATCGGTCGGAAGACTTGATCTCCATGCCAATCATCCATTCGAGGACTTCCCGCTTCAGATTCTACTTGCAGATCTGGACCGCATCTTCTTGATGTGGTAGACGCCTGCACCTCATGCTAAGGTCCCGCCATCTCTTGATGTATTCCAGAGCAATTTCATCATTCTTCTGTCTTGTTGCATAGAGTTCGGCCACGGTGACCTCCCTTTCGGTGGCATGGAACTACTCCCAGAACTTTCCTTGCATATTCGACCAGTCATTAATGGACCCTGTCGACAGATTCGAGTACCATTCGAAGGGGAGCCCCGTGAGCGAGGACCCAAAGAACTTCAGAAGGTACGATTCATCGGTCGCCAAATCGCCCATCACATTGATGTAATAGGCTATGTATTCTTTTGGCGAACCTTGGCCATTAAATTTGTCAAACTTAGCAGCTTGTTGACATCGGGAGGCAATCTCTTAGCCGCATGATAGACAGGGTAAGACACCTTGTACACATCAAAAAAGGTATATTCATCGGTGCTTCGATTGGCCATCTTCATGTCGATCATCTATTCAATCATTAGCCTGTTCGCCACCACCGGATCAACCGGTTCCAGGTAGAAATGAGTTGACTGGCTTTGTGGCGTTGCTAATACCAGTGCATGAGGTACCGTGGTAGTGCCTTGCTGTTGAGCAGTCGGATGTTGTTTTAGGGCCGTACCCCTAGTGTAGTTAGGTACTGGCTGTGAAGCCATCATTTTGGCTGAGCCTTCGAATTCATCAGCACCTCATCGGGATGTTTCCGGAGGGGCTTCGACCTGGTTCGAGGCAGAAGCATGCATGGTCAATTGGCTCACTTGCCTTTTTAGAGCTTCGATCTCTTGCCGATATGCTTCAAGTAGCAGAATCATCACCGGATCGGGGGTGGATGGGCTAGGAACTTGGCCTCTCCCTTCCAGCGGAGTATCAGGAGAATGCGCCAGCCTTTCTCCTTCATCTTCAGTGGTAACCACATTTGCTGCCATGGCGACCACGTCTGAGCTCGTTTCGTCGGCGAGGGCTTGTACTATCTCAACTACGGCTCTTCCTCTTCTAGTGATGGGACCTGGCCTTTCAGTGAGCCTGGCTACTTCTTCATGGTCTTCAGGGAGGGCCCCATACTGGCTGGCCACTCCGGCCATATTGTAGGTGTAAATCTGCAGCTTCTTGTTCCTTCGGGTCACTTTCCTGGTTGACTATCCAGGGAAAGTTAACTTGTCAAACATCGAGACTCTCGACGTAGCTTCTTCACAGAGGGATGACCCATAGCATCCCGCGTCACTCCCCGAACCAATAGCAGCGAAATGTGTCGTTTGCTCGGAACGTGGCCGTTAAACAGTCGTGTCAATCAGAGTATAGTCATAAGATAAGTTATATTTGAACAAAATATAATTTCATTTGAAATATAAGTTTATTACAATTTGGACCTAATAAAGAAATACTCAATAAAGGAAAATTACAAGAAACTCTTGACTAGACTTGGTAATGAAAGATCTCTTGACTAACTAACTTGACATAGAACAATAGACAAAAAGACATAAGGCGTGTCTAAGTTTGTAGAAGCTCTCTTCACTCTTTCCCTTGCCCATCTTGTTCGGTCTCGTCATCACTATGATTATTACCTGAAAAATATTGAAAAACACTAGGTGAGCGAACGCTCAGTAGGTCTTAATATCTCAAGCTCCAAGCTAGCTTTAAGTAATTAACAATTTAACATGCATATGACGATCATGCAAAGTATCATAATCAAGAACTATAATGGCACGAGCTAGAATAATAAAATCGGAGATAAATTCAGGAACTTTAAGGACAATAGATAATGCAATGTGCTAGTTTAAGAGCTATAAGGACAATGGTCACATGAGACCATCTCGAGGACTTTCAAGATAAGATTCCAATAAGGTATTCAAGAGCATTCACGACGGGACAATAACATTCATTTCAATAAGCATTCACTTTCACTAGAGTGTAACTATCACTTTGTAGGATTGGCCACATTAATAGGAATTCAATGTTGAGTAACAATCACTTGTGGAATGTCATAGATCAATGTTGCTTTTGGTTGGTGCAATGCCACACCCGATCACTCATGATACCGGTACACGTTTGGACTTTGCCTTGCCCATGAGATCAGATCCGGACCCCGTCACTTTTCTTTCCACCATTGAGTATCATTTAATTGGACCCATAGCCCCTTTTTGTGTCTAGACCAATTTCACTTACTTTAATGGCTAGAGAATTCCAAAGATCAAACATGTAGGAACATTAAGGTAGATTCACGGAACATAGAGTCCGGACAGAACTTTGGATAAGATAACATGATGATGAATCTGTTAAGTACATGATGTTTTGATGACGTCACACCATGAGTCATTAGCCAACTGGCCCAGAAATTCATGCCATCTTTTGATGTGTCCAGGTATTAAGACATTCTGCCAAACGTTCATGTGCATCGACCTTCATGTAGAATGTGCATCGACTTCTCATGAAAAAAGAAAAGGCACATCGACCTTACTGAAGAAAGCTCTCCAGGTGCGTCGACCTCTATGATTCAGACAGAAGACGTGCATCGACCTTCATATGCCTTAGAGAGATGTGCATTGACCTTTATAGACAATTAGCCAAGATGTGCAACGACCTTCATAAGCTTTAGAAAATGTGCATCGACCTTTACAGGTAATCAGCCAAGATGTGCATCGACCTTCATGAGCTTCAGAAAATGTGCATCGACCTTGTTATGGAATGTGCACCGACCTTGAATGATCAAAGTATGTGATGTGCATCAACCTTCATATGTTGTAGATAGATTTGCATCGACCTTGGTTTTCAGTTGCACCGACCGCCATGCTTCAGACAGATGTGCATCGACCCAATGTGCACCGAGCTTGAGATGCATCAGTATGAAATATGCACAGACTTTATCTTGTTATATGGAAATGTGCACAGACTTGGTATGCAAATGTGCACAGACATGGTAAAGAAATGTGCACAGACCTGAAATAAAAATATGCATAGACTTGGGTATGATAAATTCCAAATGTGCACTGACCTCAATTGAAGAAGCTTTGAATGTGCACATACCTCAATGAAGAAGCTCTTAATGTGCACCGACCATGACAAGCGTGGACCTTGGAATGTGCATCGACCTTCATGTGCTTGCAACAGGCATGAGCGTCGACCTTATATGCTTGGAACAGAATATGTGCATCGACCTCTGTATGCTTCAACAAAAATATGCATTGACCCATGAAGGCAAGGGCGATACTAGCATCGAAGCACATATGAATAAGCATCGACCTTTCAAGGCTCTCCAAATGTGCACCGACCCTGCCAAAGGCATGCCAAGGCAATCTGCAGCGACCTCATGAAGAAGAGCACCGGTTCGACGAAATGCCTCACTGAGTGGCTCCCAAGGCCATTCTTAGTAAACTTGCAGCATTTTCTGAATTTGATCCAGAGAGCATTAATAGGAATTGCAAATGCCAAAATTCACGTCTTTTGAGGTCTGGAAAGGCATCTTTGCTCAGTCAACCTTCCTGTCATCGTTGGACTTCTATATCAGCTCTTTTGATCCATGAAAAAGAAAGCTACCATTTCTAGGAATAGTCCCTTTCCAAGTACCCACCTTTCCGTCTCCACCCAATCAAATGCTCTGTCAGTAAGATCCCTCAGGACAAAAGGACGTCCTTGACAGTCCTGCCTGCAGAAGAAGAAGATGCTACAGATCATTCTTGGGAAGCTCCTCTCATATATTTTTCTAGTCAACCAAAATAACAAAATGGTGGAAATCTCTCTGCTACCACCTTGGCGAATTAGAGAGTGCCAAGACCAATGGTCCTTGAAGACAAATGATTATTTATGAAGAGCCAATCACCTTCACCCTGAAGCCTTCTTCTGGAAGGACCGATTGCAGCTATAAATAGGAAGGACTCCATGGAAGAAGGTCGTTGACGTGGCTGCTACAAGAGTTGAAGCTGGCCCCTTTTAGGTAGGATCAAAGTGCAAAAGAAAGAGAGGGAGAAAGGAAAGAAAGATGAGTGCCTGCTAAGCCCGTGTGAAAGAAAAGGAGAAAGAGAAATCAGAAGCCAGTGAAGCCTGCCCAGCTTACTTTTCACCATTAACATGCGGTCTATCATTTTCGGTGCTATTCAATTGCACCTGCAGTGTTTCTATTTTATTTCTGCTTCTTTTGTTTCCTTTTTATTTTCAGATCAACTTGTTTCATGTGGGGCTTGTCCCCGTGTGTGGTGAGGACCTCATCCTCGTGTGTGTGTGTGGGGGGGGGGGGGGGGGGGCTTGTCCCCGTGTCTGCTGTGTCTACAACGTGTGTGTGGTTATCCATCTTTTAGCCAAAGAGTTGAAGCCTCTCCCTGTTGGGAGGGGGGTGGATGTAGGCTTGTCTGAGGACAGCCGAACAACCTAAAAATCATGTGTTATGGTTTGCTGTGCTCAAACATTTTTCCTTACCTCCAGTCACAGGTTCATCTAGCTCTTAGCTCCTTCCATTCCCTTAACTAACTTAGTGTTGTCAGTCCAGATCTGTACATCAGTTCTGGTTTATCGTTGCTCGGTTTGATCTTCATTTTAAAAGCGCTCATTGTGAACTCGGATCTATTCACCCCCCCTCTAGATCCTCTCTTAACCATCCAACAGGTTCCCAGAGATGTGGTCCAACGACCCAGGGAAATCTGATGGGAGTGTCCCCCGCAGCTATGTAGTTGAGGGCCAGGCCATTAATAAACTGCCATTTTTCGATGGTACTAATTATCTCTACTAGAAGAACTGAATGGAGGTTTTTCTGCGTGCCTATGATCACCAAATTTGGCGTGTGGTTAGTAAAGGTCCTTTTGTCTTACCCGAGGTAGACGACACCTAGACCCCAGAATAGGTCAAAAAATCCACCACTAATTGGAGCGCCATGAATATCATGCAATGTGCTATCCACCCCACAGAATACTCAAGAATCTCCACTTGCAAAATAGCAAAAGAAATGTGGGAGAGACTTCAGTTAATCTATGAGGGGACATCTGAAGTAAGGGCCACCAAGGCCAATCTGTTAACTTCTGAATATGAAATGTTCATAATGAAGCCAGAAGAATCTATCTCTAAAATGTATGCAAGATTTGCTCAGTTAACAAACTATCTGAAACTTGTAGGCAAAGAATATGCTTAAACTGAACTTATCAGGAAGATCCTCAGATCTCTCACCACAGCGTGACACACCAAGGACATTGTCATTGAGGATTCAAAGGATCTATCTACACTGACCATTGACGGATTGATAGGCTCACTTATGACGTATGAGCTTAACTTCAAGCGAAGTGAGGAAGATATTAAACCCAAGAAGATTGTTGGGCTCAAGGTGTCTGAGAACACAGAAGACTCAGATGAAGAGGATGAAGATGATTTCCCAGAGACATCACTGATGGACCATGCTATGCTCACTAGACAGTTCAATAATTTCCTAAGAAGAAGAGGTAAATTCTAGAAGAAGAAGAAGAACCCCCAGGTAAGTAGAAATCCTTACTTCAAATCTACTCAACTCAAGAAGTCTGATACTTTGATTTGCTACCAGTGCAAGAAACCATGACATATGCGAGGAGAATGTCCTAAGTTGATGAAGCAGTTGACCAAGACCAAGGGAAAGAAGTCCAAGGCCATGGTGTCCACCTGGAGCGATGAAGAAGAGGAGGATGAAAGCTCCACTTCGGATGAAGATGAAGACGATCTCTGCTTCATGGCTGACGAAAGTGAGGATCAGGTAAGAGATCCTTTCGAGACCTTTTCAACAGAAGATTGGGAAGATGCATATGTAGACCTACTTGAGAAATTTGAAATGTATAGAAAGGAGAATAGACAATTGAAGAAGAACATATACTCTCTTGCTCAAAATGATCCTACTAACAAGGAGCTGGAAACCGTAAAAGCTGAGAATGAAGAACTGAAAAAACAAGCTGAAACCACATGCTCAGATCTGCTAGTCTTAAAAGGGGAGAGTGCTACCCTTAAAAAATAATTAAGTCAGACTAAATAGAAATGCGAGGAGTGGGAAAAGGAGAGTAGACTTAATCTTGAAAAGTATGAGGCCATTAACACTGTTAATCTTGTGATGCAAAAGAACTTGGAGAGAATTGAAGAAGAGTTGAAAGGTAAACAATTTACACTTGAAAAAATGACATTGGGAAAATCTAATCTAGATGCTATTTTAGGTACCCGGGTCAACTTTAGAAAAGAAGGGCTTGGTTTCAATCATACCAATAAGAAGCCTTTTGAGTTTAAAACTATTTCCTTCTGTCCTGAGAAAGGGAAGGGAAAATTGATTGTTGAAGAATCTGTGGAAGAGACCACCACCCATCATGCTACACAATCAGATCGTGGTCACAATCATCAGACCAGACCCAATCGTGCTAAGCCACACATTCAGCACAAGCTTGACAAGAGGCGAGGTCAATCGTTTGGACAACCAGGTCGAGGCTTCAATACCCCTCAGTGCCTTTCAGGTCGAAGCACCTGAGACATGCCTCGACACAGATTAGCCTACCATTCTGAAAAGAAAAATTACCACAATAATGGAAGAAGATTCAATGGTCAGCCCAGCTTGGGTATCCTCCATAAGGAACATGGCCACCTTGAAAAAGCACAAAACCAATCTCAACCTAACTTACACCCCATGAACTTCATGAGATTTTCTTGTCTTCCATGCAACCAACTATATAACATTAATAACCCATACTGGTTCGATCATAGAACAAAAGTTTTCAGGCAAGTTTGGGTTCCAAAGAATTTCTTGCATACTTTTAGCTCTGACTATGAACCCAGATATGCTTGGGTTCCAAAGACCTCTGCCTAATATTTTCTATGCAAGATTGCCTAGCAGCCCATCACAACTGTTGGTACTTGGATAGTGGCTGCTCACGGCATATGACGGGAGACGGGAAGAAGTGTAGCCACTTAATCAAGAAGGAAGGAGGCCAAGTCAAATTTGGAGGTAAGGATAAAGGCAAGGTAATTGGCACAGGCATCATGGGTAAGAATCCCTCTAGATCAATTGAGAATGTGATGCTCATTGAAGGTCTTGAGCACAATCTGCTTAGTATAAGCCAGATGTGCGACAAAGGTCACAAGGTGATGTTTGACACTAATGAATGTAGAATTCTTAAGACAGACTCTGAATCTGTACTTTTTACATGACACAGAGTCAATAATGTTTATGTGATAGACCTTGATGGCCCTAGCTTTGAAGGAATGTGCCTAACGGCCAGCCAACTCATAATGCAGGTCTGTGGCATCGACGGCTGGGACATGTCAGCTATGGCACGATGTACAAACTTGTTATGTTCGGTGCAAGTGTTCAGAGGGGGGGTGAATGAATATAGCCCTTTTTTATAATTTTTGGCCAAATAAAATATTCGACCCACTAACTATCTAGAATGCTAACTAGACAGATTTATCAAATCTGAAAGATTAATTAGCAGTTGCAGATTAAGACACTCTAAGCAATTAGACAATTCAAGCAACACACAATCCCAGTGTCAAACAGACAGCGTGCGCAACTAATCAACTTCGTTGAACTTTGAAGCAAACACTTGAAGCGCCATTATGCAAGCATCTAGCGGAAGCAATAAGACAGATGAAGAAATCAAACCACCTGCACAATGGGTTTTAGGTGGTTCGGTCCAGCAGACCTACATCCACCCCACACTCAAACCGAGTGTGGCTTCACTAACAGCTGGGCAACACAGCTTGCCAACAGACGCTGATACACAACTTACCCAGGGGAACAACCTCCCCTCTTCCTCCTACCCGGAGGGAACCTCTAGCAACTCACGGTCACTAGAAACCAGAGACTCACGTCTCTCTTCCTCTATACCAAGAGAGAACCCCACTAGTAGCAGCCCCGCTACCAGTGAACCAACCAGTAGCACACTGCTACTAGCAATCCAACAGAGGAACCAACCTCCCTTCCTCCACACAGGAGGGACCTATCACCAGTAGCATTCTGCTACCAGCACAAATCGGAGACACACCCGTCTCCCTACTACTGATCCCACAGGAGGAACCCGATCCCCAACAGGGCAATCGGAAGAACAAGACTTACCAAAGAACAAAAGAAAAATACAGGAACATAAAAATACAACAACAAAAGTTGGAAATGAAACACAAGAAATGTGGCTCTCAATGAGCATAGTCGTTCAGGATTTGATCCACGAACAGACTGAACTGATCTACAATAGACTCTCTCCTCATCTTCTTTTCTTTCTCTTCTTTCTGCTTCTCTTTCTTCTCTCTTTCTTCTCACTTCTCACGAGCACTATCTCTCTCTTTTCCTTCTTCTGCTCTCACTCTCACTTTCTTCTCTTTTTCTTCTTTTTCTCTTTTTATGGATCGAAGGGCTTTCTGCTCTTCAGGCTTCTTCTTCGATCAGTCTTCTACAGAGGATGAAGACTCGTATATATAGCAGCAGCAGCAGCACACTGGGTGAGTGTGGCTTCCACGTTTCCTGGCCTAGAAATTCAGACCACGTGGCAGCATCCTGGTTCACGAGCCAGGCACCTCAGATCACGTGCCCTTTATTAGCACGCTCAGCAACTAGAGTCAGGTGGCGTTAACGCACTTGCTTCAAGGGGTTGACGCATCCATCAAAGACATTCTACCAGCAAAGCTCAAGTCTACTGTGTTGACACTTCCAACCCATGGCGTTGACGCATTGATGCGTTCCAGTGAGCAACCAGCCTAGCCCTATTGATAGTTGCGTCGACGCTGCTCCACTGCTGCGTTGACTTATCGTTGATCCAGCATCTGAACTTAGATGGCTTCAGCACTCTCACGTTTCGTGTGGAGTGCGTTGACGCATTGTGCAACTGCGTCCACCCTGTGGTTACCTGGTCGATCCATCAACCTGCTGCGTCGATGCCACTTGATGAATGCGCTGACGCACCAGAGTAATCCAGTAACCCATTGGCTCTCCCTTTGTAACTGCTGCGTCGACGCTCTCAGCATGCTGCGTTGACGCAAGGAGCTGCAGCGTCGATGCTGCCAATGTACTCCAGAGGCTGCAATAATGGATTCTTGAACCGCTGCGTCCACGCTACTTGCTCACTGTGTTGACGCACCAGAATAATCCAGGAGCTTCTTTCTTGATTGTTTGAAGTGTTGTGTCCACGTGTCAGCATTTCAACCTCTTGGATCACGTGCCAAGTCTTGATGGCCTGAATCATCGGCAGACAGACAGAGGAAAATGAATTTAGTTCAGACGAATGTATATACTTAAGCAGAGCTGCCAGTGTGTGGACTTGAACAGTGCAGCGAGTGTACATACATTTGAACAATTAGCACATGGACATTGTATACACTTTACCGTAAAGGACAATGCATGAATGCAGTGTATAGACTTGGTGTAATGACGCCAATGTACAGACTTGGAAGATGTGAGGCATTGTGTAGACTTTGCGTTCAACTGGATGTATAGGCTTGGAGGGTTCACTGATGGCTGTACAGACTTGGGCGTTGTATAGACTTGGAACGGCTTCAAGGTAACAATGTACAGACTTTTAAATAAAGAGTGTATAGACTTGAAAGTTCAAGGCCACGATGTATAGACTTGGTGAACACTGCAACATCAATCGGTTGTATAGAGTTGGGGCTGCACATGCTTTGGCAATGTGTAGACTTAGAAGACATATGAATGTGTAGACTTCGAAGGATTGAGACGAACTATTCACGCTGTATAGACTTGGTGAAAGCTGAAGGAGCGAGCGATGTACAGACTTCACCAACAAGCTTGAACACGAACAGGCTGCACATTGCACTGTATAGACTTGGAATGAGTGTGCTGTGAGCACTGTATAGACTCAAGATATAACAACCGAATGTATAGAGTTGTGGTCGGACAACCCAATGTATAGACTTGAAGCATGAGGCCAATGTTCAGACTTTGATGCCCAGACAGGCAGATTTCTGATGGGTCGACGCATCAGTAAGGGTGGGTCGACCCACTATTGTTCATTCTAACTAAGCAGAGTGTAGACAGAATCAAAATAGCATGCTTATCTGACAACCATATGAACTGTACTCACTCACATGATAAAACAGCATTATGATCAGAGAATGAGTGAATAATAGCATGATGACACACACAGCAAGATGACTCACAGTGAATAACTCACTTCAAAGACCAATCATCAAAACCATCATCAAAACCACAGGGGCACAACAATCTCCCCCTTTTTGATGATGGCAACACTACACAGTGAGTCATCTGATGACTCAAACTATTCTCCCCCTTTGACTTCATCAAAAAGAAAATAGTTTGAGAAATTAAAGCAACCAGCATGCTATAATTGAAAACCAATCTCCCCCTTTGATTTAGTCAAGATGAATCATGGGAGGGTAAGAATGCATATGCAAATGGAGATTTCAAAATGCAAGATCATAATTCTCCCCCTTGAAGAGTTTCTATGCAGCATGATGCAGATGATATGAAAGCTCCCCCTGAATAGATGCCAATTGATATGCAAGTGATGCATGACATGGAAGCTCCCCCTCAATAAGTGGAATCTTATGAGATAGATGAGAAGGAGACCACAGGGGCAACCAAGGACAAGTTCAGGTCAATGAGCAGAAGAGGTTCAATTAGCATATTTCTAAAGAGGCTTCAACTACAAGAATTTCAGTCAGATTTTCAAGGGAATGTCATTCTCATAGATCCAAATCAGAATCTTTCAAAGTCTTCCATTATAAGAGCTTATGAATGAGCTTTAATGAACAACATGGTTTAAACATGATGTATGCAGAGTTTATCAATAAAATTCTGTATTGATATCTAAAACCATATTTTAATAAAAAAGAACCAAGCCCTCATATTTATCTTGATGAAACTCCCTTTCTCTTACACAATCAAATTTATTGACTTCTTTCAGAATTACATGCATTAGTATTGAGATCAAGCAATTATGAAGTCATATGATTTTGTCTAGGGTTGTAGCAATTTGATTTTAGCAACAATATTCAGACATCTCAATTTGTTCAACAATTTTTCATGCTACAATTTTACGAGCACTCTAGTTCAGTACACACCATGTAACTAGAGGATATACTTTGATCAGAGGCCAATATCCCTAAGCACTTAGTGTGACTAACTGTCATGCTTCATATGAACGGAGATAGCATTTACACATCATGACACATTGCAAATCATTTCTTGATGAGTGAGTTGTATTTCTCAGTGTGCATGCCATTGCTCTGCCTGAATTTCAGTTAATCTTAATCAGAGTTAACTATGGTACCTCATGACACAGTCCTTTGGACATGTGTTTCTCAATGACCAAGATCATTACTCTGACACAAAATACCCTTTAGACATATCAGAAAAATTCATTCGCTTCAGGTCAATATTAATCTCATGTACTTAACCAAATAAAGTCATGTATTCAATAATGCAGATTTCAGAAGATTTTACAAGACACAGCATGAAACAGTCAGTCAAGGTTTATTAAACATGCTTCAGATATTTTTAAGAGATTTTAAAGACAAACTCATTGAGTACATTAAACTTAAACCACATGAGTTATTTCAGTCATTCATAAAAATGTATAATAGAAGATTTCTAGTTCAAGAATTTTCAGAGTTATGATCGAGATAGTCCCATTGAAATCTTCATGACAGACTAATGGAATTCTGAAGCCAAATAATACCAATTGATAGGAGAGATTTCGAGGCTTAATGATTTCTGATATCATCAAGGTTTGTCAACTAAGATCAATGATGAAGGGTATGCAATGAATTCTTACAAGAGTATGCATTTGACAACCTATATGCAATGCATTGACTCCCCCTAACACTATGCATTCAGACAATCTTTTTGGCATTTTTCATGAAATGCAATGTAATTAACTACATGAATGCAAAGACTCAACATTGAATGCTATGCAAAGATATGCAATTAACTCCCCCTGAAAACATACAATATTTGCACTGAAAATTGAACATATGAAACCAATTGATATTGTGACTTGTGCACAATCAGACTGTCCTATCAGATTTTTCAACATGAGCAGCATGCATGGATCAAATTTCAGCTAATCAGATTTTTCAGAATGTAATTTGTTTTCAGAGTTTATGCATTTCAACAATTACCAAACAACTACAAATGGCAGATATGCAAGAATGCATCAAATCAGATATGCAATGAGTTTCAAAATAGGAAATGTAGAGAGATTACCTGAAAAATGCGAGAATGGGGTTTTTCATTCTTGAGTGCCTTAGATCATTACCCCTTTATTCCATCCAAGGCACACCAGCTAGGCACCTTCCTATTTTCCACTAGCAGGAACCCAAGTGGTCTTGGGTCTTGCATAGTAATTAGCCCCTTTTGGGACTGCCTACATCTTTTTCTGTACCAAATAGTCATCAGAGTTCATGATAAAATAGTTATGCATTGAATGCCCAGACAGCCCACAATAGTGGCATGAACTAGCAGGTTTCATGTTCCTCTTATGTATACTAGCATGAACTTGAGCATTATAAGAGTGAGCATGAGGGTTTCTGTTATTATTATGAAACTTTTTCTTTTCATGACCATCTACCCTGCAAGCAGCAACTTGGTGGCCTCGTCTTCTGCAATTTGAGCAAACATGAATTCTTTTAAAAATAAGTTTGTTCCTATCAAATTCTTTGAAATTTCTATTCCTACACTGGACATGCCAGCAGTCCTTGACTGCATGGCCATGCTTCCCACAATGGGAGCAGAAAGGGAACTTTCTTCTAAAAGAGCTTGCCCAACATTCAGTGGCCTTGTGCCCAAGCTTGTTACAATTAAAACATTTGACATGCTGGTTCATAGAAGCAATTTTATTTATATTAAAAGCATGTTGGTTAGCATAAGATTTAGTATGATGAGAGAGTGGTTTTTTCTTTCCATTAGCAAACCAACATTGAGCAAAGGTGTGGCCTAATCTACCACAATGAGAGCATTCACTTTTCTTTGAATGAACATCAGGTTTTCTATTATGATATTTCCTAGCATTCATCATTTCAGCATTCAAATCATCCAGTTCGTTTAATTCACACTCATGCATCAAATGACCAAATTTATGACAGTAATGACAGATAATTTTCTTTTTAGATGCATGTGAGTGTGTGAGAGGACTGTGATCAGCAACCACTGATGGACCCTTTTTATTTATTTTTTGTTTTCCAATCATTTTCTGATTTCTATCATGTTTTTCTATTTTCTTAGCCTTATACTGAGGTGAAGATGAAATAGAAGGCTTTTCCTGTTCAGATGATTTAACAAAAATAGTTTTCAAATTGGATCCATCAACCTTCCTCATGACTGGACTGTAGCCCAGTCCCTCTTTCTTAAAATTATCCTTTGCTCCCAACATTTTCTGAGCAATGGGTTGTTTATCTTTAGAGGTGGTGGCTACATCTGAACCACTTACAAAAGATGTCATAACTTTGTTCTGAAGTTCCTTCTTGTTTATCTTATTGTAGCCCAGCCCTTCCTTCCTAGGGTTGATTTTTATACCTAGTAGCTTGTCTAGGTTTTTCTGCCCATCAACAAATTTAGACAAGGAAACTTTCAAATCCTGAATTTCATTTTCTAAAGAGGAAATATGTAGCTCATAACTGGCAATCTTTTGCTCACAGCAATTCATAGCTTCATTCAAAACTTTGTTAGCAGTTTTATATTTTTCAACTTCTTGTTCCAGATTGCTCAGATTATAAGAATCTTCAACACTCACAGTTTTTCCTCTTTTTAAGGCTAGCAATCTCTCAGACATAGTGGAGTTCAGCATTTTTAATTTCTCATTTTCTTCCTTAAGCTTGTCATTCTGAATTAACTCATTTATCAAAGTCTGATCTTCTGAGTTAGTTTCAAGTTTTCTTCCAGTCTTGAATTCCTTCAAATCTTTTTCCTTCTTTTCAATGTTTTTCTGTAATTCCACATTCACAGATTTGATGGCTTCAAGTTTTTCAACAAATAAGTTCTTCTCCTGCTCAAGTTTCTCAGATTTTTTATCATTTTTATTAGCAGATTTTCTCAGAGAATCATTTTCAGATTTCAGCTTGTTTAAATCTGAGTTCACACTTTCAAAGTTTTTCAGCAATTTTTCATACTGGTCATGATAGTTAACAAGAATCTGATTATCATTATCTGACTTGAATTTTTCTTTGAGTTCAGATATCACATTTATATGATCTTGATTTTCAGTTTTCAATAATGAAACTTGTTTCTTCAATATTTGAAAATCAGACATACAGGCATCATGAATATTTTTCAATTCAACACAATTTCTACAAGGAGAACTTGAACTATCTAAACCAGTACCCTTCTTCAATTTTTTATACTGTTTTCTTAACAGTTCATGAGATTCAAATAATTCAGCATATGCATTCTCCCAATCTTATAGAGAAAAATTCTCGAAGAGATTTACCTCATCATCATCATCTTCTTCAGTCTGACTGTTGCGTTGATTGCTGCCACTTGGATTACTTCTGTTAACCATCATGCAGCTGTCCTCGTTTACCTTGTGAAATTGCTTCAGCCTATCCAGGATGTCCTTTGCTGAGCTGCAATTATGAAGACAAGACCATAAGGCTCTGTCAGTAGCTGATTTCATCAGGTTAAAGGTTTTCTGATTTTCTCCATCCTTTGATCTGTGTCTGTCGGTCCATTTGGACACTTTCGTTGGTAAGGCATGAGGACCTTGTGAAATTAATTTCCACAGATCAGGTTTAGCAGAATTAACATAAGCATGTAAAGCAGTGTACCACTGACTGAAATCAGAACCACTAAAGACGGGTGGAAGAGCCATTGAAAACAAGTAGCGAGTAAATTCAAAACAACATGAATATTTATGCACTAAAAACAAATTAGCACCTAAGACTGCAAGATCGAATCTGCAGGTCGCTGGACCTTGTATACAGACACTGCTCTGATACCAATTGTTGTGTTCGGTGCAAGTATTCAGAGGGGGGGGTGAATGAATATAGCCCTTTTTTATAATTTTCGGCCAAATAAAATATTCGGCCCACTGACTATCTAGAATGCTAACTAGACAGATTTATCAAATCTGAAAGACTAATTAGCAGTTGCAGATTAAGACACTCTAAGCAATTAGATAATTCAAGCAACACAGAATCCCAGTGTCAAACAGATAGCGTGCGCAACTAATCAACTTCGTTGAACTTTGAAGCAAACACTTGAAGCGCCATTATGCAAGCATCTAGCGGAAGCAATAAGACAGATGAAGAAATCAAACCACCTGCACAATGGGTTTTAGGTGGTTCGGTCCAGCAGACCTACATCCACCCCACACTCAAACCGAGTGTGGCTTCACTAACAGCTGGGCAATACAGCTTGCCAACAGACGCTGATACACAGCTTACCCAGGGGAACAACCTCCCCTCTTCCTCCTACCCGGAGGGAACCTCTAGCAACTCATGGTCACTAGAAACCAGAGACTCACGTCTCTCTTCCTCTATACCAAGAGAGAACCCCACTAGTAGCAGCCCCGCTACCAGTCAACCAACCAGTAGCACACTGCTACCAGCAATCCACCGGAGGAACCAGCCTCCCTTCCTCCACACAGGAGGGAACTATCACCAGTAGCATTTTGCTACCAGCACAAACCGGAGACACACCCGTCTCCCTACTCCTGATCCCACAGGAGGAACCCGATCCCCACCAGGGCAATCGGAAGAACAAGACTTACCAAAGAACAAAAGAAAAATACAGGAACATAAAAACACAGCAACAAAAGCTGGAAATGAAACACAAGAAATGTGGCTCTCAATGAGCATAGTCGTTCTGGATTTGATCCACCAACAGACTGAACTGATCTGCAATAGACTCTCTCCTCCTCTTCTTTTCAATCTCTTCTTTCTGCTTCTCTTTCTTCTCTCTTTCTTCTCACTTCTCACGAGCACTATCTCTCTCTTTTCCTTCTTCTGCTCTCACTCTCACTTTCTTCTCTTTTTATGGATCGAAGGGCTTTCTGCTCTTCAGGCTTCTTCTTCGATCAGTCTTCTACAGAGGATGAAGACTCGTATATATAGCAGCAGCAGCAGCACACTGGGCGAGTGTGGCTTCCACGTTTCCTGCCCTAGAAATTTGGACCACGTGGCAGCATCCTGGTTCATGAGCCAGGCACCTCGGATCACGTGCCCTTTATTAGCACGCTCAGCAACTAGAGTCAGGTGGCGTTAACGCACTTGCTTCAAGGGGTTGACGCATCCTTCAAAGACATTCTACCAGCAAAGCTCAAGTCTACTACGTTGACGCTTCCAACCCATGGCGTTGACGCATTGATGCATTCCAGTGAGCAACCAGCCTAGCCCTATTGATAGTTGCATCGATGCTGCTCCACTGCTGCGTTGACTTATCGGTGATCCAGCATCTGAACTTAGATGGCTTCAGCGCTCTCACGTTTCGTGTGGAGTGCATTGACGCATTGTGCAACTGCGTCCACCCTGTGGTTACCTGGTCGATCCATCAACCTGCTACGTTGACGCAACTTGATGAATGCGTTGACGTACCAGAGTAATCTAGTAACCCATTGGCTCTCCCTTTGTAACTGCTGCGTCGACGCTCTCAGCATGCTGCGTTGACGCATGGAGCTGCAGCGTCGATGCTGCCAATGTACTCCAGAGGCTGTAATAAGGGATTCTTGAACCGCTGCGTCCACGCTACTTGCTCACTGCGTTGACGCACCAGAATAATCCAGGAGCTTCTTTCTTGATTGTTTGAAGTGCTGTGTCCACGTTTCAGCATTTCAGCCTCTTGGATCACGTGCCAAGTCTTGATGGCCTGAATCATCGGCAGACAGACAGAGGAAAATGAATTTAGTTCAGACGAATGTATATACTTAAGCAGAGCTGCCAGTGTGTGGACTTGAACAGTGCAGCGAGTGTACATACATTTGAACAATTAGCACATGGACATTGTATACACTTTACCGTAAAGGACAATGCATGAATGCAGTGTATAGACTTGGTGTAATGACGCCAATGTACAGACTTGGAAGATGTGAGGCATTGTGTAGACTTTGCGTTCAACTGGATGTATAGGCTTGGAGGGTTCACTGATGGCTGTACAGACTTGGGCGTTGTATAGACTTGGAACGGCTTCAAGGTAACAATGTACAGACTTTTAAATAAAGAGTGTATAGACTTGAAAGTTCAAGGCCACGATGTATAGACTTGGTGAACACTGCAACATCAATCGGTTGTATAGAGTTGGGGCTGCACATGCTTTGGCAATGTGTAGACTTAGAAGACATATGAATGTGTAGACTTCGAAGGATTGAGACGAACTATTCACGCTGTATAGACTTGGTGAAAGCTGAAGGAGCGAGCGATGTACAGACTTCACCAACAAGCTTGAACACGAACAGGCTGCACAGTGCACTGTATAGACTTGGAACGAGTGTGCTGTGAGCACTGTATAGAATCAAGATATAACAACCGAATGTATAGAGTTGTGGTCGGACAACCCAATGTATAGACTTGAAGCATGAGGCCAATGTTCAGACTTTGATGCCCAGACAGGTAGAGTTCTGATGGGTCGACGCATCAGTAAGGGTGGGTCGACCCACTACTGTTCATTCTAACTAAGCAGAGTGTGGACAGAATCAAAATAGCATGCTTATCTGACAACCATATGAACTGTACTCACTCACATGATAAAACAGCATTATGATCAGAGAATGAGTGAATAATAGCATGATGACACACACAGCAAGATGACTCACAGTGAATAACTCACTTCAAAGACCAATCATCAAAACCATCATCAAAACCACAGGGGCACAACAAAACTGTCCAAACATCAAATGGTGAAAGGATTACCCAAATTGGCTTACTCAAAAGTTGATCAGATTTGTGAAGCATGTTCCCAAGGTAAGCAAACTAGAAAAACCTTCAAATCAAGAAGTGAGCCCCTATCTCTTACTCCATTTGAATTCCTGCATATGGACCTGTTTGGTCCATTGAGAATAGCTAGCCTTAATGGGAAAAGGTATGGATATGTGATTGTTGATGATCACACTCGCTTCACCTGGATTTTCTTTCTCACTAACAAGAACGATGCATTTACTGTGTTTCAGAAATTCTTTCAGAAAGTGAAGCAAGAAGGTAAATTCAAAATCTCCATCATCCAGTCTGACAATGGAGGAGAATTCGAAAACTCATCCTTCTCTGAATTATGTGATCAAGAAGGACTAACACACAGATTCTCATCTCCCAGGACTCCAGAACAAAATGGAATTGTGGAAAGAAGAAATCGCACGATTATGGAGATTGCCCGGACCATGTTGATCGAGAGCCAACTCCCAAGAAAGTTCTAGGCTGAGGCAACAAACACTGCATGCCACATTATCAATAGGGCCATGGTAAGGCCAAAGAGTAAGAAAATCCCTTATGAGATGTTGAAAGATAAAAAACACACCTTGGCCTATTTCAAAGTATTTGGTGCAAAATGCTTTGTGCACAATAACGACAAATAAGATTTATATAAATTTGAGGCTAAGAGTGACATTGGTATTTTCTTAGGTTATGCAGAAACATCAAGAGCATATAGGGTGTTTAATGTTAGAAATCAAACCGTAGAGGAAACACCACATGTGGTGTTTGCTGAAACATCAATGGATTAACATGAAAGTGTTGTGATCAGGGAAAGGGAAGATGTTGACGAAAGATTTCTAGAACACAAGGAAGAACCTGTGGTAAACAATCAACCACAATTGGCAGAACAAGAAACCGGTCAGCCAACCGAAATCCTTGCACAATCAACCATGCCAGGTGAGTCCTCTATAAATCTCCGTACTCTAAAGGACCATCCTGCTCATAACATCATAGGAAGCATTTATGATCCCCCCAGGACTCGGTCTTTCCATAATGCTATGCACAATGAAGACCTCACTGCTTTAGTCTCTCAATTTGAACCCAAGTGCATTGAAGAGGCCCTGCAAGATGAAAATTGGGTTAATGCCATGCATGATGAGCTCAACCAATTTGAAAGAAGCCACATTTGGTATCTAGTTCCCAGACCCACCGACCAGCATGTCATAGGAACTAGATGGGTTTTTAAGAACAAGCTTAATGAGGATGGGGCCATCATTAGAAATAAGGCCATGTTAGTGGCCAGGGGATATAATCAAGAAGTTGGCATTGATTTTGATGACTCTTTTGCCCCGTTGCTAGATTAGAGGCCATCAGAATCTTGCTAGCCTTTACATGTTCTTTAGGCATTAATTTTTTATATAAATGAGGCCAAGGGAAGCTATTGGAGGATTGCACTATATGTGCTAAATCCTCCAATAGTGCCCGACCCTGATTTTATTGATATTAAGGAGCTCATGTACAAGTATCAACGGGGCATACCCCTGAGTATATACAAAAACAAACTATCCAAGATCAAACCAACACATCACTTTATCCCCTCCAGCTAGGAAGGCCAGCAGCATCTACAGTAGCAAGACCACGCACTCTTCGAGGGAGGTCATGCCAACATCTATAGTCCTTGTTGGTCCGGGTAGCATAAGCTTGAGATGCCAAAGCATCGGCAACAGAGTTCCCCTCTGTATATATGTGCTGGAGAAGCCAGTTGTAATTAGTGATAGTATGCCTGATTTCATCCCACCATTTTCGTATCCTCCAAGGTGGCTTATTGTTCGACTGTATCAAGGTAACTAAAGCCTTTGTATCATAATATATCACAGCAATGGGGAGGCCACATTTAACCAGGACCCTCAACCCATCAAGTAAGGCTCTCGCCTCTGCCACCATATTGGTCCCCACACCATAATAATAAGAGAATCCAAAAATAAATTCACCATTACTGCCCCTGATGCAACCACCTCCACCTGCATGCCCAGGATTTCCTTTAGCAGCCCCATCAACATTCAATGCATAACCATAACTAGGACATGACCATTTGATTAACCTGGGGGGTTTCACATTCGACCTATAAGTAAACTTATACTGATCTAGAATAAGCCTATCACTATCTGAAGGAACCTTGCTGAATATTATTTGTTGCAAAGAGTACTCAGTCTGCCTGCAGATTTGCTGCTGTATTACTCTAATTGAAGGCCTCTTATCTTCAAATTTAATGCTGCATCGGGCTTTCCATGTCTCCCAAAAAATGAGCATCATGACAAGTGTGGCAGCAAAACCAAAAGGAGACTTGCAGTCAGCTGAACAGAGAATATCCCAGCAAAATCCCGTAACAGGACTGTTAGATCTGCACCTAGAATCAAAAAGCAGCCTGAAAAAATTCCACAATGGCCTGGCTATTTGACTCTCCATAAGTAAGTGATTCAAAGTCTCATCTTGGTTATTATCCTTGCAGCAAACACACTTAGAAGGTAAACATATACCAACCTTTACAATAATACTGTCAACCGGAACAGCAAGGTTTAATGTCCGCCAGCAAAATATAGAGGCCCTAGTAGGGAAATGCTCTCCCCAAATCCTTTTTAAAGGAGGTCTTTTGTTCCCTTGAGATCTCACAGAATTATATGCAGTTTTGCTGGTAAAAACACCATCAATGTTGGCAGCCCAAGCACAAATATCTGGCATCTGTTGTAACTACAGATTACCCATATATTGAGCCACATAAAGAGGAATATAGGACCAAACCTGGTGATTAGGATTAGCCAAACCTTCACCATGTTGGGTTCGGTGCAGTATTCAGAGGGGGGGGTGAATGAATATAGCCCTTATAAAAATTTTACCCAATTAAAAACTAGAGTGCTAACAAGATAGATTAGACAATCTGAAGGCTAATTAAATCTAATACTAAGAGCTGCGGAATTAAATCTACCTTCTTCAGAAGGACAAAGAGCAACAGCGGAATAACCAATCAAAGAATACTTAATACCACAGTCAAACACATGGTATGCAATCAAGCCATATCGCCCCTATGTGTTGTGCCCATGCATGTGGTTTTGGTTTTGATGATGGTTTTAATGATGGTTTTGTTGATTGATTGTTGGTGTGAGTTAATCAAATGTTCAGTCATCCTGCTGCTCAATTTAGAGTCATTCTTAATAATCAGTCATGCTACATATTAAACTGATGCATAAAGCATTCATTGCTGTGGTTTTAATGATTTATCTGATTTTGATGATTGGTGTTTGATGGTAATCATTGTGAGTCATCCTGATGAGATGTTCATTCAGGACTTCATATGCTCATTCAGTTTATCTGCTGACCTTGTGCTTTGATGATAGCTTCATGATTGTGATTTGTATATCATCTGGAGAATGCACGTGTATGACTGATATATTGTGTGTGTTAGACTTCTGGTATGTGCATGATCTATACATCACCTTCAATCTACAAGTCTATACATTAGACTGTTCTTCAAAGTCTGTACATCAGAATGTACATCGTCTTCGTGCTGTTTCTGTACTTGAGTCTTCGTGTTGTTTCCCCTCACTAACACGAAAAGATCTCGTGTCGTCTGAGCTTACAACACTTCGTGTTGATTTCCATGCTTTACAAGAAAAAGCTGCTAAGAGGTAATACTTCGTGTGTCCGTACTGTTTCTGTCTTCGTGTTGGTTTCCCTGAACCTCATGTCATTCTTGCTTCGTGTCTACACCTCGTGTCAGTGTCTATACATCACCTTCGTGTTAAATTCAGCTCGTGTCATTTTCATCTTCGAGTTGTTCTTCTACTTCCACCATTTCATCACGTGTCGAGATAGCCGTGTTGTCTTTCACTTCGTGCAGCCTATGTGACTGTGTTGTCCCCATGTCATCCTTAGTTCATGTCGTGCTTGTGGGTTTTCGTCTAGTTTTCACAATTATGACTTCGTGTTGGTTTTTATGTTCTTGTCTTCGTGCTGTTTTCTCTTTAGACTTCGTATCCTTCTCGCCTTGACCACACCCCGTGTCAACTCTTTTCCGTGGTCGTGTTGTTCTTCCTATACCTCGTGTCCTTTTATTTTTGTAAACACACTTCGTGTCAGGTTTTACTTCTCTATGTCTCCGTGTTGCTTTTTGTATTCGTAACTTCGTAGTGTTTGTTGTTACAGTAACACTTCGTGTCGTTTGTCTTGTGACCACGTGTCGTTTTTGTTCTGTAACCACACTTCGTGTTGGTTACTGTTCTTCTTGTGACTTCGTGTCATGTTTCATAGTAAACCTCGTGTCATTTCTGTGTAAACCTCGTGTCACTTCTCTCTGTCCTCTAGTTGAATCTCGTGTCATTTTTTATGTCTACTTTTTTACTCCGTGTCAACTTCGTTTTAAGTGTTGTTTCATGTCTTCGTATTGTTTTCACCTCGTGTCGTTTTTCACTTCGTGTCGTTCTTTTTCCTTCTCACGTCTTCGTGTGGCTTTTCACTCCGTGTTGTTTTTTGTTCCACTGCGTGCAGAACATTGCAGCACTTCGTGTTGCTTTCTGTGTCACCACCTCATGTCGTTTTTACTTTGACCACACTTCGTGTTGCTTTACGTAGACCTCGTGTCTTGCTTATTTGCAAACACTTCGTGTCGGTTTCTGTTGCCAGTCCATGTTGTTCTCGAGCCGTTCTCTTTGATGTGTATTACGTCGTGTCGTTTTCTTTACTTCGTGCCTTTGTCATCGTATGTATCTCGTAATGTTCTCCTTGTTGCCATTTCGTGTCATTCTTGTTTCACTTCGTGTCGGTCTCTTCGTTGTGTCTGTTCTGTCACAATGTATCTCGTGTCGTTCTTCTTATTACCTCGTGTTGTTTTCATCTTCTTCGTGTCGTTCTCAGTGCATCTAGTATTTCTATTACATACTTCGTGCAGCTTTAGTTCCTATGGCCCTCAGCTTTAATGATTTTCATCTCCTTGCAGATCCGAGGAAGAACATTCCACACACCTGGGCAGCACGTGATCCGAGGCTGGAATGAAGCCTGCTGAGAGACTGCCACGAGGACCGAATTCTTAGGGCTGGAAAATTGGAGGTCACACGTCGTGGCTGATGCTGCTGCTGCTGCTATATATATGAGACCTTCGTCCACAGATGAAGGTGATCGAGTTGGCGTGAAGAAACGCTCATACAGAGAGCCACGATCCAGATAGAAGAAGAAAAGAAAAAGAAGAAGAGCAGAAGGAGAAGAAGAGAGGTAGAGAGCTCGAGAAGAGTGTGAAGAGAAGAAGAAGCAGAGAGTGAGAGAAGAGCAGAAGAAAGAGAAAGAAAGATAGAGAGTGAGCGAGAGAGCTCGTGGAGAAGAAGGAAGATCTTACCTGAAGATCCGTCTACTGGACCGTGGATCAAATCCAGGCCAGTCAGCTCCGTTGAGAGCCACATTGTGCATTTCGTTTTTCAGCCTTCTGTTTTGCTGAAGTCATTCTCGTTTATTATTTTTCCTTTGTTTTCTGGTTTACTGTGGTTTCCGATACTCTTTAGAGTGGTCGGGGTTCCTCCTGTTAGTTCAGGAGAAGGGA
The DNA here is from genome assembly GCA_022559845.1 of Amorphophallus konjac. NCBI lineage: Eukaryota > Viridiplantae > Streptophyta > Magnoliopsida > Alismatales > Araceae > Amorphophallus > Amorphophallus konjac. The sequence continues at coordinate 144,358,636 of CM040117.1, read as the reverse complement.
GATTGACATCTCCAGTTGCAAGTAGTTGGGAGCTACTTGTGGGTTCCCTCCGGTTTGGAGGAAGGGAGACTTGTCTCCGGTTCTGGGCTCGTGGATTCAAGTCTAGGGGTTCCCTCCAGGTCTGGAGGAAGAGAGACCGTGTGTCTCTGGTTTGCTAGTGACTGGTGTCACTAGTGGTTCCCTCCGGTTGGGAGGAAGAGGGGAGGCTGTTCCCCTGGTCAAGCTGTTTGGCAGCATTTGTTGCAGACTGAGTCTGCTGTTTCTAGCGTGAGCTAGTGGAAGCCACACTCGGTTTGAGTGTGGGGTGGATGTAGGTCTGGAGGACCGAACCACCTAAAAATCCTCTGTGCAGTGGTCTGATTTCTCTATATGTTTTGCTTCCGCTAGATGTTTGCATAAGGGGCGCTCCAAGTGGTTGATCAGATCTTGTTCTGAGTGTTTAATCCGTTGAGTGAGCGAAAGTTTATTTGAGTGAAAGAATGGTTTGAATGAATACTTAGGTGCGTTTTGCTTTGGTTGCTCACTGTCTATTTGTTGAATTCCGCTACTGCTAATTAGTCTTTCAGATTTGATATATCTGTCTAGTTAGCATTCTAGATAGTTAGTGAGCATCATATTTTTAATTGGGTGAAGGCTTTTAAATAGGTTATATTCATTCACCCCCCCTCTGAATACTGCACCGAACCTAACAATTGGTATCAGAGCAGGTCTCTGATCTATCTGATCTAACAATCTGCAGAGGATCCTGCTGGTTTGTTTGGTGTTTTTCAGAGTGTGCCTTCTGTGTTCGTAGCTTTGATTCTCCGTCTTAGTGCTTTGTCTTGCTTATTTGGTTTAGGTGCTTCAGTTTGTTCTGAGCTTTCAGATTGTTTGCAATGGAGCCAATCGTGCTGAAGGCTAGCTCCAGCAAAGCAAACAGATCCAGCCACATTGGATCATCAAGCAAGAAAAGTAGCCTCTCGCGGTCTGAAATTGATGAAGACCACATTGGAATGATGATTAGTAACTTCAAGAAATTTCTGAGAAAAAGAGAAGGAAAGCTTGACGGTAGCAAACAGCAAAGAAGGTATACTTCTAATCCTGCCAAGATTATTGACTCTAATGTTTGCTACAAATTCAGGAAGGCTGGACATACAAAGGATGATTGTCCAGAGTTATTGAAACTCAAAGTCAACACCTCGGACATTGATAGAGAAGGAAGAAAGTCAATATGCTTAATGGCCAACCGGGATGATGAGGAATCCTCATCCAAGGTAAATTCTGAATCCGAATCAAATGGATACTCCTTTGAAGAATTAATAGTGATGTATGAAGACTTGTTCAAAGTATCCAAGAAATTAAAATCTGAAAATAGAAAGTTAAAAAAGAGATGTGAACAGATAAATTCTAATGTTTCATGTGAAAACTGTCAGAGACTAAAAACATCTCATGATATGTGCTTAGTTGATCTGAATACGAATAAGGAACAAATCTCCTCATTGGAAAATAAAAATGAAGAATTGAGGTTGCTAAATTCCGCCATGTCTGAGAGACTCCTGACAGTTGAAAAAGGGAAATCTATTCTGAAAGAAAATGAAGTGAGTAATGAATTCACATTGACACTGGAAAATGAGACTCTGAAAAGTCTGAATGATGAATTGCAAAATCAACTTATGTTGTGTGAGGACCACATTGTGTCTTTGGAAAGAGAAATTGAAGATCTAAAAAACTCCCTGTCAAAATTTGTTAAGGGAAGAGACAATTTGAATAAGCTCCTTGGTGCGAATGTAAATTTTCAGAAGGAGGGACTGGGTTACAGTCCAGACATGAAGAAGGCTGAGAAGCCTTTTGGAGAAAAACTGAAGACTGTTTTCGTTAAAAGTTCAGAACAAGAAAAGCCCTCTATCTCATTCTCACCTCAGTACAAAAATCAGAAAGAGAATGAAAAACAGAAAACATATAGAAAGAACTCTTTTATGCATATTGATCACAGTCCTCACCCACACTCGCATGCATCTAGAAAGAAAATGATCTGTCACTATTGTCACAAATATGGACATTTGATGCATGATTGTAACTTGATGGAAAAGGATGACCTAGCAGCTGCTCAAAACAATCAGGCTAGAAAGCATGTCCCATGGGATAAGAAAATTGATTGTTATAACTGTGAAAAAATAGGACATGTTGCTGCACAATGCTGGTTAGGGTCGTTTAAAAGAAACCCCCTTCAATGTTCTCATTGTAGAAAGCATGGCCACACAGTCAAAGATTGTTGGCATATCCAAGGTAGGAATATGAATTTCAAATATGCTAAATTTCCTACAAAGAAAAATGACTTTGGAAGAAATAAAGTTGCATATAAAAGAAAGATTTCTACATGTTCTGAATGTGGTAAGCTAGGCGACAAAGCTGCCAACCGTTGGCTAGTTGATTATGGAAAGAAAAATTTTCATGATAATAAAAGAAATACTCATGCTCATCTACATAGGCATCATACTTCAGTTAATTCGATGGTGTCATGTAGATGTTGTGGAAGGGTTGGTCATTCCATGAATAATTGCTATCTAATGGAATTTGATGATTATTCTGGTAAGAAACCTTTTAGAACACCTGATAGGGGTAGTGCAAGACCCAAGACTGCTTGGGTCTCTGCAGGATCAACTTGATTGATTTGATGCAGGTGTGCCTTGGAAAGAGAAATGAAAGGGGTTAACCAAGGCACTCAAGAATGAAAACCCCAGGATTCAATCCTTCAGGTTAGTTCTGAACTTTGCCTAAATCTCATAATCTGAAAATGCTGATTGGTCTGTTTTAAATTCATCATCTGAAATTGTTGATCTGCTTGACTGATTGTTGTATGATCTTCTCTTGTCTAGTTGATCAGTCTGCATTCAAGACTCAGCTATTGAATTCAACTCTGCATATCTGATGCTCTTCTCGTACTATATGTTGAACTGAATTTGAATGCTTCTTTAGTATATACAGTTGATGCACTATACAGACTCTGCGTCCATGCATGTGTTTTTGTGTTAATGCATTGCATGCTTGTCATTGAATGCACACTTGGACTGATTGTGTATAGACTGATTGTCATTACATGTGACAATGATGCTGTTCAATGCATGAAGGACTGCTTTATGTTGCATTGTCATACATGATCATCATGGTATATTAAATGGAACAAGTTGAAGGGCATATGGAGTATGTCTGGATGCTACTGACATGTGTGAGGTGGTCCTTGGACCAAGTCCTCCGCCTAGTACCATGGGTCTAGTTTTCATGTAAAACAGTGAACTGCATCATATGTTGAAAAATCTGAAAAAGGATAAAAATGCTCATGAATTAGATGCATAAACCTGAATTGATTGCATACTTGTTTAATGTATCCTTGGTGCATAGTCTGCATGTAGGACAGTATGTTGCATAGCAAGTTAATTCTGTGTTTGCAAAATCATTCCTCATCAGCATTGTCTGAATTGATACCTCTGAACTCTACTCATCTGAAGTGCATATATGTGATTTGCATGTATGTTTAAATGCATATTGTAAGGGGGAGTCAATGCATTGCATATAAGTTGTCAAATGCATACATTTGTCAGATTTCATAGCATATCCTTTCTTACTGATTTTGTTGACAAACCTTAATCATATTCTGAAAAACTTTGAGCTTCACAATCTCTCTTAACAATTGGTACTTCTACTATCAATTGATATCATTTGACTTCAGAATTCTATCAGTCTTCCATGAAGATTTCAATGGGCTATCTCGATCATAAATCTGAAAAACTCTTGAACTAGAAATCTTCTATTATACATTCTTAAGAATGACTGAAATAACTCATGTGGTTTAAGCTTAATGTATTCATGGAGTTTAACTTCAAAATCTCTTAACATATCTGAATCATGTTTAGTAAATCTTAACCAACTGTTTCATGCTATGTCTTGCAAAAACTTCTGAAATCTGCACTTTTGAACACATGACTTTAATTGGTTAAGTACATGAGATTAATGTTGTTTTGAAGCAAATGAATGTGTCTGAATTGTCTAAAGGGTAAAGTAATTGTCGGAGCAATGACCTTGGTCACTGAGAAACACATGTCCAAAGGATTGTGTCATGAGGTGCCTTAGTTAACTCTGTAAGATGAAAATTCATTGAAAATCAGGCAGAGCAATGGCATGCACACTGAGAAATACAATTCACTCATTAAAATTGAGCTGTAGTGTGTCATGATGTGTAAATGCTAACTCTGTTTACATAAGGTATGACAGTTAGTCACACTAAGGGCTTAGGGATATTGGCCTCTGATCAAGGTATATCCTCTAGTTACAAGGTGTGTACTGAACTAGAGTGCACGTAAAATTTGTAGCAAGGAAAATTATTGAATAAATTAAATTATCTGAATATTGATGCCAAAATCAAATTGCTACAACCCTAGACAAAATCATATGACTTCATAATTGCTTGATTTCAATACAGATGCATGTAATTGCGAAAGAAGTCAATAAGTTTGATTGTGTAAGAGAAAGGGAGATTTATCAAGATAAATATGAGGGCTTGGTTCATATTTATTAAACCATGGTTTTAGATATCTATACAGAATTTTATTGATAAACTCTGCATACATCATGTTTAAACCATGCTATTCAATAAATGTCATTCATAAGCCCTTATGATAGAAGACTTTGAAAACTTATGCTTTAGAATTATGAGATTGATATCTCTTTGAAAATCTGGCAGAATTTCTTATGTTTGGAGTTTCCTTGAAAATCTGATTGAACTCCTTCTGGTTGAAGCTCATCTGAACTTCTTCTGCTCATATCATTGGCTCAATGACCTGAACTTCTCCTTGTTTGCCCATGAGGTCTCCTTCTCATTCATCTCATAAGATTCCACTTATTGAAGGGGAGATTCCAAGTCTTGCATCAATTTCATATTAATTGGCATCTAGTCAGGGGGAGCATTCCTTGTCACACTGAATCATGTTCATATCATTTGTGACCTTGCATTCACATACTTAGGGGGAGTATTGCATTCCTTGTTGCATCTGTATTTTTGCATTTAACCCTTCCCATGGTTTATTTTGTTTATATCAAAGGGGGAGATTGTTTGCCAAAAAGGGAGAATCATGTTCTTGAAAGGGGGAGAAATTGACTGAACTCTTATACATGCTATAATTTCTCAAATTATTTTTCTTTTTGATGAAGTCAAAGGGGGAGAATAATTTGAGTCTTCAGAATGCCTCAGAATGCCCTCAGAATGCCTCACATCATCAGAATGACTCAATGTATTGAAAGTGTTGCCATCATCAAAAAGGGGGAGATTGTTGTGCCCATGCATGTGGTTTTGGTTTTGATGATGGTTTTAATGATGGTTTTGTTGATTGATTGTTGGTGTGAGTTAATCAAATGTTCAGTCATCCTGCTGCTCAATTTAGAGTCATTCTTAATGATCAGTCATGCTACATATTAAACTGATGCATAAAGCATTCATTGCTGTGGTTTTAATGATTTATCTGGTTTTGATGATTGGTGTTTGATGGTAATCATTGTGAGTCATCCTGATGAGATGTTCATTCAGGACTTCATATGCTCATTCAGTTTATCTGCTGACCTTGTGCTTTGATGATAGCTTCATGATTGTGATTTGTATATCATCTGGAGAATGCACGTGTATGACTGATATATTGTGTGTGTTAGACTTCTGGTATGTGCATGATCTATACATCACCTTCAATCTACAAGTCTATACATTAGACTGTTCTTCAAAGTCTGTACATCAGAATGTACATCGTCTTCGTGCTGTTTCTGTACTTGAGTCTTCGTGTTGTTTCCCCTCACTAACACGAAAAGATCTCGTGTCGTCTGAGCTTACAACACTTCGTGTTGATTTCCATGCTTTACAAGAAAAAGCTGCTAAGAGGTAATACTTCGTGTGTCCGTACTGTTTCTGTCTTCGTGTTGGTTTCCCTGAACCTCATGTCATTCTTGCTTCGTGTCTACACCTCGTGTCAGTGTCTATACATCACCTTCGTGTTAAATTCAGCTCGTGTCATTTTCGTCTTCGAGTTGTTCTTCTACTTCCACCATTTCATCACGTGTCGAGATAGCCGTGTTGTCTTTCACTTCGTGCAGCCTATGTGACTGTGTTGTCCCCATGTCATCCTTAGTTCATGTCGTGCTTGTGGGTTTTCATCTAGTTTTCACAATTATGACTTCGTGTTGGTTTTTATGTTCTTGTCTTCGTGCTGTTTTCTCTTTAGACTTCGTATCCTTCTCGCCTTGACCACACCCCGTGTCAACTCTTTTCCGTGGTCGTGTTGTTCTTCCTATACCTCGTGTCCTTTTATTTTTGTAAACACACTTCGTGTCAGGTTTTACTTCTCTATGTCTCCGTGTTGCTTTTTGTATTCGTAACTTCGTAGTGTTTGTTGTTACAGTAACACTTCGTGTCGTTTGTCTTGTGACCACGTGTCGTTTTTGTTCTGTAACCACACTTCGTGTTGGTTACTGTTCTTCTTGTGACTTCGTGTCATGTTTCACAGTAAACCTCGTGTCATTTCTGTGTAAACCTCGTGTCACTTCTCTCTGTCCTCTAGTTGAATCTCGTGTCATTTTTTATGTCTACTTTTTTACTCCATGTCAACTTCGTTTTAAGTGTTGTTTCATGTCTTCGTATTGTTTTCACCTCGTGTCGTTTTTCACTTCGTGTCGTTCTTTTTCCTTCTCACGTCTTCGTGTGGCTTTTCACTCCGTGTTGTTTTTTGTTCCACTGCGTGCAGAACATTGCAGCACTTCGTGTTGCTTTCTGTGTCACCACCACATGTCGTTTTTACTTTGACCACACTTCGTGTTGCTTTACGTAGACCTCGTGTCTTGCTTATTTGCAAACACTTCGTGTCGGTTTCTGTTGCCAGTCCATGTTGTTCTCGAGCCGTTCTCTTTGATGTGTATTACGTCGTGTCGTTTTCTTTACTTCGTGCCTTTGTCATCGTATGTATCTCGTAATGTTCTCCTTGTTGCCATTTCATGTCATTCTTGTTTCACTTCGTGTCGGTCTCTTCGTTGTGTCTGTTCTGTCACAATGTATCTCGTGTCGTTCTTCTTATTACCTCGTGTTGTTTTCATCTTCTTCGTGTCGTTCTCAGTGCATCTAGTATTTCTATTACATACTTCGTGCAGCTTTAGTTCCTATGGCCCTCAGCTTTAATGATTTTCATCTCCTTGCAGATCCGAGGAAGAACATTCCACACACCTGGGCAGCACGTGATCCGAGGCTGGAATGAAGCCTGCTGAGAGACTGCCACGTGGACCGAATTCTTAGGGCTGGAAAATTGGAGGTCACACGTCGTGGCTGATGCTGCTGCTGCTGCTATATATATGAGACCTTCGTCCACAGATGAAGGTGATCGAGTTGGCGTGAAGAAACGCTCATACAGAGAGCCACGATCCAGATAGAAGAAGAAAAGAAAAAGAAGAAGAGCAGAAGGAGAAGAAGAGAGGTAGAGAGCTCGAGAAGAGTGTGAAGAGAAGAAGAAGCAGAGAGTGAGAGAAGAGCAGAAGAAAGAGAAAGAAAGATAGAGAGTGAGCGAGAGAGCTCGTGGAGAAGAAGGAAGATCTTACCTGAAGATCCGTCTACTGGACCGTGGATCAAATCCAGGCCAGTCAGCTCCGTTGAGAGCCACATTGTGCATTTCGTTTTTCAGCCTTCTGTTTTGCTGAAGTCATTCTCGTTTATTGTTTTTCCTTTGTTTTCTGGTTTACTGTGGTTTCCGATACTCTTTAGAGTGGTCGGGGTTCCTCCTGTTAGTTCAGGAGAAGGGAGATTGACATCTCCAGTTGCAAGTAGTTGGGAGCTACTTGTGGGTTCCCTCCGGTTTGGAGGAAGGGAGACTTGTCTCCGGTTCTGGGCTCGTGGATTCAAGTCCAGGGGTTCCCTCCAGGTCTGGAGGAAGAGAGACCGTGTGTCTCTGGTTTGCTAGTGACTGGTGTCACTAGTGGTTCCCTCCGGTTGGGAGGAAGAGGGGAGGCTGTTCCCCTGGTCAAGCTGTTTGGCAGCATTTGTTGCAGACTGAGTCTGCTGTTTCTAGCGTGAGCTAGTGGAAGCCACACTCGGTTTGAGTGTGGGGTGGATGTAGGTCTGGAGGACCGAACCACCTAAAAATCCTCTGTGCAGTGGTCTGATTTCTCTATATGTTTTGCTTCCGCTAGATGTTTGCATAAGGGGCGCTCCAAGTGGTTGATCAGATCTTGTTCTGAGTGTTTAATCCGTTGAGTGAGCGAAAGTTTATTTGAGTGAAAGAATGGTTTGAATGAATACTTAGGTGCGTTTTGCTTTGGTTGCTCACTGTCTATTTGTTGAATTCCGCTACTGCTAATTAGTCTTTCAGATTTGATATATCTGTCTAGTTAGCATTCTAGATAGTTAGTGAGCATCATATTTTTAATTGGGTGAAGGCTTTTAAATAGGTTATATTCATTCACCCCCCCTCTGAATACTGCACCGAACCTAACACTATGCAAGCATCTAGTGCCAAACACACAAAGAGATCAAACCACAGTGCACAAGGGGTTTTTAGGTGGTTCGGTCCTGCAGACCAACATCCACCCCACACTCAAACCGAGTGTGGATTCCGCTGACTCACAGCTTGAACAGCTGGGCATCACAGCTTGCCATACAACCGCTGGGCAACACAGCTTGCCGTCCAGAGGATGCACCTCTACAAACCGCTGGCTAATAGCTTGAAGAAAGGATAAAATGGAAAATGAAAACAAGAACCAAACAACACTGGAAAGCTGTAAACAGTGAAGCACAAAATGTGGCTCTTAAAGAGCTGACTGGAGTGGATCTGATCCAACTTCTCGTGGGAATGATCTTCTCTGCTTTTCTCTTCTCTCTTTCTTTCTTCTTCTTTTCTTCACACTCTGCTCTCTCGATCTCTCACTCAATCTCTCTTTCTTTCTCTTTCTCTTCTTCACTTTCTCTCCTCTTCCTTTTTCTTCTCTGGATCGAAGACCTCTCTACACTCTGCTTTTTCTTCACAGCTTCTGCTCTATCAATTTCGATCTACCTCCTTCAGACCACGAAGTCTTTCTTATATAGCAGCTCGAGCAGGAGCAGCACTGGGCGCGGGTGTTCCACATTTCCCACCCAAGATATTTGGCCACGTGTCAACTTCCTGTCAGCCCTCGGATCACGTGCCCTTCATTAGCCTAAATCACCTGCAGTCAAAGACAAAAGGAATGTATCTACTTAGTTAGTTCAGGCTTTTAACACGAGTGTGTATACTTCAGAAGCAGCAATGAATAAGTGTGTACACTGAGAGAGTGTATAGACTTTGAGTCTTCATGCGAGCTCAGTGTATAGACTTTCAGTTAAATGCATTAACATACCAAGGGAATGAGTGTATGGACTTAAAGCATCAGTTAACCAAGTGTGTAGAGTGTATACACTTGACTACGTGCATGACAGATAATGTCTAGACTTGCTATTAACATGCATGAGAACCTAATGTACAGACATGCTGTCGCTTCAGCTAACGACCCCAGTGTATAGACTTGCTGAGGGAGAGACTGTACAGACTTGAAGCAAAGCAATGTACAGACTCTACCCAAAGTATATACTTCAAATATGTGAAGCTATGCGATGTACATACTTCCTATATGAGGGAGCAATGTATAAACTTGCTGTGAAGAACAGCAATGTGTAGACTTGGATGAGAACAAAGCATGAACACAGTGTATAGACTTAGAAGTCTAAAGGGGCGTCGACTCATCTAATCAGGGGGTCGACGCATTGATGCATGAATGAAATATACTTTCAATGTGTAGACTTCGGACTTGCCATGATGTGTAGACTTGGAGCACCAAAGCCACGATGTACAGACTTTGTGAGACTTCAATGAAGACAGACAATGTATAGACTTCATGACTGAGGCACGATGCAGACTCGTCCAATGTATACACTTGCTCAATGTTCAATCTTCACGAATGATGTACAGACTACCAATGTGCAGACTTGCCAAGACAAATGAACGATGTACAGACATGAACAAGGCAAGGTCTGTACAGGCTTTGAGGTTCACAATGTATGGACTTTGGCAACCCAACGGCTGTACAGACTTCCACTCAACAACGTTGTATAGACTTGGAAATGTGAACGGGAGGATGTATAGACTTGGCCCCTTGAAGGATGTATAGACTTTGAAGAAATCAGGCGATGTGAAGACTTTACCAATGTATGGACTTGGGCCAACAAAGAACCGATGGATGTATAGACTTCACGAGCTCAGTTTAATGTATGGACTTTGCAAAGCACAGTCTAATGTATGGACTTCGCAAAGCACAGTCCAATGTATGGACTTTAAAGGCTTGAAGGCCCAATGTGCAGACTTGGAGGCTTGAGCTAATGTACAGACTTAACATGACTTAACAGTCCCTTGGCTGTACAGACTTGGTCACAAACTGAACAGTCGGTTGTATAGACTTGCACAAACCAAAGTCTATACATACTTGAAAACAAAACCAATGTATAGACTTCGTGAGCACCTAGAGGATGTATAGACTTAGTGACTGTACAGACTTGGAAGGCTCAGCGAAGGCTGTACAGACTTCAACGAAGAGATGCACAATGTACAGACATCATTCAAAGGCCAGTGTGAAGACTTCACGATGTATAGACTTTCCAAGTGAAAGGCTGATGTGTGGACTTGCACAGTAGCTCAATGTATAGACTTGATATGTGTGCTTCGGCTGTACAGACTTCACTCTAGCAGGTAATGTAGCAATGTATATACTTTGAACTTGAACGTGCAGTGTATAGACTATGCAATGCACTGTGGATGTATGGACTTTGCAACGACGGGCAATGTATAGACTATGCACAGTCCAATGAATGGACTTTAACTAAGGTGGACAATGTACACACATGTAAAGATGATGCAATGCGTTGACGCTGCAATGTATGCCAATGTATAGATGTGTTAACGCTGCAATGTATGACAATGTAATGCGTTGACGCTGCAATGTATGCCAATGTATAGATGCGTTGACGCTGCAATGTATGCCAATGTATAGATGCGCTGACGCTGCAATGTATGCCAATGTAATGCAATTACGCTGCATGAGACGAGTGTATAGACTTGTGAAATGCATAGAACACACAAAGACTGTCTAGACTTTGGGATTTACCCTGCAGTGTATAGACTTATGCAGACAGAACACATGCATTCTCCAGATAATATACCAGTCACAGTCATATGCATTTTCCACAGAGTATATCAGTTATGCATTTTCCACAGAGTATATCAGTTATAAACATTCATATCAGTTATAAACATTCATGTTGCTATCATTCAATGTGGTGAATCATTCATGTTGCTATCATTAAAGCACCAGATCATCAACAAAGCACAAGGGGCACAGCAATCTCCCCCTTTTTGATGATGGCAACATGATGAGTCCCACTGACTCGTCAAACTATTCTCCCCCTTTGACATAATCAAAAAGAAGGGAAATTGTTTGAGAGACAAATTCAGCACACAAATTCAGAGAATGAGTCATGGTTCATTAAAATGGAGTTCTCTCTTTTGGCAATGAAACATCTCTCCCCCTATCAACATGCATGATTGACTGCAGATAAACCAAAACACCCCCTGAAGCACAGGAATGAACTCTGGTTATCCAATAAATCCAGATCAAATCTGTCAGTGCAAGGAATCTGAATTCTAGTTACATGAACAGAATGAAATAGAACCAGAGCTGATTGTGAAACATGATGGAAGATTCCAACAGTGTGGATCAACTGATAATGTAAGATTTAGCCATGGGTAAGGGTAAGAAATAGTCAAAGCACAATACATCTCAATGAATCACTCATTAGCAAGATGTTGATCAGGCTAACTGAAAAGAATCTGATCATGAGAAATTTTAAAGCATCCATCACAACAATAAGTCTTAAGAAGATTAGACTCTTCTATCATAAGGGGTTATGAATTTGCAGCTTAACCAATCTGATTTAATTTTGATGTATACCAAATTTGTCAAATTAAACTCAATATTCATATCTGAATCCAAGTTTTAATAAAGGTGAACAAAATATTCAGAAAGCACTCAGAAACAATCATCTTTTATCTTACACACATGATCTCAATGACTCTTTTAAGAGTTACACAGATTAGTATTGATGTTAAACACTTTATCCAAGAATATGAGTTGACAGACTTTTCAATATTTTTATTTGAAGCACATTATATTTTACTTGAGCAATTTAAGTTGATCAACACCTTTTTACATGAGGCACAACAAGTCTTAGTTGAAGTGACCCAGTTACTCATAGTGATAACTGTCATTACCTCTCAACATTGAGACCAGAGTTAGCAATATAAGTGTCTTTTTGCATGAGGAGACACCTTGATTAGAGGCCAGACTCCCTAGCTGCTCAACACAATTTTGCCATTGCTCTGTCAGGTTTTGATAATAAATTTTCATCAGAGATAACTATGGCACTTCATGACGTGAGTTACTTTATTTCATTGACAAAGAACCCAGTTTCTCGGTGACCAAGACATTGCTCTGAATTCACAATTTTTCATTTAGTCAACATTTTTCAAGTTAATGTTTAACCACAGTACTCACTCTATGAATCTCTACCAAAGAGCCTTGATTTCATATTTTCAGATATCAGATGAGAGAGTTTAAGGTTTACTTGACACATGTGGTTAAAGTTTATTAAACCTTATCATTCAGATATTTTCAATTCATTTAATTACAAATCTGGGAATACATTAATCTTATACCAGTCTGATTCAGTCATAATTCTTAAACCTATATGATAGAAATTTCTTCAATGTTCTCAGACTGAATTGTATGACATGCAGCTTAAGTTCCTCAGATCAGAAAAATAAGTTTAGCTAACCAACAAATCAATTGAAGAAATAGATCAGTCACACCAGCTGAGAAGAATGTGAAAGGTGGGTATAAGCTGGTGCAAGAGTAAATCAACAATAGAGAAGAGCATTTGAAGAGTGTTTATCAACAAATATTCGCTGAGTCTGGAATTCAGACTGATCAGCTGACAGATAGTATCATGAATGGAGTTGAAAGAAGCTCTTCTTTAAAAGCTCAACAAATATCTGATGGCAGAATCATTTTTTCAAGAGAGAAAAATATGATATCAGATGAGAGTTGATCAGTTATTAGACAAGAGGTGTTCAAGATGTGACAATCAAAACACCAAGTCTAAATGCTCCCCCTATCTAGATGCAATGAAATTTATTTTTAGGTTTTTTAAAAAAAAATTATGATATGCACTGCCCTTCATATGAGAAGTATGCAACAATTCTGATAAGGAGGGCATGATGATCAAGCAGCAGCAAACAAGCTCCCCCTGACAAAATGCATGATATGCAATGAATCATTTCTTTTCAAATTTAATTTTCTTCAAATTGATGATATGGAGTACACTATTCTATATGAAAACTAGACCCATGGTACTGGGCGGATGACTTGGTCCAAGGACCACCTCACACATGGCAGTATCATCAAGACATACTCCATCTGCCCTTCAGCACTATTCCATTTAATATACCATGATGGCCATGAATGACAATTGCAGTGCTAATGCAGTTCTATATGTAGACAGTTACTTCTTTTAGAGTTTTCAGTATGATGATGCGCAATGCATTCACTATATGTATGCATATGCAATTTCAGACAATCATCAATATGCAAATCATGTATGAGGAGAATTCAGAAAATCTAAACCTAACAATGCTGAACATGAAAGAATGTGCAAAACTCAGATTCAAAAATCAGATTTAACATGCTATGCAGAATGTTTACTCAAACATCATAGCATTCTTTATTCAAATAGCATCATGAGAAAGTAATCAACTTTTCAAGATAAATCGATTTAGCATAGGCAGATCATTATGATATGCAGTCATTGGACACATGCATTGACTGTAGTACTAAATGACCCATTCAAGCTCAGTGCAAGTTATGCATTTAGCAACAATCATACAATTGTATTGACACAAAGTCTATATAATGCATCAACTGTCTGCACTAAAGAATCATTCACGCTTAGTGCAATAGATGGCAAGAGAACATCAATTTGAGCAGAATTTAACTTCAGTAGCTGAGTCTGGAATACAGACTGATCAGCAAGACAAGAAGAGATCATCAAAAATCAAACAAGTAAAAACAACAATTTCAGATGATGAATTTAAAACAATGTTCAGAACTGACCAATCCTGGGGTTTTCCCTTTTTGAGTGCCTTGGCTAAATTCAACCCCTTTTATTCATTTCCAAGGCACACCTGCAACATTTTAATCAATTTGACCATGCAGGGACCCAAGAAGTCTTGGGTCCTGTATGAGCCCTAACAGGTGTTCTGAACAGTTTCTTAGCAGAATTATCATCATATTCCATCAGAAAATAATTGTCCATGGAATGTCCAAAATTTCCACAATAATGACATGAAACAACAGATTGTCTGGTCCTATGATGCTTATCAAAAGAAGCATGAGACCTATGAGATTGAGCATGAGTTGTTCTGTTGTTTACATGGACATTCTGTTTCTTATTCTTCTTCACCCAACATTCAGCAGATTTGTGACATATTTTACCAAAGTTAAAGCATGAAAAATTCACAGGTCGTTTTGCAGAGAATTTAAAGGCTTTGTCATTAACATGACTTACCTGAGCATGCCAACAGTTCTTGACTGTATGGCCATGCTTCCCACACTCATAGCACCTCAGGTGCTTACTTTTGAAGCCAAGGTTATTCCTATCAAAAGTATTTTTGTTAACATGGAAATTAACAAATTCAGAATTGAATCTCTTTCTCGGATGCTGCCAACGTTGAGCAGCAATGTGGCCAAACTTCCCACAAAAAAAATAATTTAGATTCTTTCTCCTAGAAATATGATTTCTAGCATGAAATTCTTTAACATTCAGATTACCCTTTTTCTGATCAGACAGAACTTTTCTAGCATGCTTTTCGTCATCTTGTTTCATCACAAAACACTCACTCATAAAGTGTCCATGCTTACCAAAATAATGACAAGAACAAGAACCATTAGATTTCTTTAAAACATGGCACTTATCAGATGAGTTTTTAGCATGCAGATTGTTCCTTTGAGTTTTTGGGATTTTCTGATTTTTATTTCGTTTTTGAATTTTCTGAACAGCATGCACATATGAAGAAGAAGCTGAAGTGCTAGCTAAACCAGAGCTACGAATAAAAGTGGTGTATAGCTGGTTCTTCTTAGCTTGCTTAATTTCAAAAATATTATCAATCTCCTCACATTGATCACTTACTTCATCTTTCGAGGATATTTTCATTTTGCCTTTATCCTTAGCAACCTTAGATGAAGTACTATTCAGCTCAGTAATTTTACTTTCCAAAGAGATTATAAGATTTTCTGAATCAACTTTCTCCTTCTCATGACCAGCCAGTTTTTCTTTTAACAACCAATTTCTTTTTCCAAATCAGTAGTGTGTATTAAAAAACTAGCATTTTCTTCGTCACTGCAATTGATACACTCTTTCAATACTGATTTCTCTTTTTCAATTGTCATCCATCTTTAGAGAAAACAGTGTTAAGAACCATTAGCTTTTTATTTTGTTCCTTCAGATGAGCATTTTCTTCAACCAACTTTTCTTTACTTTCTTCAGCTTCAGTTTTCTTTTCTAGCAATGATTCATTTTCAGATTTCAAATTATTCATTTCTTTTCTTAATTTTTTATTTTCAGATTTTAATTTCTTGGATACTTTAAACAAATCTTCATACATCACCATCAATTCATCAAAAGTGTATCCATCTGATTCGGAGCTTACCTGAGATGAGGTTTCCTTATCATCACTTCCCCGGTTGGCCATTAAGCATATTGACTTTTCTCTTCTTCATCACTGTCCGAGGTGTTACCTTTGAGTTTCGAGAATTCTGGACAGTCAGCCTTCGTGTGGCCAGCCTTCCTGCATTTGTAGCAAACATTAGAGTCAATAATCTTGGTAGGGTTAGATCTGTACCTTATTTGTTTCTGCCATCACCAAGCTTTCCTTCCCTTTTTCTCAGGAATTTCCTGAAATCGCTGATCATCATTGCAATGTGGTCTCCATTAATTTCAGACCCCGAGAAGCTGCTTTTCTCACTTAATGATCCACTGTGGCTGGATCTGTTTGCTTTGATGGAACCAGCCTTCAGCACGATTGGTTCCATTACAAATAATCTGAAAGCTCAAAAAATTACAGCACCTAGACCAAATGAACAAGACAAGGCACTAAGTCGGTGAAACTAAACACCGAACACTGAAAATACACTCTGGAATGAACCAAACAGAAATGCAGTAAACCAGATGATCACCGTAAAGCACTAAAACAGTAAATCAAAAAATGATTCCAAAAGACCCACTCTGAAATGCACCAACAATTAGCAGGATCCTCTGCAGATTGTTAGATCTGTTCAGTCAGAGACCCGCTCTGATACCAAGTGTTGGGTTCGGTGCAGTATTCAGAGGGGGGGGTGAATGAATATAGCCCTTATAAAAATTTTACCTAATTAAAAACTAGAGTGCTAACAAGATAGATTAGACAATCTGAAGGCTAATTAAATCTAATACTAAGAGCTGCGGAATTAAATCTACCTTCTTCAGAAGGACAAAGAGCAACAGCGGAATAACCAATCAAATAATACTCAATACCACAGTCAAGCACATGGTATGCAATCAAGCCATATCGCCCCTATGCAAGCATCTAGCGCCAAACACACAAAGAGATCAAACTATAGTGCACAAGGGGTTTTTAGGTGGTTCGGTCCTGCAGACCTACATCCACCCCACACTCAAACCGAGTGTAGATTCCGCTGACTCACAGCTTGAACAGCTGGGCATCACAGCTTGCCATACAACCGCTGGGCAATACAGCTTGCCGTCCAGAGGATGCACCTCTGCAAACCGCTGGCTAACAGCTTGAAGAAAAGATAAAAAGGAAAATGAAAACAAGAACCAAACAGCACTGGAAAGCTGTAAACAGTGAAGCACAAAATTTGGCTCTTAAAGAGCTGACTGGAGTGGATCTGATCCAACTTCTCGTGGGAATGATCTTCTCTGCTTTTCTCTTCTCTCTCTCTTTCTTCTTCTTTTCTTCACACTCTGCTCTCTCGATCTCTCACTCAATCTCTCTTTCTTTCTCTTTCTCTTCTTCACTTTCTCTCCTCTTCCTTTTTCTTCTCTGGATCGAAGACCTCTCTGCACTCTGCTTTTTCTTCACAGCTTCTGCTCTGTCAATTTCGATCTACCTCCTTCAGACCACGAAGTCTTTCTTATATAGCAGCTCGAGCAGGAGCAGCACTGGGCGCGGGTGTTCCACATTTCCCGCCCAAGATATTTGGCCACGTGTCAACTTCCTGTCAGCCCTCGGATCACGTGCCCTTCATTAGCCTAAATCACCTGCAGTCAAAGACAAAAGGAATGTATCTACTTAGTTAGTTCAGGCTTTTAACACGAGTGTGTATACTTCAGAAGCAGCAATGAATAAGTGTGTACACTGAGAGAGTGTATAGACTTGACTTGTAAGACTTTATGCGACCTCAGTGTATATACTTACTGAGGGAGAGACTGTACATACTTGAAGCAAAGCAATGTACAGACTCTACCCAAAGTATAGACTTCATATATGTGAAGCTATGCGATGTACATACTTCCTATATGAGGGAGCAATGTATAAACTTGCTGTGAAGAACAGCAATGTGTAGACTTGGATGAGAATAAAGCATGAACGTGTATAGACTTAGAAGTCTAAAGGGGCGTTGACTCATCTAATCAGGGGGTCGACGCATTGATGCATGAATGAAATATACTTCCAATGTGTAGACTTCGGACTTGCCATGATGTGTAGACTTGGAGCACAAAAGCCACGATGTACAGACTTTGTGAGACTTCAATGAAGACAGACGATGTATAGACTTCATGACTGAGGCACGATGCAGACTCGTCCAATGTATACACTTGCTCAATGTTCAATCTTCACGAATGATGTACAGACTACCAATGTGCAGATTTGCCAAGACAAATGAACGATGTACAGACTTGAACAAGGCAAGGTCTGTACAGGCTTTGAGGTTCACAATGTATGGACTTTGGCAACCCAACGACTGTACAGACTTCCACTCAACAACGTTGTATAGACTTGGAAATGTGAACGGGAGGATGTATAGACTTCACGAGCTCAGATTAATGTATGGACTTTGCGAAGCATAGTCCAATGTATGGACTTCGCGAAGCACAGTCCAATGTATGGACTTTAAAGGCTTGAAGGCCCAATGTGCAGACTTGGAGGCTTGAGCTAATGTACAGACTTAACATGACTTAACAGTCCCTTGGCTGTACAGACTTGGTCACAAACTGAACAGTCGGTTGTATAGACTTGCACAAACCAAAGTCTGTACAGACTTGAAAAGAAAATCAATGTATAGACTTCGTGAGCGCCTAGAGGATGTATAGACTTAGTGACTGTACTGACTTGGAAGGCTCAGCGAAGGCTGTACAGACTTCAACGAAGAGATGCATAATGTACAGACATCATTCAAAGGCCAGTGTGAAGACTTCACGATGTATAGACTTTCCAAGTGAAAGGCTGATGTGTGGACTTGCACAGTAGCTCAATGTATAGACTTGATATGTGTGCTTCGACTGTACAAACTTCACTCTAGCAGGTAATGCAGCAATGTATATACTTTGAACTTGAACGTGCAGTGTATAGACTATGCAATGCACTGTGGATGTATGGACTTTGCAACGACGGGCAATGTATAGACTATGCACAGTCCAATGAATGGACTTTAACTAAGGTGGACAATGTACACACATGTAAAGATGATGCAATGCGTTGACGCTGCAATGTATGCCAATGTATAGATGCGTTAATGCTGCAATGTATGACAATGTAATGTGTTGACACTGCAATGTATGCCAATGTAGAGATGCGTTGATGCTACAATGTATAGATGCGCTGACGCTGTAATGTATGCTAATGTAATGCGTTGACGCTGCATGAGACGAGTGTATAGACTTGTGAAATGAATAGAACACACAAAGGCTGTCTAGACTTTGGGCTTTACCCTGCAGTGTATAGACTTATGCAGACAGAACACATGTATTCTCCAGATAATATACCAGTCACAGTCATATGCATTTTCCACAGAGTATATCACTTATAAACATTCATATTAGTTATAAACATTCATGTTGCTATCATTCAATGTGGTGAATCATTCATGTTGCTATCATTAAAACACCACATCATCAACAAAGCACAAGGGGTACAACACACCAAGCGTAACATTAATGGGGCAATTATTGGGTGCCAGAATTACACCACACCAATTGTCCTTCAAGACGTTAATAGTTTTCCCATCCATAGGGATCCACCGGGTATTGGATAGAACCAGGTTCCTGGGTTCTCTGAATATATCCCTCCGAACACCACTGGGAAAGGGGTCCTGAATAGAGATGAGATGCTCCTTAATGTATTTGGAAGTGGCATACTATGACCAAAGAGAGGAACCATGAAGAATTCTCCAAATTTGCTTAGCTACCATCAAAATTTGAGTATAATGCAGGCTTTTAATACCAAGGCCTCCTTCCTCAATGGGATTGGTGATGCTGGACCATGCCACCAAATGATGTCTTGTACCATCTTTACCAGCCCAGAAAAAGTTAGCACATAGCTTGTTGATCATGTTAATAATAGTTGCTGGAATACAGGAAGCACTAGCAGTGTAAATAGGGATGGAATGAAGCACATAATTGATAAAGCATCTCCGGCCTGCCTAAGATAGGGATTTGGACTGCCAACTATTACTCATTTTGCATATTTTCTCCAGCAGATATTTGTAGTGTGATATTCTCTTCCTGCGTTCAAATAGAGGGACACCAAGATATGATTGGATACCATTTTTGTGCTGAAAGCCCGTACAGTCTGCAATCCTACTAATGACAGCATGAGAGACTCTTTGGGATACCATAAAATTGCTTTTAGCTTTATTCACTTTTTGACCTGATGACACCTCATAGTCACTGATGAAATCCAACAGCCTTCTAATGTTCCTTGCCTTGCCATTACTAAAAACTAAAGTATCATCAGCATAAAGTAAATGGGATACTTGAGGACAGCCACGGGGTACATGGAATGGTTGAACTTCACCATCAAGAAATAGTCTAGCAATACCCCTACTAAGTGCCTCTTCTGCAATAATGAAAAGGGCCGGAGCCAAGGGGTCTCCCTGTCTTACCCCTCTGGTTGATTTAAAATAACCTGTCGGTGAACCATTAACTAGCACAGAGAACCAACAATTACAATGCATCATAGAGATAAGAGAACAAAATCTATTCGAGAACCCAAACTTCCTCATCACAGCTAGCAAAAAATCCCACTCCAACCTATCATAGCCCTTGGCCATGTCGAGTTTGAGGATGATATTATGGCCCCTTACGTTCCTCTCTAGCTCCTTCATCAGCTATGAGGCTAAAGAGATAGTGTCCACAATATTTCTCCCTTGAACAAAGGCCCCTTGGTTTTCAGATATGATGTGAGGTAAGATATTCACCATCCTGTTGCTGATGATTCTAGAAATAATTTTATAGGTGAAATTGCAAAGGGTAATCGGCCGCATCTCAGCAAAAGAAATGGGTGATGCCACTTTAGGAATCATGGCAATAAAAGAGGAGGCAGTACCTTTTGGCAGAGGCATTCCTCTGAAGCAGCCTTGCACAGCTTTTATCACATCAATAGATATGAATTCCCATCATGACATGAAAAACAAACCAGTATAACTATCAGGACCTGGGGCACTATCAGACCCCAGAGAGTGAACAGCTTTTTTAACTTCATCTTCATCAGGTATAGTGGTGAGAGCCTCATTTTCCTCAACAGTGACCAGAGAGGGAATATGATCTAATACAGCATGCTTTATAGTGTGCTCCGAAGAGGTAAATTGTTGCTTGAAAAATTCAACTGCCTTGGCCTTAATCATGGCTTCATCCTCACACCATTCCCCATTATCTAATTTGATTATGTGGATGGCCATCCTAGCTCTTCTTTGAGTAACATACATATGATAAAACTTAGTATTGCGATCTCCCATCTTCATCCAGTTAATTCTAGCCTTCTATCCCCCAAAGATTTCTTCTAACTGCAGGCATCTCCTTAATTCAGCTTGGGCAACCTGCAAAGAAACTCTGTTACCTTCATTAGGATCACCATCGAAGATAGTCTCAGCCATTAAACATTCCTCCTCGGCTCTGCATTTTCTGTCAAATATATTACCAAACCTGTCTTTGTTCCATTGTTTAATTACAAGTTTTAGAGCCCTGAGTTTATTTTGAAGGTTGTAAAAGGCATTATAATGAATAGTAGGGGTGGAAGTCCAAGCATTCTGCACCATGAAGGTAAAATTAGCATCCTCTAACCACATATGTTGAAAGACAAATCTGCTAGGCCCACCATTGGATTGAGAATGATAAAGCAGCAACGGAGAGTGGTCTGATGGCTCTCTCAGCAAATGTTTGACAGCAACCACAGGAAATTTTTCAGCCCAACAGTAATTGAAAAGAATCCTGTCCAGCCTAGCTCTAATATTTCTAGACCCAGCTTGATTATTAGACCAAGTAAAGGGATTACCAGAATAACCAGCATCCATAAGCCCAGCCACAGCTACAAATCCCTGGAAGTCAATCATTGAATTAACAAAACCCATGGTACCTCCTCTCTTTTCATCAGGAGATAGAATGGCATTAAAGTCTCCTCCCAAAAACCAAGGCTGGTTAACCGACCTTCCAAACAACTCAAGATCTGCAAAGAGCTCTCTCCTAACAGCCACATTACATGAAGCATAAACAAATGAAGCCATGTACTCAACACCACCACCAATCTTAACCTAGACAGTAATAAACTGAGGATTGCACTGAACAACCGAGACATTGATAGAGTTCTGCCAGAATAACCAGATTTTAGAATTGTCCTCTTGATTCGCACAAGCATGATCAAACATCAGTTTTGTTTTTATCTTCTCCAACCTCTCCACAGTGGTCTTAGGCTCAATAATACATGCTATCTGTATGTTGTTGCTTCTTAAATGTTGTTTAAGACTTCTCATAGATTTTGCATTACCGATACCTCTGATATTCCAAATCATAGTGGGGCTAATCATTGAGATAAAGAAAGAGGTTGTTGTCCACCCGCTAAATTCTTAGCCTTGGCTCTTGTCAGAGGTTGCTTAATGTTAACACCTGCTATTTTCATTCCAGCACCATGAGAAACCAAGGATTCCTTTTCATTTATCAAAGTGTAATCCTGCATGAATATATTTTCTGCTTGGGATTGATCAGCCACCGACAGGTCACTGGTGTTAAACTTGAAAGAAGAGATAGCTTTTTTAACTTTGGCCAAATTAATAGCCTCAATATTTTTCTCCATTTGCGGATTTCCCTCAATAGCTCCAGTATCCGGAGCTGGTGTGTCAACAACCCCAGATTGCACAGATGAAACAACTAAGCTATTACCATCATCAATTTTCAAAGCCTCATTGCCAGAATTCACCATAGTAAGACTTTCCCCTTGCTTTTGTGATCCGTAATTTGAGTTGCTTACATCATACTGACGCTGGTCATCTACCTTAGCTTTATTTTCCAAGTGGCTGGCCAAGATTTGAGATGAAGGGAGCTCCATCTTCGACTGTGAAGTGGAAGTATGAGAAGTGCAAACTTTATTCTGAAATTCCAACTCCTCCCCATCAAGGTCTTTTGTTACTTTGCCACCTTCTGAATCATTCATCTATGTTTCACCAAGTAAATTCAAATCATTTTTAGATGTCTCCAATCCACTACAGTCAGAAATAACCATCCCCTGTAGAGCATGAAATCTATTCGACGTTGAAGCATCCTATCGAACATCTCTTGTGCTCGGTAGCCTAGGCATGAAAACCTGCTTAATTGGCAGTTGTTCCAGCCTAGCATATGGCTGAAGCTGACCGGAGCTCCCCATTTTCCTTTTATATTCAGCATCAAGGTGTCCAAGCTTGTGACATGCACCGCAGAGTTGCGAAACTCCGTAATAATTGACCATCTGCCAGAAGCCTGTTCCATCCAGATCAATCCATATCCTTTCTTTACGCAGAGCAAAAAGATCCAGCTCAACACAAGCCAGCGCTTCTGCAGTATCAGTCATCGCCAGCGTTTTATCGTGAATCCTCAGCACTGCCCCGAAGTTGTCGGCAATCGACTTCATACAATCTTCATGGTAGAGGTTGACAGGAAGCGCAGGGAAACCCAGCCATACCAGAGCAGAAGCAATGTCAACAGCATAGTCAAAATCTGGAGTCCATCTAAAGAATCTAAACAAATACCCCTTAACATAGAGGTTCTTCTGCAGCAACAGCTTCAGAAAATCTTCTTCACACCCTAGTCGAATAAGGATATGCCTTTGATTTAATCTGCTGATAATGAAATCCATGGACATTGCCATTCTTTGCGCGAGACAAGATTTGATCTCCGAAAAATCCGATCTTCCATACGAGCATTTCACTATGATAGCAAACGAAAGGTCCTTCATGGAAGCGTGGATATCAGCTTTGGTGAAGAAAACTGCTGGTTCCCCCTTATCCGTGAACCCTGGTTCCTTCACTGGAATCGCACACTTGTCTCTCTGGTGATTCTGCAACAGGGTTTGCGCATATGTCTTTCTAACCACTTGATGCGCCACCAGAGGAATATCTCCAGCAATGCCCCTTCCGATGCCAAAGGTGGGGGGGCCGCCCCCCTCGCCATTCATGCCGGCGAACCACAAGGCTTAGCGATGGCGAAATCACCGGCGGTCGTCTGCAACCCTGGAAGGTTCACCCTAGAACGTTGACCTCATTCAATAATGTACTCGTAGTAAACTCAAGACAGTGCAATTGACAGAGAATTCTGGCAAAAAGGCATTAAATTATATCAAATGGATGTAAAAAGTGCCTTTTTGAATGGGTTGATAAAAGAAGAAGTGTTTGTAGAACAGCCCCTTGGCTTTGAACTTGATGATCTATCTAATCATGTGTACAAGTTGAACAAGGCTGTGTACGACTTGAAGCAGGCTCCATGGGCATGGTATGATAGACTCAGTGCCCATTTAACTCACAAAGGCTACCTCAGAGGTAAGATCGATCAAACTCTCTTCATAAAGGTAATGGATGGCCGCATCATCATTGTCCAAGTTTATGTGGATGACATAATTTTTGGATCAACAAATGTTACCCTGTGCAACCAATTTGCTGAACTCAAGACAGAAGAATTTGAAATGAGCCTTATGGGTGAACTTCGATTTTTTCTTGGATTGTAGGTCTCACAGTGAAAGGAAGGCCTCTTCATAAACCAATCCAAGTACACACTGGAAATCTTGAAGAGATTCGGGATGAAGGATACCAAGGCCATATCCACACCCATGGGAACAAATGCATCCCTAGATGCAGATGAGAGTGGCAAATCTATTGATCCTAAAACATACCGAGGTATGATCAGATCCCTTTTATATCTCACTGCGTCATGGCCTGATATACAGTTCAGTGTGTGCATGTGTGCTCGTTTTCACTCTAATCCAAGATAATCTGAGTTGATCGCCGTTAAGAGAATTCTAAGATACATTGCCAACACACATGACTTAGGACTATGGTATCCCTCACCATGCTTTTTTGATTTAATTTCACATACTGATGTTGACTATGTTGGGTGTAAACTTGATCGAAAAAGTACTAGTGGGTATTGAAATTACTTGGGTGGCTGCCTGTTCTCTTGGGCTTCCAAGAAGCAACATTCAATGGCCTTGTCTACTACAGAAGTAGAGTATGTAGCGGCCGGTAGCTGTAGGACCCAGGTGCTATAGATTAAGCATCAACTCTAGGACTATGGAGTAAA
Source organism: Amorphophallus konjac (assembly GCA_022559845.1). Classification (NCBI taxonomy): domain Eukaryota; kingdom Viridiplantae; phylum Streptophyta; class Magnoliopsida; order Alismatales; family Araceae; genus Amorphophallus; species Amorphophallus konjac. Next base: position 144,333,708 of record CM040117.1, on the reverse strand, counting down.
CCTTGGATGTACGCCCATCTTGTGCGACAACACAAGCGCCATCAATCTGGCTAAGAATCCCATCCAACATTCCCGCTCAAAACATATTGAAGTAAGGCACTATTTTCTTTGAGATGAGGTAAGCAAGAAACACTTTGAATTCTAGTTGATTGAATCTGAAAGACAAGTGGCTAATATTTTTACCAAACATGTGAGCACTGACATATTCTCAACCTTAAGAAGAGAACTGGGTTTGTGTCATCCTTCCACTTAACTGCTCTCATTTGAAATAAGTGCATCCCACACACGGGGTCTCTTGAAGTCCACTGTGCATGTTTAGCTAGCTGCATCTCATATGTCTACATGTTGCCATATTCATCATAAGTGTGTCTCCCTTTGGTATATGAAATGGTGATGTGAGGAAGGGCATGTTGAGTCTGCCTGGAATCACTCATTATGCGTGAGGCAAGACCTCCGCCATGTTGTGCCCCTGTGGTCATTTGAGTCATCTTGTGGTCACTTGGGTCATTCGACATCATCCTATGGTCATTTGAGTTATTTGATATTCTTGGTTTTGATAATGGCTAAACACTATAAGTCATTGATGTTTTACCACTCTTATATGACTAAACTACTTGATGTTCTTTCATGACAGATATGCCAAGGAATGGAGTGGAGATGGAAAAAGTGAAAGCTCAATGATTGTGCCCTCGCACGCGGATCGACCTGCGCGGTCAGGTCGCGGGGATTTCCGGGGGTTTCCGGGGGCAGAGCCCCCAGACAAAATTTTGATTATATGAGTGATATAATCAATAGAAATCTTTAAGACTGTCAAGGTTGATGCCACAGATGAGAACGGGCTGCTAAAGGACTCAAGCAACGGAGCTAAAGGGGTTAAGAGACTAACCCGGCATAACCCGGGGTCTGCCCAGCTGGCGATTGACCGCCCCTGCCAGCAACTCCCTATCTGCACGATTCTCAGTGGCAATCGATCGCCAGCCCTGTAGCGGTCAACCAAAAATTCCAGATATCAAATTTCTACAGGGTTTCTCAGTAGCGGTCGACCGCCAGCTTCTGCAGGTCGACCTCCAGCCCCGAGTCAACAATGTTGACTTTGTTTTCCACTTCGAGAAGAGCCCCTTTCCTTGTATTTGTCTAACCCCAAAGTCACCCAATCCCCCATGGATTGTGGATCTGGTCTGGGGGATGTCCAAGGACCATTCAAAGTCTATAAAACCAACACATGAGGGGTTAGAAACCCTAATGCTTCAATTGGAACAAGAGAGATCAAGGGAGACTAGAGGAGGTGATTTGCAGGTACTGTAGCACCTCCGTGAATAGTGCTTCGGGCTAGAGTTCTTCATCCATCCAAGGTGATTCAAGCTTATTTCTGAAGCCATTAACCTCCAAGAATAGAAGCAATCAAGGTTCAAGGCTGCATCCATTATCTCCTCCATCAACTCAAAGGGGATTCAAAGAAAGAGGGATCAAGGGAGATCAAAGGAGGCTTGGAAGAAGAGGTATTATAGCCATAAACAGTACTTCGTGAAGAAGTTCTTCATCCATTTCAAGGTGTTTCAAGCTCATATCAAAGCAAGCAATTTCCAAGGAAGTGCAGAAGCAAGCAAGGCTATCAAGGTGACCCAAGGAAGCTGATTTCACAAGGTTTTCAAGGGAGATCAAATCTGCATCCTTTATCTTCTTTATCAACTCAAGGTGATCCAAGGAAGATCATTTCACAAGGAAGAAGATACCATTGAAGCATCAGATTCAAGCTCCAGCAATCTCAGACAAGATCTTTTCTCCTTGAGCATATTCTATATCTTGTTTGAGTGTTTTTATATCTTGTTCTTTTTCCATTTCATTCAAACATTTGAAACTGAAGATCATCCCTACCGGTGGTTAGTAGGAAGACAATCGGAAGTTGTCCGATCTGCAGTGATTGACGTCCCTACTGGTGGTTAGTAGGAAGGCAATTGGAGGTCTTTCCGATTTGCAGTTCAGTGCGTGGCACTAGTGGAGCCTCACCGGATTTGGTGATGGGTGGACGTAGGACTGGGGATTCAGTCTGAACCACCTTAAAATCTTATGTGTTGTGATTTGATTGTGTGACTGCTTTGTGTTAGATGCATGCTTAGGTTCAATCTCTATATTGCATAATTATCTTGCTAAGCAAATCGTTGTGTTTTTTGTTTAGCTAGTTATATTCCACTGCTATTATCATTATCTAGCTTTAAAGAGGGTTGCATTGTGAAAAGAGGGGCAGATCTATTCACCCCTCCCCTCTAGATCCGCTATCCACTACTCAACACGCCAGGTATCAAGGGAACCTGCATTCTGCATTTCTTCTATTTTGCATGCATGGTTTCAGGGGGAGTAAGTTATTTCACGAGAGGTTCTTCTCTAAGATCAATTCATTATGTGTCCATCATCAGAGGAAATTCATGCACTTAGCATTGAGACTAATCCTTGTTTTGAGGGCTTAAACTCAACAACCTTCTACATTTTGAAATCTTGAACTATGACGGGGGGACCTCATTGGTCTACCTTTGTTGATATGCCCTAATGCACGGTCTGCATGTGCTCACCCATTAACCATTTCTCCTTCATCATTCGTGCTCTGTAATGTGATCCACCATTCTTCCCAAGAGACCTTGGTTCAATGCACTACCTACAGAGCAATGGTTGAGTTATGCTAAGTAACTAGGTACACTCCACCTGAGATGTGAGGTGGCTTACGCAGAAAGGCACTTTCTTGACTATCTCTGCTCTGGTTTTTCAAAAGGAAAAACAAATAATCAAAAAAAAAGAGCAATAGCCTGTTCCCACTGAGAAACTGCACCACTTCACCAAAGAAGTGCTAGAGGGTCAGGCATGATGTGGTAGGCTAACTCTGGTTCCCATGCGGCACGATAGTTAACTGGACTAACTAACTGGGCAGTTGCATTGAAACAAATGTGACTCCCCATGTCAAACGGTGCCAGTTCAACTTGACTGTCAGACAATCTCAAACTTGCTTACCCGAGGTGCCTACTTTCATGGTCTCTTCAATCTACTTTGTTTGACCTCAAATGTTAAGTATATGTTGCTTTGACTTCCCTGGTTTTCTGACTTACTCTGAACCTTGAACATTATGCTTCGTGTTTCCTCCAGGTATATCAGCCTTCGTAGGCTCTGTAAGCATACCCTGGCTCGTTCCTTGGTTTCAGACGTGCTTGCATGTGTTTTTGACTTTAATCCCTCAGTTCACTTTTGTTATCCATGCTAGCCTGCTGGACAATCCTTCACCTTGATGGTCTAGGTTCACTGATGTGTATCTTAGTTCTGAACCTCTCCTCTGATTCAGTCCTCCATTTTTGATGGTGTCAAAGGGGGAGAGAGAGTTGCATTCAGGGGAGCTTGCACTAAGGGTGAGAGAGCACTGCATTTAGGGGTGGTTGATTTAAGGGGGGAGAGCGCTGCATTCAGGGGTGCTTGCTTAAGGGGGAGTTTGCTTGCAATGCATATCTTGTTCACAGCATATCCCTGCTCCAGAAATTTATGCCTTGCTCTTTAAAATCATTTATCTAATCAGTAAGGACATGGCTCATTGTTGCCATCATCAAAAAGGGGGAGAATGTTAAGTACATGATGTTTTGATGACGTCACACCATGAGTCATTAGCTAACTGGCCCAGAAATTCATGCCATCATTTGATGTGTCCAGGTATGAAGAGATTCTGCCAAACGTTCATGTGCATCGACCTTCTTATGCAAAAAGAAAAGGTGCATTGACCTTACTGAAGAAAGCTCTCCATGTGCATCGGCCTCTATGATTCAGACATAAGACATGCATCAACCTTCATATGCCTCAGAGAGATGTGCATCGACCTTTATAGGCAATAAGCTAAGATGTGCATTGACCTTCATGAGCTTTAGAAAATGTGCATCGACCTCTACAGGTAATCATCCAAGATGTGCATCGACCTTCATGAGCTTCAGAAAATGTGCATCGACCTTGTTATGGAATGTGCACGGACCTTGAATGATCAGAGTATGTGATATGCATCGACCTTCATATGCTGCAGACAGATGTGCATCGACCTTGGTTTTCAGTTGCACTGACCTCCATGCTTCAGACATATGTGCACCGACCCAATATGCACCGAGCTTGAGATGCATCAGTATGAAATGTGCACAGACTTTGTCTTGTTATATGGAAATGTGCACAGACTTGGTATGCAAATGTGCACAGACATGGTAAACAAATGTGCACAGACCTAAGATACAAATGTGCACAGACTTGGGTATGATAAATTTCAAATGTGCACCGACCTCAATTGAAGAAGCTTTGAATGTGCACCGACCTCAATGAAAAAGCTCTTAATGTGCACCGACCTTGAAAAGCATGGACCTTGGAATGTGCATTGACCTTAATATGCTTGCAACAAGAATGAGCGTCGACCTTCATATGCTTGAAACATAATATGTGCATCGACCTCTTTGTGCTTCAACAAGAATATGCATTGACCCTTGAAGGCAAGGATGATACTAGCGTCGAAGCACATATGAATGAGCATCGACCTTTCAAGGCTCTCCAAATGTGCACCGACCCTGCCAAAGGCATGCCAAGCCGATCTGCATCGACCTCATGAAGAAGAGCACCTGTTCGACGAAATGCCTCACTGAGCGCCTCCCAAGGCCATTCTTACTAAACCTGTAGTGTTTTCTGAATTGGATCTAGAGAGCATTAATAGGCACTGCAAATGCCAAAATTCACGTCTTTTGAGGTCTGGAAAGGCATCTTTGCTCAGTCAACCTTCCTGTCATCATTGGACTTCTATATCAGCTCTTTTGATCCATGAAAAAGCAAGCTACCGTTTCTAGGAATAGTCCCTTTCTAGGTACCCACCTTTCTGCCTCCACCCAATCAAATGCTCTCTCAGTAAGATCCCTCGGGACAAAAGGACGTCCTTGATAGTCCTGCCTACAGAAGAAGAAGATGCTACAGATCATTCTTGGGAAGCTCCTCTCATATATTTTTCTGGTCAACCAAAATAACAAAATGGTGGAAATCTCTCTGCTACCGCCTTGGCCAATTAGAGAGTGCCAAGAACAATCATCCTTGAAGACAAATGATTATTTATGAAGAGCCAATCACCTTCACCCTAAAGCCTTCTTCTGGAAGGACCGATTGCAGATATAAATAGGAAGGAATCCATGGAAGAAGGTCGCTGCCGTGGCTGCTGCAAGAGTTGAAGCTGGCCCCTTTCAGGTAGGATCAAAGTGCAAAAGAAAGAGATGGAGAATGGAAAGAAAGATGAGTGCCTGCTAAGCCCGTATTAAAAAATAGGAGAAAGAGAAATCAACAGTCAGTGAAGCCTGCCCAGTTTCCTTTTCACCATTAACATTCGGTCTATCATTCTCGGTGCTATTCTTTCATCTAGAGTCATTGCACCTACAACGTTTCTGTTTTATTTCTGCTTCTTTTATTTCCTTTTTATTTTCAGATCAACTGGTTTCGTGTGGGGCATGCCCTCGTGTGTGGTGAGGACCTCATCCTCGTGTGTGTGTGTGTAGAGCTTGTCCCTGTGTTTGCTGTGTCTACAGCGTGTGTGTGTGGTTATCCATCTTTTGGCCAAAGAGTGGATGCCTCTCCCTGTGTGGAGGGGGGTGGACGTATGCTTGTTTGAGGATAGCCGAACCACCTAAAAATCCTGTGTTATGGTGTGATGTGCTCAATCCTTTTCTCCTACCTCCATTCACAGGTTCATCTAGCTCTTAGCTCCTTCCATTCCCTTAACTAACTTAGTGTTTTCAGTCCAAATCTGTACATCGGTTCTGGTTCATCGCTGCTCGATTTGATCTTCGTTTTAAAAGCGCTCATTGTGAACCCGGATCTATTCACCGCCCCCTCTAGATCCTCTCTTAACCATCCAACAGAATCATATACAAAAACCATGACAATTCAAGAATCTGGGTAATTGGTGATCACTCAGTCGCCATCAATTACAGAAACGACGTCCACTGTATGGTCGCTCATTCTTGTGAACAGTATAGGCACGAAGAATTAGCGACTGATGCGGGATGAGACGTGAACCTGGGACTCTAGATCGTGGACGTCCATAAGCGAGGGAAACGTGTGGATCTGTGCGGTTGAGAAACTGACAATGAGTCTCGGGTATCGGCTTTTCCTCATGCTCGGATCGAGTTACGGGACGGGTCTCGCACTCACTCTCGCAGCGGTGATAAATATATCGAGCTAGTTATCCTAACACACTCATGCAGTGCCATATGAAAATATACGAGATAAGCAAAATGCCAAAGTAGGAGGGTGGCGAGTGTACCTCCACGCTCCGGGCGTGGGAAGACGACCCCGGTCGAAACTCGTACTCCCGGTACAAAGTAATTAAATAATTACAGTGGTAATTTTATGGCCCACTCCACGCAGGGAGGTAAAGGGCGACAACAATGACCTGGGAATACCAAGCTTGGGTTGACGGGCAGCAATTTGGAACGCTCTCGGGCCGGAGACGGGATGCTGGTCTGGCTCGGTTCTGCGCGGCCTGCGGTACAGCAGGTGGGTTCGGCTGCTAGGACGGCTATACCTATAAGTCTCCTTGCTGCGGTGGCTGGCTGGGACGCTGCTGACGGGTTGTCGATCAATGTCCGGGAGCGGCAGTCACCGAAGCTATCCTGGCATATTTTACCGGGATTAACCGGTGGACTGATCTGCTGGCTTGTTCTCGGATCAGAAATGTGCGCCTCCACGAAAAGAATTTCTGCGCCCAGATCCGGTGTCGGATCGAGGCAAAATTAGTACTGATGGATAGAGGACTCAAAGGGCTACAACATATAATTAGTTCAAATCCAACCAGTAGATGGATTAGAAATGAAAATGATTGTTTCCAAGGTTTTTTTACTGACTCGGATTACAGACTGTTAGGACAAAACATGTTCTGCCTGAAAATGAATTTTTACCGACACAAAAATGATAAATCTAGACTCTGAGAAAATTATGGGTGGAAGAGAGGGATGTAAGGAACACGTATGATTTTTTTGAGAATTTTTAGAGATGGCTAAGGGTGGGGAAAAATACGACAACAGGACACTATCCCGTAGATCTATTGATGGACAAACTATTAGGGATGTAAATAAAATTATGGAAAAAATACTAAACGAAGGCGAAATGACACGAAATTTAAATTGGGGATGGGGGATGACAGAAAGAACAAAACCCCAAAATTTGAGGTCGAAAAGATTTCCTGATTGGGAGGTAAAAATCTAACTTCAAGCTTTTGTCCAAGGGTGGACAGAACTCCGACCGGGCGGCGGTGGTGGTGCGATGGCGGCAGCGACGGCGGTGGTGAGCTTCTCACTCAGAGAGGGGGTAATTGGGACACTTCACACCTCTGAAATTCGGAGCTATCACAACTCCAAGGGGGAGAGAGGGTGCCCTTGGGCTCTTGAGCAAAAAAATGGGATTTTTCTTCATTAATTGCTAAGGAATTCACAAAATACATGGGTTATATAGAAATGGAAAAAAGACATAAACTATCCTCAGATCTAGGGTTAGGGAGGGGTAAACTAGGGATAGGATAATTAATCCCCCATGTGGTCAAATGACCAAATTAAATAAAATACAACAATGAATAAACAACTATTAAAGGGGGGGGCCCTTTGAAATATGAGAGGAGAATCTAGAATTTTCTTCCTTCTTGTCTCCTTGGTCCAAGTCCAACCTTGGACTTTGAACCAGCCCCACATGGCCCATGATCCTAGGTGGACTAATGGGAAAGAGGGTGGGGGACCCTGCTAGACCTACCGACATTTTACATAGAAACCCAAAGATTCCTATAGACTAACAAATTAGCTTATAATGCCTTGCAATTGCAAACCCGATTAGCCAAGGATATAAATGCAAACAAAATGATACAAATGTAAAAATATAATGTTAGTGCCCGGTGTTGATTCCCATCAATTCTCCCCGGCTGGGAAGAACTTGACCCCGTCGAGTAAGGGGTGCGGCTGCTCGTATGGCTCCTGCGGATCTATCACCGATCAGGTAGCGCGGAGTACGCTCCACTCTGAGTAATCGTCACATACTCATCCCGTATATATTCGATATGCACATACTGCTATGGGAATGAGGCTTAGTGGTGGATACTTCGGGGTGGGGTCACTCTCAAAGGAAGAAGAGAGATCAATGACTCACTAGGAATCACCGCTGGGTCCCTGTATGTGACTGGATCCGAGATATTGAGTAGAGCTGATCCAAAATTTCGGCAAGTCTACAACGTACGCAGTAGACCCGACTTGCCTCACACTCGAAAGGGACTGACATCGCGAGCTGACATGAGACTGACTATGCAACTCCTAATATGCTCGACACATGTATGTATAAACTCGAAACAAAGAAAGAAAAAATGCAGACTCATACAAGACGCAAAACAAACCTACTGTTAGACGGACCCTTACATATGCAATGGTGGACCAGGACATCCGAATGTGTGCCATGCATACACAAGACGCAACCAAATGTCGGTAGAATCATGGACTCCTAGATATCCCAAAGTGTACCACTCATGCACGGACGGCCCTTTGGGGGGTTTGGGTGGGCCAGGAGGGTTGAATGCACCGTCTTCCATACCCTAGTGAACGGGCTCCTTGCGGAGTGTAGGCGGACTGGCCGGTGGGGTAGTGGTGTGATAGTGAACGTCCCTATAGAAGTGGCATAGATATGGTGGGTCTAGGGATTCACTAGGGACGGGCTCGAAGGGATCAAAGAATGTGTGACCCCTCGAGATGGGTTCCCTCATGACATGGTCCCAAGTTTGAAATTCTTGAAGGTGTAAATGATCACCTTTATCCTTTGTGGTAGGTGGGACGATGGTCATATGTAGAAAATATGGTTCCTCCCTCGGGATAAGTGTAATGAGATTAGGCTCATTTGGAATGGGAAGGAGCAAAAGGATCTCCGTGGTGACATGACCTACGGTGCACATGGAGGTAATGGACCAAAATGCCGGATGTGTGAAGCTACGGCTATTGAGTTGGTCGAAGCCTGGGGCTAATATGTGCGTCAACTTCAACTGTCGGTCTAATCCCTTAAGAAGGTCGTCCATTGTATCAACATGGTGACAAGATCGGAATGTGGTATGGAATGAGTTGACTGGCACCAATGGTAGTGTAGGGCCCATGTACGGGTAACAAGGTGCATTAGGGACCAAGATTATCTTGAGCGAACTAAGTAGTGGCTCGGCGATGATTAGCTTTCCCGTTCGAAGCATGGGTGGCTCCAGCTGAGACGACTCCAAATGAGGTGGCTCTGAATAAAGATCGGAAGGTGAGGGTGGGGGCAAAGGAGCTCCCACGGGTAGAGAAGGAATGTTCTCCTTGAAGGGAAGAGGTCCTTAGGGTGGCACTAGGTTGAGGCTACCATCTATGACCTCCCTATACTCGGGCAAGAGTCCGTCAATCTGGGTACACATTCTATCCAACCGATACGAAATGATTTTGAAGAGTTCGGCAATGGTGGGGTTTGGAGTAGGAGCCTCTTGATGGACTCACCCATAATCAACCGGCCTAGTCCTGGGTCTATGCTCATCTACGTGTGTGGCTCTTTGCCTCCGACTATGACCCACTTGGTTGGAGGTGATTGGGTGGGGTCAGTTGGAGGTGACTGGGAAGGGTAGGTAGACCCTTCTAAGCTCACCCATCATCTCACGCCATGACTCTATAGGCCATTGCCTCCTAATTTCTATCAAGATTTCAATGTCTCTCCATTTTTCGACGGCCTCGTGAAAAAGCCGCTTTGTGGCAAAATCAACTTCCATGGCATCGGACATAATGTAACACTCAAAATAGTTGTCCATAGCGGCTTCCCAATTTAGGTAGTCGCTCGGGACTTTGGCGCCATAGAAGTCTGGGGCTTTGGGCCTACGGAGGTGGCGGTGTTGGATTCCCCATCCTTTGGTGTGTCGCCACCATTCATATGACGTGGGCTTTTGGGGACCCATGGGACACGGGGAACTATAGGATGGCCATGCCGACACTCGGTGACAAGACAAACCAACTAGACACGACCCTAAAACAATAATGCAAAGTTAGAATGCAAACTCGACTACAAACCTAGACTCAACCAGTATCCCATACGTGGCGGAGGTATGATCCGAAGACCGAACTCACGCAAGTTTGCAACCTTCCCAATAGGCGTAACCTATCGTTCTGGGAACACCTTTTGATATACTGAGTAGAGGAATGCAATGCAACACCTTTGACCGACTAACCGACTACCCTAGACTCAACTTAGCTATCATAACAATTTAATGCGGGACGGGACGCGAACCTGGGACTCGAGCTCTCGGACGTCCCTAAGCAAGGGAAACGCGTGGATCTGCGCGGTTGAGAAACTGGCAATGAGTCTCGAGTATCGACTTTTTCGCGTGCTCGGATCGAGTCACGGGACGGGTCTCGCACCCACTCTCGCAGCGGTGATAAATATATCGAGCTAGTTATCCTAACACACTTATGCAGCGGCATATGAAAATATACGAGATAAGCAAAATGCCAAAGTAAGAGGGTGGCGAGTGTACCTCCACGCTCCGGGCTTGGGAAGATGACCTCGGCCAAAACTCGTACTCCCGTTACAAAGTAATTAAATAATTACAGGGGTAATTTTATGACCCACTTCACGCAGGGAGGTAAGGGGCGACAACAATGACCCGGGAATACCAAGCTTGGGATGACGAGCAGCAATTTGGAGTGCTCTCGGGCCGGAAATAGGCTGCTGGTCCGGCTCGGTTCTGCGGGGCCCGCAGGACAGTAGGTGGGTCCGGCTGCTGGGACGGAGGTACTCGGGCGTCTCCTTGCTGCGACGACTGGCTGGGATGCTTCTGATGGGTTGCCGATCAATGTCCGGGAGCGGCGGTTGTCGAAGCTATCCCGGGGTATTTTATAGGGATTAACCGGTGGACTGATCTGCTAGCCTATTCTCGGATCAGAAATGCGCGTCTGCAAGAAAAGAATTTCTGCGCCTAGATCTGGTGTCGGATCGAGGCAAAATTGGTACCGATGGATTGAGGACTCAAAGGGCTAAAACATATAATTATTTCAGATCCATCCAGTAGACCTATTAGAAATGAAAATGACTGTTCCCAAGATTTTTTTAATGACTCGAATTAAAGACTCTCAGGACAGAACATGTTCTGCCTGAAAATGAATTTTGACCGGTACAAAAATGATGGATCTAGACTTTGAAAAACTTATGGGTGGAAGAGGGGGATGTGAGGAACACATATGATTTTTTGAGAATTTTTGGAGATGGCTAAGGGTGGGGAAAAAATACAACAATATGACACTATCCCGCAGATCTGCTGATAGGCAGACTGTTAGGGGTGAAAATAAAATTATGGGAAAAATACTAAACGAAAGCTAAATGACACCAAATTTGAACTAGGGATGGGGGATGACTGGAAGAAAAAAACATCAAAATATAAGGTCGAACAAATCTCCTGATTGGGAGATAAAAATCTAGTTTCAAGCCTCTGTTGAGGGGTGAACAGAACTCCGACAAGGCGACAGTGGTGGTGCGATGGTGGCTCGATGGCAGCGGCGGCGGCGGTGTTGAGCTTCTCACTCAGAGAGGGGGTAATTGAGAGGCTTCACACCTCTGAGATTCGGAGCTATCATAGCTCCGAGGGGGAGATAGTGTGCCCTTGGGCTCTTGAGCAAAAAATGAGATTTTACTTTATTAATTGCTAAGGAATTCATAAAATACATGGGTTGTATAGAAATGGAAAAAAGACATAAACTACACTCAGATCTAGGGTTAGGGAGAGGTTAACTAGGGATAGGATAATTAATCTCCCATGTGGTCAAATGACCAAATTAAATAAAATATAACAATGAATAAACAACTATTAAAGGGGGCCCCTTTGAAAAATGAGAGGAGAATCTAGAATTTTCTTCCTTCTTGTCTCCTTGGTCCAAGTCTAACTTTGGACTTTGCACCAGCCCCACATGGCCCATGATCCTAGGTGGACCAATGGGAAAGAGGGTGGGGGACCCTGTTTGACCTACTGTATTTTACATAGAAACCCAAAGATTCCTAAAGACTAACAAATTGGCTTATAATACCTTACAATTGCAAACTCAATTAGCCAAGGATATAAATGCAAACAAAAGGATACAAATGTAAAAATAAAATATTAGTACTCGATGTTGATTCCCATCAGCGACACTTCAAATGGTCGCTCGTTCCTAATTAGTGTCCAACCTAAGGTCGCTAAAATAGTAAACTGCGCCCCTTGCCTAGTCACCAATTCCTTTTGGCATCCAAGTCATGGTCGCAAATTCAAGACAGACACAGACTTCTCAAAAGAGGCCAGAACAACGCTCTATGTGGGCTGGTTGTCAAGTTTCTTTAGAGTGACATGACAAGACAAGGTTTCCAGGATTTTTAGGGTACAACCAACTCGACTGCCTTGAGGGAATCTAGTGGTGAATTACGGAAGTCCCAATGATGAAAGCACCAGTCCAAAGGAAGGAATATCCTGCGGAGGGTCCAATCATCACTGAGAGTTAGTGTGTAATTGATAAAAGTCAAAACAGGGACTCCATCTACGGACTGAGATAAGAGTGCCAATAGATCCAGCGAAATAGGATCAAAACGTGATAAAAACTGAGAGAGAAGAATTGGCGTCCATTTAGAAGTCGTTATATCTAGAAATAGCGCCTCTCTGAAGGCTCGCTCAATCTTATATTTAATAGAATTTCATGAAAATAATAATTAGCGACACTATGAATGGGCGTTAATTATAGAGTTTTCTGGAAATCAATATTACGTAATTATAATTAGCGACCTTGTGAAAGGGCGCTCAATCTTTAAATAGCGTTCGTATGTGGAGGCATTAATTCTTATAGTGTATTTGATTTTTAATTTAATCATGATGAACAATAGTCCTTTTCAAATAAAAGAAAATTGTTGCAACTAAACACTTGATAATTAAGGGAAAATTACAACGATCACGAATATATATTTATTATGATTTTTACTAACTTTGATCATAAGGTATGAATTTTTTAAGATTTATATATGATTTATTGAATTTATAATGAGTGACTATCACGTTAATTTAACAGAACAGAATGAGCGCCCGTATACAGGGTCGTATGTGTATATACATATATATATATATATATATATATATATATATATATATATATATATATATATATATATTGAAAGAATAAGGACAAGAATAGGCTTTAAGAAGAATAAAGGTGAAAGGGGATAATTAAATAGTGCATGAAGAGAATAAGTCATTTTATGGGGCTTTTAGAAAAACTTCACAAGAATGAATGACCCTGCATGTGTCGTCCATTCTTTATGGATGAATAGTGCCACCTTTTATTTAATAAGAATTTTGTGAAACAAAATATATGATAATTAAGAGAAAAAATCAAGGATTTTAACTATAAAATATCATAATTTTATTTTATCTGATTTAAAAGATAAAAAACCCTAAAGTTTGTACGAAATTTTAACCAATTGAATAGGGCTACTTTTATTCCGGCATGATTTTAACAAGACCAAAGGTATGAAAAATATGAGAAAAATCTAAAGATCATGAAAATATATATTTCGTTATTTTTATCAGTATGGTTCAATAGCTATCAAGTTTCTAAGATTAAAGTAATTATCAATTAATTAAAGAATCCACAGTTTAAACAAAAATCATGCAGAACAGTAGTCAACCGGAGAGCAGAAGATCATAAGAAGGCTACATGACTTATCTGACATGAAAATTAATTTATTTTGCTTGGGAGAATGCCTACCTTGATTAGTTGAAGGGAAGAACGGAGGAAGAGGACGATGTGTGTGTGCGACGCAGAGAAGAAGAAGGCAGCACCCTTCACGTAGGCAACAACCCTCCTTCGAACTTAACAGCAGCACCAGCAGTAATGTCCTGCCCCCATGGGTCCTATCTATATTGTTAGCGCTCGAGGAGTCTTGCGTGAGGCTAAGAATCCCATTAGGATTTAAACTTCTGTGTGTGATCCTAATCTTTCCAAAACCACTGCCGCTACTTGTATTTGGATTGAACCAACCCTAAAACACCCATACGCCTTTCGAACTCAATGTGAAAGCCCCTAATGGCCTTTTAATGTTAAGGTCCCTTAACAGTTATTTGTTTAATCAAGGGAGTCCATGTTCTGGTTTTTCTATCGATTACACTCAACTCTCGGTGATGAATGGACCCTCTGCAAGATATTCCTTCCTTCGGACTGGTACTTTCTTCATTGAGACCTCCGTAAGTCTACACTAGCCTTGGATTCCCTCAAGGTAGCCGAGTAGGTTGTACCCTAAAAACCCATGACATCGTGTCTTGTCACATGATGCTTTAGCCCTCAAAGAGCGTTGTTTCTAGCCTCTTTCGAGAAATCTGTCTCTAACAGTAATTAGCGACCATGACTTGGGTGCCAAAATGAATTGGCGACCTGACCAATGGCGCTATTTCCCTGATTTAGCGACCTTAACCTAGGCGTTATTTCATCAAGCATGTACTGTTCACAGGAATTAGCGACCAGACAGTGGTCGCTGTTTCTGTAATTCATGGCGACTGAGTGGACGCCAATTATCCAGTTTCATGACATGTCTTGGTTTTCACGAGGTTTGACGAGGTGTCATACTTGTTCAATTTATGTCCCTGAACTCTATGCTTCATGAAGTCTACCCTAACGTTCCTACATGCTTAAATCCTTGGAATTCCTTGGCCATTATTTTAAGTGGAATTGGTCTATAAACAAAAGGGGCTATGGGTCTAAACAAATTGATACTCAATGCTAGAATATAAAGTGACGGGGTCCAGATTTGATCCTATGCCTGGGGCAAAGTCCAAACGTGTACCGATATCATGATTGATCGGGTGTGGCATTGCACCAAAGATAGCAAGATTGATCTATGACATTTCCACAAGTGATAGTCATTACTTGAATAGTTGAACTCCTTATACATATGGCCAATCCTATAAAGTGATAGCTATAGTGAATGCCTTATTGAATAATTGGTATTCTCTCATCATGAACACTCTTGAATACCTTATTGGAATACTTGTTATCCCATCATAAATGTCCTCGGAATTACCTCTTGTCTATCTATCATCTTTATAGTACTTGAAATTTATCTATTGTCATGTCTACATGCCTTTATATCGTCTCTGGATTATTAAATCTAGATCGTGCCATTATAGTTCTCGATTATGATACCTGCATGACTTGCATGTTCATGTTAAATTGTTAATTACTTAAAGATAGCTTGGAGCTTGAGATATTAAGACCTACTACCTAGTGTTTTTCAATGTTTTTCTGGTAATGACCATAGTGACGACGAGACCAAACAGGAGGGGCAAGGGTAAGAGTGAAGTGTGCTCCAACAACTTAGATGAACCTCATGGTCTATGTCATTATGTTCATGTCAAGTCTATTTATTGAGTCCCTTTATTTGGGTCCAATTTGTAATAAACTTATATATGAAATGTGGAGAGGGGGATTTCTGTAGCCCACCACAAAGGCAGCCCAACAAGACCCACGCGGTCCAACTAGGCAAGCCCGCCCGAGTGATAGCCCGCTGGGCCCACTCAGGGAAGAAAAGCCCAATAAATAAAGACTCGAGGAACCAACTCTCCCCGGCGGCCTTCAAGGCTCGGAGGGCCCGAGACAGCGGTCAGGTCCCAAGGAAGGTCCGGTCTAAAAGCCCTCTCCTCACCCGAGAGAGACAGGCGCCAGCCGACCTATCCGACCCCACCCTCGCTGGGCCATGCCTATCGCTCGGACATGAGCTAGCATCCCCGAGGCTCGGTAAGACCGGTTGATTATCTGCAGGTGCGGCCGTTCAGAGTCCTCCGCCAGCGGGAGAGTCATGGGAGCTGCCGGACTCCAAGGGGATAACGTCCCCACGATCAAGCCATGAAAGCCCCCGCCGAAGACGTAACTCCCGCCGGGAAGCCCTCAGCTTACCGGACTCTTAAAAGGCGACGCACTATTTAAGCAAGGGATATCCTCCGGAAGATGGTAAGATGAACTAGGCATTCACATACCCTAAGCTCCTGAGCATGATTCGCTTCACCCTTTGGTGGAGAGGATTCTCGCGCATCAGCTCTCTCCTCCCCCCATTATAGCTTCCACCATCGCTCTACTGACTTAGCCATCGGAGGGTTTGCCCCAGGGAGATCCCCTGGGCCCTCTGACACGTTTCCCTCTCTTGCAGATTCATCTTCTGGTGATCCACAGCCCGCTCAGGACCCAGCGCGAGATTCCGCCTCTTCATCTGGCTAGTGACTCTGGCACTGCGCCACGCCGAGTGCGAGGAAGTACTCAGCGCCTGCCGAGACGCAACCGGCTCGGGTCGGGAGGGGGACAAAAAGCAGACCTCCGAGCCAAACCCGGCTCGAGTAAGAAGCGCGATCGAGAAGGAGAGCGCAAGGAAAAGTACTAGCGGTATACCCCCTTGACCGCACCAGTCTACGAGATCTATGAAGACATCAAAGACTCGGGACTTCTCCGCCAGCCCGAGCCAATGAGGTCGAAGAACCGCAAGCAGGACAGGCATTGCCTGTTCCACGGCGACCACAGGCACCACACCGGAGACTACCATCAGCTCCAGGACGAGATCGAGCCCCTCATCCGTCTGGGGCATCTAGCCCGGTTCACGACCGGGCATAAAGAAGACCGAGACGCCGCAGAGGAGATCGACAACGCCCCCCGAGGGGTCCACATCAACGTCATCTCCGGAGGGGCGGCATCGGGCGGTGACACCAGCCGAGGAAGGAAACGTCATGCCGAGCGGGCCAGCCAAGCCTTAGAGCCTCCCAGAGGTCCGCCGATGGAGTCCCATGTCATAGTCTTCTCCGACCAAGACCTGGAAGGGCTGAGCACCCCGCATGACGATGCCCTCGTTATCTCGCCCACGATAAATCACTGTAATGTAAATAGGATTTTGATTGATAATGGGAGCGCCCCCGATGTATTATCTTATGACTGTTTTCTCAAGATGGGGGAAGACCCATCCAAGCTCCGCCCGATCCGAACACCCCTTAGCGGGTTTAATGGCCTGGCCACCTACCCCGAGGGAGCCCTAAGCCTGCCGGTCACTATCGGCACCCCACCCAAAACCGTTACGGTCTTAGTGGACTTCATAGTGATTAAAGGTATGATAGCGTACAACGCCATTTTTGGCCGAAAATTTCTCAGCCGAATAAAGGCCGTACCATCTACCTATCACCAAAAAATGAAGTTTCCCACCAAAAATGGGTTGGGGGAAGTCCGAGGTAACCAGGCCACGGCTAGAAGGTGCTACAATATCTCGGTGGAAGCCTCAATGCCGGACGGGAAGGATAAGGGCCCCAGGGGAGTCGAAGGAAAAGCCGTGACCACCGAGCCCGGTGGCGAATTATTAACGGTATTCCTGAACGACGACCCGGCCCTTGGAGTAAGGATCGGTGCCGACCTACCACCGAAGGAACAGCAGCAATACAAGGAGTTTCTTTCTGGGTACATCCGAGTCTTCGCTTGGTCCGATGATCAACTCCCTGATATACCAGAGGAAACTGTGATGCACAACCTTAACCTCGATACCACCGTGAGACCCGTACAGCAGCGGAGGAGGAAGCATGCTCCCGAGAAACAGGCGATCATCAAGGCGCAGGTCACCAAGGGATAAGAGACTGGTCTTTTCAGACCGGTCCTATACCCAACGTGGCTAGCCAACGTCGTCCTGGTGCCGAAGACCACCGGCAAGTGGCGAATATGCGTAGACTTCATCGATCTGAACAAGGCCACCCCCAAGGACTGCTATCCGCTACCGAGCATCGACCAACTGGTTGACTCAACCTCGGGCAATGAGATACTCAGTTTCCTGGATGCCTATTCGGGTTATCATCAGATCCGAATGAGCCCTGACGATGTCGAGAGGACCGCATTCATCACCGACTACGGCGTGTACTGCTACACCCGGATGCCCTTCGGATTGAAGAATGCTGGAGCCACATACCAGCGACTGGTCAACCATATGTTCGAGGGACAGTTAGGTCGGAACGTCGAGGCCTACATCGACGACATGCTCGTCAAGACCCCGAGGGCCCAAGACCACTTCACCGACCTCGCCGAGACTTTCGGCACCCTCTTGAAGTACTGCATGAAGCTCAACCCCGCCAAGTGCGCCTTTGGAGTAAGATCCGGGAAGTTCCTGGGTTTCCTGGTCACTCAGCGAGGGATCGAAGCCAACCCCGATAAGGTCCAGGCCATCCTGGACATGCGCCCGCCCGCGTGCATTAAAGACGTCCAGCGTCTAACGGGGCGTGTCGCTGCTCTCAGTCGTTTCCTGTCCCGTGCGGCCGAACGATGCCTGCCCTTCTTCAAGCTGATGAGGGGGCCCAAGGTAGCATCTGCCACGTTCGCATGGGATGGGGAATGCCAGACAGCGTTCGCCGAGCTCAAAGAGTTCCTGGCTTCGCCCCCGGTGCTTTCCAAGCCCGTCCCGGGCGAGGTCTTGTTGCTCTATCTCTCGGCGACGCCATCAACGGTCAGCTCGGTCCTAGTCAGAAATGACTCGGGAGTCGAGAGGCCGGTCTACTACACCAGCAAGGTGCTCAACGAGGCCGAGCGGAGGTACCCCGCAACCGAGAAACTCGTGCTAGCGTTGGTTACCTCCGCGAGGCGCCTCCGACCCTACTTCCAGGGGCATCCCATCACAGTGCTAACCGGCGAGCCACTGAAGAAGATTCTGGCCCACCCCGAAGCCTCGGGGCGACTTGTCAAATGGGCCATCATGCTCGGGGCATACGACATCTCGTATCGGCCACGATCAGCTATCAAAGGGCAGGCGCTCGCCGACTTCATCGCCGAGAGCACCGTTCCGGTCGAGGACAGGCCTCCGACAGCAACCGGGCCAACCTGGGAGCTGTTCGTCGATGGATCGTCCAACTCGGTCGGCAGCGGCGCAGGGATCCTCCTAAGGTCCCCCGAAGGAATAGAGCTGCAATACGCCCTAAAGTTCAACTTCTTGGCATCCAACAATGCTTCCGAGTACGAGGCCCTTATCTCGGGGGCCCGCATGGCCCGACGGTTGGGGGCTGAGCGAGTCAGGATCCACACCGACTCCCAGCTAGTTGCAAGCCAGGTCAGTGGCGAGTACGAAGCTCGGGAGGCACCTATGATCAAATACCTCCAGTTGGTCCGGAGCCTGGCCCAGCAGTTCGAGGAGTTCGAGGTAGTCCGAATAGCTCGGGAGCAAAACTCTCGGGCGGACGCCCTCTCCCGACTGGCCTCCTCCCTAGACCCGGAAGGTACACGATCGGTCCTCCTAGAAGAGCTAGAGCGCCCGAGCATAGACTCGGAGCTCCTCGCCATTGACTCGGCCATTCCCGACGACTGGCGCTCCCCCTACCTATCCTGGCTACGAGACTCCCAGGAACCCTCCGACCCTCGAGAAGCCCGCCGGATGAAGTACCAGGCTCGGCGCTTCGTCATCCTCGACAACGCTCTCTACCGAAGATCGTTCTCCGGGCCCCTTCTGAAGTGTCTCGGCCCCGACGAAGCGAGCCAAGCTATTGAAGAGATTCATCGAGGCCTGTGCGGAGCACATTCGGGAGGTCGGTCGCTGGCCAGAATCCTGCTAAGGCAAGGATACTGGTGGCCGACCCTACAGCGCGACTGCACGGCTTACGTACAACATTGCGACCGTTGCCAGCGGTTCGACCATTTGGTCCACCAGCCGGCCACGGAACTTGTCACCCTTACCGAGCCCTACCCTTTCGCTCGGTGGGGGATCGACATCCTTGGGCCATTCCCAACGGCTCAATCCCAGAAAAAGTTCATCATCGTCGCCATCGACTACTTCACCAAGTGGATCGAGGCTGAAGCAACAGCGAGGATCACCGAGACAGTCGTCTGGGGTTTCGTATGGAAATCGATCATTTGTCGCTTCGGCGTCCCCCGAGTGATAGTGAGCGATAACGGGCGGCAATTCGACTCTCGATACTTCCGAGACAGATGTGCCGACCTAAATATCCGCAACCACTTCACCTCGGTCGCCCACCCTCAGGCCAACGGGCTGGTTGAAAATGCCAACAAGACCATCTTGAAGGGCATAAAGACCAGACTCGGCAAGGCTAAGGGTAGCTGGCTCGAGGAACTGCCTAGCGTACTATGGTCGCACCGAACGACCCCCAGAACGGCAACCGGTGAGACCCCTTTTCAACTGGTATATGGCACCGAAGCCGTCGTTCCGTTAGAAATCGCCAATCCGTCTCTCCGAGTGATCAGCTTTTTGCCCGAGGCAAACGAGCAGAAGCTGCTCGAGAACCTCGACCTGGCAGACGAACTCCGAGAGATCGCGAACGTCCGAGCTACGGAATACCAGCGCCGCCTCACTCGGTACTACAACGCCAAGGTCCGAGGCAGACAATTCCGACCAGGGGACTTCGTTCTCAGGAAGACCGAAGCATCTCGACCACTGGAGGCGGCGGGCAAGCTATCCCCCAACTGGGAAGGCCCCTACCGAGTGATCGAGACGCTCGGGAAAGGTGCGTACAGGTTAGCCACAATGGAAGGGGAACCCATTCCCCGGACATGGAATGCAACCACACTACGCAGATTTTATTTCTGAATACTGTATCAACAAATCGGGTAAAATAAACCCCCTTATCTTTCGCATTCATTCAAGATTACTGTTGGTACATCAGAAAGGCAACTGCCAATACATTACATAGTGAAAAGCAAAAATCCATCTAGCACCGCGGCAAACGGCCATCACCCGGCCGACCCGGTCTTGACCTTCTCGCATCCAGCCACTGACTCTACCTCGCGTAGAAACTGGCTCGAACAAGAGATGGTCGACCCAGTTGGCTCGGGTGGACCGTGACAAAGGTGACAGAGGGACAGCAAGGAGAAGGCCACCTTTCACACGAGGAAGGCTACCTTCCAAGTTGGCAACAACCTGGAAAAAGGAACGCCGTGAAGGTCTCCTCTCCGCCAAACTACCAACTCTTTGGAGGCGAACAGAAAGCAAGCAGCCCCCGAAGAGTGAAAGAAATGAAGAACAAAAGAGAGAGAAAGAGGCTGCGAACAGGGGTGAGGAAGGGACTGGAGCCGCCTCCTCCCCTCCCACGGAGGGGAATGGCGGCCGGCATCCCTAACTCCCCCATCCGCCCTCCATCTCGGCGTCCGCCCGGAAGCCTCGCCGGAGCCAAGAGGAGGCAAACGGCGTGCCCCCGCACGTCGAAGCCCTCTCCAGATCCGCGCGGCGACCGTCGGACCCGTCTCATGCACGCGCGGCGACCGTGGGACCCGACCGATATTCCAGGACAGCTGGAACCGGCCGCTCCCCGTCGTCTGCAGCGTCACCTTCTGAAGGGTCCTCCATGCTCCGATCGCGGCGGCGCAACGCAGAGCGAAGACGAGGGAATAAGAGCAGACCGCCGGCGAGAGTCCTAAGTGTTAAGAGGGAAGGAGCACCCTTCGGTCCTTTTTATAGGCCAAGGGAGGCCACGCGCCTTAAATGACTCCCCCCCTCGAAAACACGCTATAGGACCTCCCCTGAAAGATCACCTCAAATTCCTCGATCCCCACCCTAGCGGGATTCGCGAAGCACCTCGACTTTCAAAGCATGGTAATACGGAAGGACGCCCGCAAGAAGTCTCCCGAATCGACGTGCGAAAACGGCGCAAAAAATATCGGCACTTTCCAACTGCCTCGATACGCCAACCAAATCACAGCAAAGATAGCGATCAAATAAAGTAAGTCATTTATTGCCTCCCATAAAAACCTCTTACAAAAGGAAAGACAGACAAAAAGGGGAAGGGGCAAAATGAAGCTACATCAGGCCTCGGGCCCACTTTGAAGCTCGGGAACAGCAGTAGGGGACGCGTCACCCCCGGTACCCTCGGCGACGGCCGGCCCGGACACTGACCTCGCCTGTGCGAGAACTGTCCCGGTCGTGAGCCCTCCCGAGGCCTCCGGAGTTGGTGACCCCGCTGGAGGCGACTCCTCCGGTTCTTCCCCGGCCGAAGATGAGGAGCTGGAATCTGACTCGTCCGAGTCATAACTCTGGCCATAAGGAAAATCACCCCCGGCAAGGTGCTCATTGGCATAGTTCATCGCCCGGCGATAGCCCTGCCTGAACCCCTTTCGAGCACCCCGGCGGAGCGCTACCTCGTAGTAGGGTAGGGCAGCTGCAATCAGGTCGGCCGAGTAAGCTTCCGAGCCTTTATAGCGCTCGATCGCCTCCGCCTCGACCTGCCCGTCCCGAACCCGCTCCGCCTCGGCCGCACGCTCTTCCGCCCTCGCCAGACGCTCCTCCAGCTCGGTCATCCTCCGCTCGGCTTCGATCATCCGACCCTCCGCCCGGGCTCGGTCCGCCTCGGCCTCAGCGCGAAGGCGCTCCGCGTCCTCCGCCCGATCCTGCAGCTCGCTGCGCTCAAGCTCCCAGAGGCTATCCAGCTCGATGTGACGTTGACGCTCGTCTTCTAGACGTTTGCTCTTCCTCTCGAGCGATTCTTGGGCCCTTGTCAGCTGCTCGGCCAGCACCTCGGCTTCCCGTCGGCTCGACCGCGCCAACTCCCTGAATGTGAGGAACTCCCGCCGGAGCCCCTCGTGCTCCCCCTCGAGCCGAGCTAGTTTCCCCTCGCATCCACCAAGGGTCCAGGCGAGCTTCGACCGCTCCGCCTCCGTCCGGGCGTGCGCCTCTGCCATCACGGCCGCTGTCCGAGCTATGACCAGGCCGCCCTCCATCAGGATGTCAAGGACCCCGGCAGGAGTGCTGCGCTTTTCTCCCCCCCTCGTCCTATCGGCGATCGACCGGCAGAGCCGGTACAGGTCACCCGAGACACCGAGCCTGACCAGAGATTCCGGCAAAGGGGA
This sequence comes from Amorphophallus konjac, assembly GCA_022559845.1. Lineage (NCBI taxonomy): Eukaryota > Viridiplantae > Streptophyta > Magnoliopsida > Alismatales > Araceae > Amorphophallus > Amorphophallus konjac. The sequence continues at coordinate 144,310,831 of CM040117.1, read as the reverse complement.
CTGCTCCACCCTGGGCACCCCGCCAGAAGGCCCTGTTGTGGCGGCGAGACCAACCGCCCCGCGCGCCAAGGTCGGTTGGGGTTGCAACGCCTCCCCGGGCGAACCCCCACCCTCGACCGGCGCCGCGGGATCAACCGCACCAGAAGCTGCCGGCACTTGGGGTTGCGACGCCCCCGCGGGCAAACCCCCATCCGCGCCGACCGAACCCTCGGTCCCAGCGCCGGCCACGCCGGCATCGGCCCCTTCTGTCCTGACGGAGGGGAGAGCCGACCCATCACCTCCCTCTGCGGGGCCCCTGGTCTCCTCGGCCCCCTCTCGCTCGGCGGATGGGAGAGCCAGCCCGGAAGGGTCAGCCCCATCCTGCCCCCGAGGGGGGAGCGCCGCCGAGCCAGAGTCGCCCCCGACGGCGGTAGGAAGACCGGCTTTCCTAGCCCTCTTCCTGGCCTTCGCGGCCTCCCGCAGTTTCCCCACCAGGGGATCCTTGCGCTTCAGACCAGTCGATCGAGAAGACCCCTCGGAGGCCGCCCCCTTGCCCTTATCTCGGGCATTGACGCGACCCACCGGGGCATCAGGCTCATCGGCTGCCGAGTCATCTCCCAGATCGATGACCTCGGCCGCCTCCTCCAGAGGCTCCCGCCTCACGTCTGCAGCAAAAAGAAGCCCCGGTCAGGAGGAGAAAAGAGAGCTACCACCCCAGAAAAGAGCCTCAAGAGCCGTACCTGACGACGTCAACCGCGAGAGAAGACTCCGTTCGATGTTCTCCGGCGTCACCAGCTCCTCGGTCGATTGGCGATTCTCCAGCAGACGGGCAGCCTGCTGCTCCACGTGGGGAGGGAACTCCTCCTGGCGAGGGGGCAGATTCGGGTGAAAGTTGGGCAAGGTCCGGCATCTCCAGATCTCGTCCGTCGCCATCGCCTTCACCCAGAAGAATTGGGTCTTCCACCCCTTGTGCGAGGAGTCCTTCGCCGCAAGCGAGATGCAGCTCCTGTTCCTCCGCGCCTGGATGAAGTAGAAGCCTTTCCCCGCCTGCGGGTGCGCTTTCAACTCGAAGAAGAAGTGGAAGAGGTCCAGAGAAGGGTAGATGTCGCGCTGGCGACACAGAATCCCGAAGGCCGAAAGAAGAAGATAGGAATTGGCCACCAACTGAATAGGTGCCAATCGGAAAAAATTGAGAAGCTGCAGCACGTAAGGATCGAAAGGAAGCCGGAATCCGCTCTTCCAAGCCAGAAGGAAGGTGCAAATACACCCAGCACGATCATCCAAACTCGTCTCGTACGGAGTGGCGGCAACAAAGCTATAGCGGAGAGGCAGACGGAAACGGTGCTCTAACCTCCTCACCTCCGTCTCCCCCAACTCGCTACAGTTGGGGACGGGTTCCCGCCTCACCGGCACAGGCTCCGGGCTCCGGTCCGCCATTGAGTCGGGAGACGATCCCTCGCACGAGCTTGAAGACTCCGGGGGAGAAGGAAGCTGCCGGATCGCCTCCGCGGTTATCCTCGCCAACTCTTCGAACGCCGCCGCAAGGCTCCGCGTCTCCGCTGTGCTCTCACGGCGCATCAAGAAGCAAGGAAAGCCTAAAACCCTGGAAGCCTAGAACGATGAACAGCGCCCCTTAAAAAACCCCTGAGGGTGGCGGCGCGCCGTTCCGTGCTCCGAGAAAAAGGGGGGCCCCTTCGCTCCCAATCCGTCAGGATCATCATTATGGGCCTCGGCGACCGCTATAAGCGGCTCCACCACGCCAACGGGATTCCACCCACCTGAGCCACGCCGGTCCAAAGCCTCGAAAAACTACTCATCCGAGCCTCCTTGGCTCGGGAGTAGGAGGGGGACAAGTGGAGAGGGGGATTTCCGTAGCCCACCACAAAGGCAGCCCAACAAGACCCACGCGGTCCAACTAGGCAAGCCCGCCCGAGTGATAGCCCGCTGGGCCCACTCAGGGAAGAAAAGCCCAATAAATAAAGACTCGAGGAACCAACTCTCCCCGGCGGCCTTCAAGGCTCGGAGGGCCCGAGACAGCGGTCAGGTCCCAAGGAAGGTCCGGTCTAAAAGCCCTCTCCTCACCCGAGAGAGACAGGCTCCAGCCGACCTATCCGACCCCACCCTCGCCGGGCCATGCCTATCGCTCGGACATGAGCTAGCATCCCCGAGGCTCGGTAAGACCGGTTGATTATCTGCAGGTGCGGCCGTTCAGAGTCCTCCGCCAGCGGGAGAGTCATGGGAGCTGCCGGACTCCAAGGGGATAACGTCCCCACGATCAGGCCATGAAAGCCCCCGCTGAAGACGTAACTCCCGCCGGGAAGCCCTCAGCTCACCGGACTCTTAAAAGGTGACGCACTATTTAAGCAAGGGATATCCTCCGGAAGATGGTAAGATGAACTAGGCATTCACATACCCTAAGCTCCTGAGCACGATTCGCTTCACCCTTTGGTGGAGAGGATTCTCGCGCATCAGCTCTCTCCTCCCCCCATTATCGCTTCCACCATCGCTCTACTGACTTAGCTATCGGAGGGTTTGCCCCAGGGAGATCCCCTGGGCCCTCTGACACGTTTCCCTCTCTTGCAGATTCATCTTCTGGTGATCCATAGCCCGCTCAGGACCCAGCGCGAGATTCCGCCTCTTCAAAATGAAATTCTATTTTGTTCAAATTATATCTTATCTTATGGTTATGCTCTGATTGACACGACTGCCTAACTGTCACGTTCCGAGCAAACGACACATTCCGCTGCTGTCGGTTCGGGATGTGACAGAAGGTGGTATCAGAGCCTAGGCTTTCTAAATCCCTAGGTCATTAAGTCCAAGTTATAGATCAAGTTATCCTTGTCGATTATCCTATAGGAATTTCGTGAGATTTGGGTAGAACTATGGGCTAACCAATAAAATATGTTCCATCATCGCTAGATTAATGTCAAGATATGAGTAATCATTAATTTAAAACTTATTTTGTAGGCTAAAATGGCTGCCGAGACAGCTCAATGGAGGGAGATGCAACGCACTGTCCAAGGATTAACACAAGCTTTGCAACAAGTTGCACAAGGAGGAGCACAACATGGAGCCGGAGATGTCACATCCCGAGATTATGCAGCGAAAATAATGGGGAACATGAACAGTTGGCTAGTATGCCTCAAGCGTGCAATATAATCAGAGCGCAAATCATTCACACATAAGATGAATGGACATAATGATTGATCAAAAATCTAACTTTTATTGATAATAACAATCTAGTACATGATGTTGACTCATTGACTAACTGGACTCAATAAAATAGAAAATTACATAATTGACTCTTGACTATCACTAATGACAATCTAAGGCTACGCTCCTTCTTTAATCACTCTCGGATCCATCACTTGAATAATCTGAATCCTACCTGCTAGAATTTCTTGAAAAAGATTAGAAAAGTAGGAAATGAGCACACATGTCCAGTAGGTATCTTCGCATCAATATGAAGACAATGTTTAAGTAATTAATATTTTAGCTCTAGAATAAAGATAAACAAAATAAGACGATAGAACATGCGGTGAAAACCCAAAGTAACACTAGTAACATGGTATGATCATGATTGAGATATGATAATTCATGTAGACTAGGAATATGATTAAGCAAGAATATAACATGAATGTAAGTTGGTCGTTCATGAACAAGAATGTACTTTTCATAACCATAATGGCTATGCACTAGAAAGTCGAGAATGTACTAGCAAGCATGTAATTTCACAAGATTGTCACGTGAGAATCCGTGGATTTCACCCGTTTATAAAAAAGGTACTCTCAGTGCAATGCGACGCCAATGTTCATCATACCCCATGGTTTATAGTATGTTTCCGGCTATCTACCGAGAGGACTAGAGTGAAGCCCTTGGACACTGTCCGTGCCCACTCTTGCATCTTCAAGTTATAAATCAAGCTACGTCCATGAGAAATATAAGTATGGACAATAATGTAACAAGTTCAAACTATGGTTCCATAATAACAAATATCAAAGTAAGAATGCACCAAATAAGAATATCCGAGTTCAAGATGGACTTAGAACAAGGTTATGCCATGAAGAAAAATCGGCAGCATAACGACATATTCTTTAATTTTCATAATTCATTAATATCTTAATCCACAAGTGTTAAGTTCCAAGCAATCATTAGACCATCTAGGAACTTGGAAAACCCAACCCAAAGGTCAAACCTCGGGTTAGACAGGGTTAAGGACCAAGCGGTCGTTTACTGGACCGTTTACATATGTTGACATGTTTTCCCACCTCTTTCTTTCTTCTTTCCCTTACCTTCCTTTTCTAAATCAAGATATAAAGACAAACACAAATGAAGGGAAGAAAGAGTGGAGAGGTGTGTGCGTGTGATCGTGATCGCCACCAAGACACCGGTATCGAAGTACTACGTACCTTGGAAAGGGAGAAAGCACTCGCCCAAGATGCAGCACTGCAGTGGTACGCGGTCCTGGACGAACCGCTCAAGGGATAGAATGGCTTCCCGATAGACCGCTCACAGCGCTGAAGAAGGATGCGGGATGGAGACTGAGCTGGCTCCAAACGGTTCAAAAATGGCCGCTTACAGGAACTGAACAGTTCTTAGATGACCGCTCTTATCTGCAGACGGACGGGAGATGACCATTTAAAACCGCTAGACTCCAAGTGGTGGGACTTGATCCACCACCCCTTCCGGCCAGCCAGAGGGGATGGGCCTCGTGCTGTGCTGATGCCGACCTGCAAAACAATGTAGAGGACACGAAAATGCAACCCAAATCAGCCCTGGAAAGTGTAGTAAGTATAGAAAGGAATAGAAAATAAACATGATAACATGGAATGGGCGATACCTGGGGTAGTTTTTAAACCCCTATAGAGCGTGAAAATAAACAGGAAGGGTGTAAAATGCTGTGAAGTAGTGAAAAACGTGGGAAGAAATGGGGAAAAGAAGCATGCAAAGGATGAACTAAAGACCAAACACCAAGACCAAAACTCAAAACAATGGACTACTCCCTTGAATCGGAGGCTTGAAAGGATGTAGAAAGCCTCCCTCCCTGGCTACAGTTCACTCAAAAGTTTGGCAGAGCTTCGCCGTCGACCTTGGATCCCCCCCTTTCAAGCTTGGACTAGGGTTTCTATTTATAGAGTCCTAAAAGTCCAATCTCAAAATTGGATTTTCCAATAGATATTAATCCGAGATTTCAAAACAAAATTCGTAGATTTTTTTTCACCTCAAAGCATCTAGTAGGACGAAGGGAGAGTGCATCCCTTTCCAAAGGAAAGAAATGTTCTCACTCCACCAACTCACCACTAGATGTGATTTTATTGAATATTGGAATTGTAAAGAGTACAAGTGGGGTTAGCATGCCCCTGAGATATAGAGAGAAAAGTAAAGATGGTACAATCTAAACTCGCCGAACACGAATGTTCAAAAATCGTGAGACATCAGCTTTAAGATAACCTCTGGCCAATATAGGCAGCTCTCTCATTGACAAAAACTCAGAATTATATCCAATACTCATAGCGTGCTTTGCCAATGAATCGGCTAACTGATTAGCTTCCCTGTAGATATGGACTAAAGGGCATTGGAATGAAGTAAAGAGATCTTGAAGATGCTTCCACCATGGGAGAATTCATAGATAATATCTTTATCTCCCACCCAAATCAAACGGCACCCCATTTGGTTGAGAAACCGTGGAGAAATGGGTAGAGGAAGTTAGGGGTTTACCCACTGAAAGAGAGAGAAAATCCAAACAATCCACAGTTTTCGAGCATGTACACGGTCGCGCGATAGACCGTTCAAACTAGTAAACGGTCCATCGCTAGACCCTCCAATGCTGTCGGTGATAAATAAATAAAAATTTAAATTATCCAATTATCCACCAAACTGACCGGCCATCACGACGTTGGATTCTTTAGGATAAAACGGTCTACTGCTAGACCACTCAATCCATAAAATGGCCCAATGCTAGACCGTGTACACATGTCAGTTATAAATCCAAAAAAATAGGATAAATAGAAAATTATCAAAAAAAACCACCTGCTGAGGACTCTGGGAACTGGACGGTCTAACGATAGGCCGTTTAATGGATGTAAATAGCTTTCTTTAGACCATGCAAAGGCTTGTTGGTGGAAATTCAAAAAATCAAATAAATATCCCATAAATCGGTAAACGGTTCCTATAGGACCGCCCAATCACTGAACGGCCGGTCGATAGACCGTGTAAAGCCTGGATGATTGAAATTAATAAAATGGGATAAATGAGCCCATTTACCCCAAAGATCAATTGAAATCAAGGCCCATTAAGCCCAAATCCAAGAGCAAACTTAGCCCGAGAGGGAGGTACCCATAAAATAAGCCCAAAAACATGCCTGAAAATAGCCCAATGAATGATGGACAACTCAAGGCATCAACAAATGATGGTAAGAGGAATGACTCAACTCATAGGCAAAAAACGGGTGTCAATAGATGCCCCTCCTTAACGTCCTCTTTGCAGGGGAGCGAGCGGATGTGAAGCGAAAGCGAAATGGAACATGGAGATGAAGCGGAAATGAAGCGGAGTGGACTGAAAAAGCGGGCGATAAGGTAAAAGACACCTGTTTCATTGCCAACGAGCGACAAGAATCTTCTAGAAAACTCTGAACCAAATACAAGGAACGATTGAACCAAAACGACGCCAGTCTGGAGAAACTAACTAAATAAAAGGAAAACACACGATCAACCTCATGGGGGACACAATCCCTCGGACCAATGAGAAGATCGGAATAAGCAGCAAAAAGTAAAGAAACAGACTAAAACTTCAGATAGGGACCTTCAGTCAATCAAACCAGGTGAACAGACCAGAGAAAACATTCCAACTCTGAGTGGAACAGTTCCTCTTACTTAAAACCATGAACGCACAATCAACCATCACGAACTGAGACATTTTCAGACAAACCATGGGTCATGCATGCTCAAAAGATGTGCATGATGCATGATGGGCTAAAATAAAAGAAATCATCAAAACAAATGCAAAGAAAGCCAGATAATATAGAAAATACTCGAGAATAGTATTGCTAGACTGGGACAATCAGGGTCAAGACACTATCTGCAACCACGGCGTGCAAGATAGAACCGTCATCCCCAAATTTTCCCAACCTAATGGCCTATCTGATGATTAAACACGTGAAATTAGATCATCATTATTTCTGTTATAGGGGAACATTAGATCCTGGAACACGTAGATAACCAGTTGGTTCTCGAGATAATATAGCATAATACCATATAGTAATGCAATAAGGGATATAGGGATAGAAGTACTTACCTGACTTACCTGTGCAGACAGAACGCCATTTTGAAGTGATGCTGCAAAGAATTTATGAACAGGATTTTGCAATATTTCATCATGAAACAATTATTCATGCCAAAAAACATCAGCCACTTAGTCACATAATGAGGCAAAAAACATTCTTCACAATTGTTTCATCATATAAATGATCTAATACGGACCGCTCAACAATCTAAACGGTCCAGTTAGAGCCGTGCAACCATTACCAGTATAAATGTGATCGTGAAACTACACGGCCCCCTATGAAGCCTTCCAACGAATGAAACAGCCAAGCAATGGCCGTTCAAAGAAAGTGCACCGTTAGAGCATAAACGGTCGTGCTGGAGACCGTCCAGCAGTTACACGGTCTATCGATAGACCGTGTAATAACTGGCGGTTTCAAAAAAAATAAAACTCTTCCTCTTCCTCCTCCTTCCCTCCCCACCGTAACAGATGGAGGAGCCACCACGAATGCCACCACCCCATTCTCCACACTCCCCACCTCCCCCACTCTCACTCTCAATCTTATTCTACCCTCTCCCCCTCGTCTTCCCCCTCTTGCATGCGATTCAAACATCAATCGAGACGCCAAAGGATGACCGGTGAGGGATCCGAGACGCCGCCATCGGCGGCCACCGCAGAGGAGACTCCGGCGGCGCCATCCACGGCGGAAGGAGGTGCGCCCCCACCCCCCACGACCGAGGGAGAGGCCGGGGCGATCGTTGCCCGGGAAGGAGATGCCGGGGAAGTGCCGGCGGAACCCACGACGACGGTGGAAAAGCCACTGAAGACAGACGAGGTAGGTCACCTAAAACCCTCCCCCATTTACATTTTCAAACCATGCATGTAGCTTAAAAGGGTAGATGAGGTGCTCACGACCCCATTAGGGCCGGTTGGGAGGGGATAAATGCCGTCGAGGACAACGAGCACAACGCGGTTTAACAGTGACCGCTCAACAAACTACACGGCTCATATAGAACCGTTCAACAATAACACGGCCTAGGAGTCGCCGCTCAAAAGGACCTGAACCGACGGGGCAACACGGTCTGAGGAAGACCATGGATGCCTAGGACGGCCCTTATTGATCCGTTCAGAATATGAAACGTTTAAGAACATAACTGTCTCCACCAGACCGCGGACAGAAAGGACGGCCCACCTTGGTCCGTGCAGAGCATAAAAAGCTTGAGAACAATGCGGTTTCCATCAAATCGTGGACACCTAGGGCGGCCAGCATTGGTCTGTTTAGAACATGAAACATTTAAGAATCGAACGGTCTCAACCAGACCATTGAGAACCACACGGTTGGATGATAGACCGTGTAATTTTAACGAGGAGGGGCTTGAGAGAGGGGAATGACACGGTCAGATAGGGACCATGGGTTTATTGCACGGCCAAAGATGGGCCATTCCAGGGTAGGCATCAGACAATAGCATGGTCCTCACAGGGCCGTCGACAGGGTAGAACGGTCCATGGTTGATTGTGGACTTCTGAGGGGGGGTTATTGGGATGGTTGGAACCCAACCGTTGAAAGAGAAAACGGCCCGTATGAGACCGTTCAGTGAGCTGAGTGATTTATTCAATTAATGAAATGCAAGATCCTAAAATAAAAGTCTCGCACTACCGAACGGATCTCCTGGCTGCAGGTCCGAGCAGTGAATCTCGCACTGCCAGACTTTCAGCAAGAGAGGCTCACGACCATGGGCTTTGATGAGTTCCTGAGCATAGAGGTCAGACGGCTAGACACGCCGCTCCTTCATGCTCTGCACGACCGCTGGGATCTGGTGAGCCAGACATTCCTTTTCTCGTAGGGCCACATGGTCCCCACGTTGGAGGATGTTGCGCACATCATCAGATTGTGCCTGCATGGGACTCCGGTTAGTGGGAGGACATGCCCCAACTACTGGGAGCTGGCCCAGGAGCTGCTGGGCTTGGAGTTGCTACACCCAGAGCATCAGTCGATGACGCTGATGAGGGCGTTGTTACAGGACAGCATCAGGATGAGGGGCGCATGGATAGCGATCGGGGAGCTGCCCGAGTAGCACTTGCAGAGATTGATAGATCGAGTATGACCCAGAGTAGCGGCTGCAGCAGGACCTGAGGTGGATCGAGTGTTGAGACGATTCCTAATGCTATTTTTCGGATGTCTGCAGTTCACGATGAGGGCCGACGTCATCAGCTGCTGGTTCCACCCACTTGTCAAGGACTTAGGGCACGTCGAGGAATACGCCTAGGGAGCGACGATCCTCACATTTTTGTTCGACACCCTTAGCTCCACCAGCCGACGGACGATGCTAGGGGGCTTCTCTCCTTTACTCCAGGTACGACCTTAACCCTTAAACTAATTATGCAACTAACCATATGATTCTTATAAATGCCATATGCTGACATTTGGTGAAATGTGATGTAGGTGTGGGCCTACGTGCACCTACGTGGGATAGGGAGAGGCGAGGAGACCTACCCGGAGTGGCTGCCCATCGTGAGGCAGTGGATGGCTCCACGGGAGACAGGGTCCCTCCGGAGATAGGTCCGGGGATCCAGGATGACCTAGACACGCTGCCCTTCACCTCGGTATGACTCTAAACTCAAACTCTTTCATTAAATGTAACTTATATGCTTATGATGCTAATGTGACCTTCCTATTTGACAGGTTCGGTGGACACCGTACCAGAGCGAGGGGCACGAGGGTCACCCTTGGGTCGTGGCGGCCCTTGCCTTCTCAGGCCGAGATGTTTGGCTGCACTGCATGAACGTAGTAGAGCCGCTCCATTTTCGATTGGTGATGAGGACGATCAGCGTCCATCAGCCAGCAGTTGAGTTTCCAGCACCAGAAAAGCCAGAGGAGCGAGTCGGGCGACACCCCCGAGGGTTCGCCATGGTGATAGACTGGACGGAGTTAGCCTCGGAGCAGATTGTAGATTGGACAGCGCGCGAGCGGGTGGTAGCCGACCGAGCGGAGAGCGAGGAGGCCTACTACACGGCCTACGCTCAGCACTACAGGGACCAGGTGTTCCGTGGTGCCCACCGATCGGTACGACTTCTAAATTGTAATGCTTTCTATTGTACTTTCTATATGATTATGCACTGATGTTTGGACTTCCTAAATGCAGATTGACCGTGAGGGGAGGATCATGGAGTTACAGGGACTCCTTCACTCGACGATCCAGGAGCGGGATGAGGCCCTATAGGCCTTGAGCCTTCTGGTGAGTTTCCTTAACCCTTAAACTTATTTCTGCACTTGATTATGATTATGCCTATGACATGACTGGCCTGGAGTTTTGAATGCAGCGAGCCGAGGGAGCCCAGCGCCAGGGGGCTGATGCACCCTCTTCATCTTCTCAGACCACTGTGGATCGAGCCGAGCGGGACGCCGAGTTCGCGAGGATGGTCGCACGGGCAGAGGTGGCCGAGGCGGCCCTTGCCGAGAGGGTAAGCACACTACGCCTTCCCAGTTGATTATGTTTATGAAATGCAATTGACTGACCATGATGCATGCATATGCAGACGACTGAGCTGACCGCTGTTGACACCCGTTTTTTGCCGATAATTGAAGTCATTTCTCTTACTCCAATTTATGGATGTCTCGAGTTGTCCATCACTCGTTGGGCTATTTTCTGGCACGTTTCGGGCCAATTTTATGGGTGGCCTCCCTCCCTGGCTAGGTCTGACTTGATTCCGGGCTTAATGGGCCTTGGTTTTGGTTGATTGAGCTTTTCTATGGATTTCAAGCGCCCATGTACATGTGCGGTCAACCTCCAGCCCTTCAACAATATGCGCATTTGATACAGGGCCATCCATATATTTATGGGATATTTAGCTACTTTTCTGAATTATCACCGACAAGCATATATACGGCCTATACGTAGCCGCATAAGACCATTGTGCGGTACATACTTAGCTGATGCGGGACAAAAAACCCGTATCTTATGAATTTTTTTTATTTTTATCAAAATATTTGCTATTTCCTTTTTTTATTATTTTTTCCCAATAAATTCTCCTTTTTATTTTCTTTCCCGAACCATTTTTTAAAAAGCATTTTTTTTCTTTCTTTCACCATTCCTTTTTTTTTTACACCTTACGAACTAGAGAGAAAGAGTGAGAGAGCGAGAGAAAACCAGATAGAGAGAGAGAGTGTGTGTCACGAAGAGAGAGAGAGGGAGTGGAGGGAGAAGAGAGAACGGTGGCTGGGCAGTGGCGTGGGCCAGCGGCGGCTCTATTTTAGAGAGAGGGATCGATGGCGGGTGCTGACCAGCGGCTCACCTGCATGGCTTGGGGAAGTGGTGCGAGCTCATCCATGTTGCTGCCGAGCTGGGTGGGATGAGCGGTGGGTGGCAAGGACTCGGAGGACCCGGCGGTTATCGGCCATGGCTGCTATTGAGAGAGAGAAGTTAGAGATAGAGAGGGAGTTGCAGCAGCTTGGTGTAGTGGGGGGCAAGGGAGCATGGATGGAGATGGGGTGTGGTATGGTGGGTGGAAAAGGAGAATCAAACAAGAATTAATGGCTAAGTGGAGGGGAAGAGAAGAGATGGTGGGATAGTGGGATAGGGTGGGGCTTCACACCCCCATGGGCATCACACCCATCTCCTTCTCGGAGAAAGAAAACAAGCAAAGAGGCATCACACCTCATAACTTTCCAATAAACTCATCTTAACTTCATTGTTTTTTGAGAGTGGAGTTACAAGACCCTTTTATAGACATCACCCGACAGACAACATGTTCAAAATATCAACACCTAAGACTTAATCTTCAACACCTAACACCTAATCTTTTATGACTAACACCTAACACATAACTTTCGGTGGAAGACTAATGACACTCAAGACTATTCCAAGATGGTGACATCTTAAAAGAAACATACGCATAAAGGCTCACTATATGGCCAATTAACATAAAACACTTATAACACATATAATTTGATATTGACCCATGCTGTTTAACGATCTTTGTCAAACCCCTCCGCTTGGAGGAGGTTGGACCTCGAACATCGAATTGCAGGACCCTTGTGGTAGCGGCATCGGTGGAGGCGAAGACGGACGGCAGAGGTGGACGGACTTGGAGCTTCAAGTGGGGTCTCTCACCCGTCCCCATCTCAAGGACGATGCACAAAAAGCTTCAAATTCGCCCTTCTTGGCGGAGTGGAGTAGGACGGACCTGGAGCTTCGAATGGGGCCTCGCACCCGCCCCCATCTCAAGGGCGATGCATCCGAAGCTTCAAATTCTTCCTTCGTGGTGGAGAGGAGGAGGGCAGATCTGGAGCTCCGAATGGGGCTTCGCACCCGTCCCCATCTCAAGGACGATACATCCGAAGTTTCAAATCTTGTCTTCGTGACGGAGCGAATTTGCCCAAGGACCCGACTTGTGAGAACAAGTGGGTAACCGCTCTGATACCACTTGATGCGGGACAAAAAGCCCGTATCTTATGAATTTTTTTATTTTTATCAAAATATTTGCTATTTCCTTTTTTATTATTTTTTCCCAGTAAATTCTCCTTTTTATTTTCTTTCCCGAACCATTTTTTAAAAACCTTTTTTTCTTTCTTTCACCATTCCTTTTTTTTACACCTTACGAACTAGAGAGAAAGAGTGAGAGAGCGAGAGAAAACCAGATAGAGAGAGAGAGTGTGTCACGAAGAGAGAGAGAGGGAGTGGAGGGAGGAGAGACAACGGTGGCGGGGCAGTGGCGTGGGCCAGCGGCGGCTCTATTTTAGACAGAGGGATCGATGGCGGGTGCTGACCAGCGGCTCACCTGCATGGCTGGGGGAAGTGGTGCGAGCTCATCCATGTTGCTGCCGAGCTGGGTGGGATGAGCGGTGGGTGGCAAGGACTCGGAGGACCCGGCGGTTATCGGCCATGGCTGCTGTTGAGAGAGAGAAGTTAGAGATAGAGAGGGAGTTGCAGTTGCTTGGTGTAGTGGGGGGCAAGGGAGCACGGATGGAGATGGGGTGTGGTATGGTGGGTGGAAAAGGAGAATCAAACAAGAATTAATGGCTAAGTGGAGGGGAAGAGAAGAGATGGTGGGATAGTGGGATAGGGTTTGGCTTCACACCCCCATGGGCATCACACCCATCTCCTTCTCGTAGAAAGAAAACAAGCAAAGAGGCATCACACCTCATAACTTTCTAATAAACTCATCTTAACTTCATTGTTTTTTTGAGAGTGGAGTTACAAGACCCTTTTATAGACATCACCCGACAGACAACATGTTCAAAATATCAACACCTAAGACTTAATCTTCAACACCTAACACCTAATCTTTTATGACTAACACCTAACACATAACTTTCGGTGGAAGACTAATGACACTCAAGACTATTCCAAGATGGTGACATCTTAAAAGAAACATACGCATAAAGGATCACTATATGGCCAATTAACATAAAACACTTATAACACATATAATTTGATATTGACCCATGCTGTTTAACGATCTTTGTCAAAGCTTGATGCGGGACAAAAAACCCGTATCTTATGATTTTTTTTCCAATTCAAATGGCATTAATTCCACTAAAATGGAAAATACAAGCTTAAATAGGTTACATCTCACATCCATCCACAACTGTAGGATCTAGGAGTGGGAGATGAAGGGCTGGGATGGCATGAGACACACACACACAAAAATAATTAAAAAATACAAGGGGAGGGGCGGCCCTTGGACCAAGGAGAGTGGCTTGACTTGGTAGGTGGGGTGGGTGGCTAAAATGTGGACTTTCCAAGCCACTTGTCCCCCACTTGGCCCACCTATCTAGAAGCCTCCATTTGACATGTTGACTGACCCAACATGGGGCCCTTGGCTGAGGTGGCTCAATGGGATGGGGCCTGGGGGGCCCGTGGGGCCCACGGGGTCCAAATTGTACATAAGCCCCTCTTACAATCAAAATAGCAAACCGAATACAACGAAATAAACACAAATTACACACACATAAAGGCTAACTAAATATGATAAATGGGGAGGCTCAAGGCGGAGTCTCCAGGCTATCTCCGAGCCAGATGGATGCTGAGGTGGCTCGAGTCGTGCTCCGTGTGCGGTACCGGTGGCTCGGTGTATCACGCCGCTCAACTGCTCGGGTGTCCGCACCAATTCTCCCCGGGTGGGAGAAACTCGACCCTGTCGAGTAAGGGTCTGCATCACTCCTGTATCGCTCCAGAAGGTCCGGATCGATCCGCTGCAACTCGCCATGTGTGATCCATATGTCCTTAGTAGCGGGTCGTCCTCTCCATCGCACTAGGTAGCGCAGGTAAGATCCACTCCTGGTAGCTGTCACTTGCTCGTCCAGTATACGATTTATATGCTCACGCTGCCGTGAAAAAGGGGCTAGAGGTGGAAGTGGACACTCAGGTGTGGGATCACTCTCAAGGGGAGGAGATGGCTCAAAAGGCTCACTAGGGATCACCGCTGGGTCCCTATATGCAACAAGATTCGATACATTGAAGGTAGAGCTTATACCATATTTTTTGGGCAGGTCCACAACATACGCATTGGATCCAACGTGTTTCAACACTCTAAAGGGACCGGCTCTGCGAGCTTGCAACTTCTTAACGGTTCCAGAGGGAAACCGTTCAGGTCTTACCCTGATCATGACACATTCACCCTCTTGGAACTCTCGGTGGTGTCGATGGGCATCGACTAGCTCTTTGTAACGTGCATTGTTGGCCTCACTCATGCAGACTCCTAACATGCCTAGCACTAGACACGGCAGACTCACTATGCACTCCTAAAATGCTTAGCAAAATAAAAAACACACGGATGCACACACAACCCTAAACAACCCTACAGTTAGTCCGACCCAATCATATGCAAGGTGGTCCAGGACATCCAAATGTGTGCCATGCATACCCTAGGTGTGACCAAGGGTCGGTACAATCATAAGACGGTCCTTTGGATTTGGGAGGTTTGGGTGGGACTGGAGGGTAGGGTGTCTCTCGCCCGTGAACGGACTCGGTGGGTGCTGATGGCCCGGTCCATGGGGGAGGGGTATAATGGTGACCTCCGTTAAAGAAGTGGAATGGAGATTGTGGACCAAGGGGAGCACTAAGAAAGGGATCGAAGGGGTCAAAGAATGTGTGGCCCCTCGATATGGATTCTCTCATCTCAAGATCCCAAGTGTGGAAGTCTAGAAGGTGTTGTTGATCTCCTTCATCCTTGAAGGGAGATGAGATGGTGGGGGTATGATGGTGGACTCTCTCAAAAAGGTGGAGTAAATATGGTGGGTCACGGGGTCCACAAGAGAATGGGTCGAAGGGATCAAAGAAGGTATGACCCCTCGGACTAGGCTTCCACAAATCGCCATCCCACATTTGGAAATCTTGGAGGTGTAAATGATCACCTTCATTCATTGTGAGAGGTGGGACGACAGTCATAGGTAGAAAGTAAGATTCCTCCCTTGGGTAAAAGGAAATGAATTCGGACTCGGCCAGCGTAGGGAGGAGTAGAAGAACCTCCGTGGTAACATGACCCACGGTGTACACGGAGGTGATGGACCCTAAAGCGGGATGAGTGAAACTACGACCTGTGGGTCGGTCGAAGCCTGGAGCTAACAAGTGCGTAAATATCCACTGTCGGTCTAACCCTTTAAGAATGTCATCCAATGTATCCACATAGTGACTAGACCGGAAAGTGGTGTGAAATGAATTGATTGGCACCAGAGGTAGGATAGGGTCCATAGATGGGAGGGGAGATGGGGCCAGGCCATTCTTAAGCCAGCTAAGGGGTGGCTCTGCTATAAGTAGCTTTCCCGTTAGTAACACGGGTAGCTGTGGCTGAGGTGGCTCCGAATAAAGATCAGAGAGTGAGGTTTCTCCAACCCCTTTATCCCCTAGGGCTAGAGATGTCCGAGTGGGACACTGTCCGGCAAAGTGGCCAAACCCCTGGCAGCGATAACACTGTTGTCGTGATCCTCTACGCTCCTTGATAAGTGGACCCTTACCCTTATCCTCTTGACGGACAGGGGGTGTAAGCAATGGAGCTCTCATGGGTGGGGGAAGAGGATCCACCAAGATGGGGAGAGGACCTCGGGATGGCACTCTAGATGACACTGGATTGGGACTACCGGTTGCTACCTCCTTAGGGTCATTGATGGAAATCTCAGTTCAAGATTCAAAATTCACGAGCTTTGTGGGTTTGATGAGATCGACAGTTTACACAGAATCTGAGCTGAACCTTCTCCGAGTCAGGAAGTTTGACGGAACAAGCATCTCCGAGTGATCGGCAAGCAGCTTCATCAACAAATGCAATCAAATGGGCCATTCCATGCTAATCGTCTCATTTTATTGGGCCGTATACATGGGCCTAATGGGTCATCTCTATGAAATTTTATTCACAATAAAAGAGTCTTATTATGTATTTTAGTCTTTCGGTGTCTTTAAGTATTCCTAGGGAATCATGATAAGAAAGTATTAAGTGTTAAGGAGTCTTATTATGTATTTTGATGTTTCCGATAGGGTGTCTTTTAGTATTCCTAGGAAGTCATGATACTAAGTGGTAAGTGTCTCTTAATCTTCCTTGTATGCCTATATAAGAGTCTTGTATCCCACGGTGGAAAAAGAGTGAATGAAGATCTATTTTTGGAACCCATGTGAGTCCCACGTAGGGGGACCTTTCCCCCTCCCTTATCTTCTTCCCTTCACCCCCCTGCAATTCCCATGGCCGCTAGTGCCTTTTCTTCCTTCCCTCTCCACGGGTGCGATGCCCACTTCTTCCCTTCCTCAACCACGGGTGAGTGATGCCCTTCGTCTAATTCTCTCTCTCTCTCTCTCTCTCTCTATCTCTCTCCAATTCTCTCTCATCCCCACCCCAAATTCGGAATCCACTCTCTCTCCTCTCTTTCACCTCTAATTAAGACCCCTCCCCCTTCCCTATACCCCTCATTTAAGTCCCCTCCCCTCCCCTAGGTAGAACTCCCACTCCCTAGGCATTCTCTCCCCTTCCCCACACAACCTTTCGTCTTCCCAGGCACCCTTTCATCTCCCCAAGGCCCAATTTCGAATTTGGGTGTTCCCTCCTCTCTCTCTCACCACCCCATTACCTCCCCACCTCCCAAAAGCACCCCCCTGCAACCCCAGCCACGTCCATCCCCCCCCCCCCCTCCCTTAACCCAAACCCACAAATCCCTTCCATCCCCCTTAATCCCCCCTCCTCAATCAGCTCCATTCGCAGGCAGAAATCAAGCCCGAGTTGCAGTCGATATTGGGAGCAGTTCCAGGCAGAATCGGCTTCCGGGTTCTTCATCAAAAACGTACGTTGGCGAGTCTTCTGATCAGGCGAGGTGGAATCGTCCTCTTCCGAGTTCGTGAGCATCGGCAGTGGCCAATCTCCCACGACTGCGCAGGAGGCTCCTGAACCCGACCAGAAGCTGAGGAAGACCACCACCACGCCCAACCCTGACGGAATCCGACTCCGAGCTGTTCAGCAAAGTTCCTCCCCTCTCTGTCAGCTCTCAGGAACAGAAGGCGGTTCGTCGACCGGAGCTCAAGGTGTGAAGTTATCAATTTCCTACCACTGTTGGGTCATTCTGTCCACCGATCCCCTCCTCCGACCCGTCCCCACTCAACGGGACCTGCACGTCCACACCGACATCCGACTGAGGCGAGACCAGTGCCGCTGGAAAGTAGTCGTCCCCACGATTCCAACGCCACCTGCTGCGCACCAAACGGAGTTCGGGATTGCTCGTGGTGTCCATGTCAAGCCGCTGTTCAGAAGCTGCCCCTGCACAGAACCAGAACGGGGTCCCCGCTCAGTCGTCCGTGGCGACCAGGTTCGGGCGGAACCAAAATTCAGAAAAATTGTGCTGCATCCCTACCCTGTTACGAAGCCAACGGCACCAACCGCGCCTCCGGCAAAATTCCAGAGTGCGATCTACAGCCACTTCAACAGCTGCTGGTCACAGATTCCAGAACCGGACAGAATCGACTTCGGCATTTGTTTCACATCAAGTGGTATCAGAGCTTAGGGAATCGGGCCGTCCCATCGGACCGAGATCCTGAGCTTTGAGGTTCGAGGTCGAACCTCCTCCAAGCGGAGGAGTATGATGG
Source organism: Amorphophallus konjac (assembly GCA_022559845.1). Lineage (NCBI taxonomy): Eukaryota > Viridiplantae > Streptophyta > Magnoliopsida > Alismatales > Araceae > Amorphophallus > Amorphophallus konjac. The sequence continues at coordinate 144,292,532 of CM040117.1, read as the reverse complement.
AAATCTCAGTTCAAGATTCAAAATTCACGAGCTTTGTGGGTTTGATGAGATCGACAGTTTACACAGAATCTGAGCTGAACCTTCTCCGAGTCAGGAAGTTTGACGGAACAAGCATCTCCGAGTGATCGGCAAGCAGCTTCATCAACAAATGCAATCAAATGGGCCATTCCATGCTAATCGTCTCATTTTATTGGGCCGTATACATGGGCCTAATGGGTCATCTCTATGAAATTTTATTCACAATAAAAGAGTCTTATTATGTATTTTAGTCTTTCGGTGTCTTTAAGTATTCCTAGGGAATCATGATAAGAAAGTATTAAGTGTTAAGGAGTCTTATTATGTATTTTGATGTTTCCGATAGGGTGTCTTTTAGTATTCCTAGGAAGTCATGATACTAAGTGGTAAGTGTCTCTTAATCTTCCTTGTATGCCTATATAAGAGTCTTGTATCCCACGGTGGAAAAAGAGTGAATGAAGATCTATTTTTGGAACCCATGTGAGTCCCACGTAGGGGGACCTTTCCCCCTCCCTTATCTTCTTCCCTTCACCCCCCTGCAATTCCCATGGCCGCTAGTGCCTTTTCTTCCTTCCCTCTCCACGGGTGCGATGCCCACTTCTTCCCTTCCTCAACCACGGGTGAGTGATGCCCTTCGTCTAATTCTCTCTCTCTCTCTCTCTCTCTCTATCTCTCTCCAATTCTCTCTCATCCCCACCCCAAATTCGGAATCCACTCTCTCTCCTCTCTTTCACCTCTAATTAAGACCCCTCCCCCTTCCCTATACCCCTCATTTAAGTCCCCTCCCCTCCCCTAGGTAGAACTCCCACTCCCTAGGCATTCTCTCCCCTTCCCCACACAACCTTTCGTCTTCCCAGGCACCCTTTCATCTCCCCAAGGCCCAATTTCGAATTTGGGTGTTCCCTCCTCTCTCTCTCACCACCCCATTACCTCCCCACCTCCCAAAAGCACCCCCCTGCAACCCCAGCCACGTCCATCCCCCCCCCCTCCCTTAACCCAAACCCACAAATCCCTTCCATCCCCCTTAATCCCCCCTCCTCAATCAGCTCCATTCGCAGGCAGAAATCAAGCCCGAGTTGCAGTCGATATTGGGAGCAGTTCCAGGCAGAATCGGCTTCCGGGTTCTTCATCAAAAACGTACGTTGGCGAGTCTTCTGACCAGGCGAGGTGGAATCGTCCTCTTCCGAGTTCGTGAGCATCGGCAGTGGCCAATCTCCCACGACTGCGCAGGAGGCTCCTGAACCCGACCAGAAGCTGAGGAAGACCACCACCACGCCCAACCCTGACGGAATCCGACTCCGAGCTGTTCAGCAAAGTTCCTCCCCTCTCTGTCAGCTCTCAGGAACAGAAGGCGGTTCATCGACCGGAGCTCAAGGTGTGAAGTTATCAATTTCCTACCACTGTTGGGTCATTCTGTCCACCGATCCCCTCCTCCGACCCGTCCCCACTCAACGGGACCTGCACGTCCACACCGACATCCGACTGAGGCGAGACCAGTGCCGCTGGAAAGTAGTCGTCCCCACGATTCCAACGCCACCTGCTGCGCACCAAACGGAGTTCGGGATTGCTCGTGGTGTCCATGTCAAGCCGCTGTTCAGAAGCTGCCCCTGCACAGAACCAGAACGGGGTCCCCGCTCAGTCGTCCGTGGCGACCAGGTTCGGGCGGAACCAAAATTCAGAAAAATTGTGCTGCATCCCTACCCTGTTACGAAGCCAACGGCACCAACCGCGCCTCCGGCAAAATTCCAGAGTGCGATCTACAGCCACTTCAACAGCTGCTGGTCACAGATTCCAGAACCGGACAGAATCGACTTCGGCATTTGTTTCACATCAGTCATGCTTGGTTCTATCTCGGCTAGGAGGTAGGCAAGGGGGAAGCAGGGACTCAATATAATCACACTTCCTATCCACCTTATCCAAAATGATTTGGAAGAGTTCGGCAATGGTGGGGTTTGGAGTAGGAGCGATGTGATGGACTCCCCCATATGAAGTCGGCTTAGTCGTGGACCTTGGCTCTTCTACATGCGCGGCGCGTTGCCTCCGATTATGGCCCACTTGGGTGGAGGTGATTGGGTGGGGTTGGTTGGAGGTGACCGGGCCGGGTAGGTAGACCTTCCTAAGTTCGTCCTTCATCTCATGCCACGACTCAATGGGCCTTTGCCTCCTAACCTCTCTCATGCGCTCAATGCTATCCCATTTCCAGGCGGCTTTGTTGACAAGCCTCTCTCGGGCAAAACTAACTTGCATGGCATCGGACATGGTGTAACATTCAAGATATTTGTCCATGGCGGCCTCCCAATTGAGGTAGTCGCCTGGATCATCAGAGCCATAAAAATCAGAGGCTTCGGGCCTACGAAAGGGGAGAGGATGGTTGCCAAGCCCATGAGTAGACCAACGGCCATATGGCCCGGGTGATTGGGAATCCATGGGAAATTGGGGGGAACTACATGTTGAACATGCCGACTCTTGGACAAGACCGACTGACTCTTATTGGACTACACATGAACTAGGAGACACAAACTGATGCAAACACTCACAAAAGGATGCACTTAGACCTAACCAATATCCGGTACGTGGCGGAGATAAGCGACCCGAAGATCACTCGCGCAAGTACGCTACCTTCCCGATAGGCATAACCTAATGTTTGGGCAACGCCTTTTAATATACCAGGCTATTGGGTGAAATGCAATTTGAAACACTCTTTTTTTTTGTTGTTTTGAAATGATGATCCTAGACTCGACTTATACTATGCAAGACATATGCAACGACTACCCTAGACTCGACCTGCTCTGATACCAAACTGATGCGGGACAAAAAACCCGTATCTTATGATTTTTTTTTCCAATTCAAATGGCATTAATTCCACTAAAATGGAAAATACAAGCTTAAATAGGTTACATCTCACATCCATCCACAACCGTAGGATCTAGGAGTGGGAGATGAAGGGCTGGAATGGCATGAGACACACACACACAAAAATAATTAAAAAATACAAGGGGAGGGGCGGCCCTTGGACCAAGGAGAGTGGCTTGACTTGGTAGGTGGGGTGGGTGGCCAAAATGTGGACTTTCCAAGCCACTTGTCCCCCACTTGGCCCACCTATCTAGAAGCCTCCATTTGACATGTTGACTGACCCCACTTGGGGCCCTTGGCTGAGGTGGCTCAATAGGATGGGGCCTGGGGGGCCCATGGGGCCCACGGGGTCCAAATTGTACATAAGCCCCTCTTACAATCAAAATAGCAAACCGAATATAACAAAATAAACACAAATTACACACACATAAAGGCTAACTAAATATGATAAATGGGGAGGCTCAAGGCAGAGTCTCCAGGCTATCTCCGAGCCAGATGGACGCTGAGGTGGCTCGAGTCGTGCTCCGTGTGCGGTACCGATGGCTCGGTGTATCACGTCGCTCAACTGCTCGGGTGTCCGCACCATTAGCTGTTTATCTCCCAGAGTCCTGCGTTCGATTGGTTGTTCAGATAATTATCTATTTATCTCACCTATTTTTATTTATCACCGACAGGAATGAGCGGTTGCCTGTTGGCCACTCTTGTAGATAAAAGGTCTATGATCATCCGTTCATCTATGAGAGTCTAACAGCGAGGCTTTCGGTCAATTCGATGGATAGTTGGATAATATTTATGATTTATTTGAATTTCCACCGATAGGGTTGGACGGCCTAGGAGATGGCCGCTCATCAGGTTGAGTGGTCTATCGTGAGACCGTTCATTGTATCGATTCCTGAAAGATTAACAAATTTTCTCTCTCTATCCGTGGTTTTATCCCTAACTTCTCCCGTCATTTTCTCCCTGGATATTTAATCATTTTGATTGCCATTTCGACTGGGTGGAAGATAATTCGATTATCTACGACTTTCCTTTGATTATCTTGACCTAAAAATGCCTAAAAACCCTAATTTTGGGGCTGGCTCTCTAGGCTCTATAAATAGACCCTAGAGGCTACCTTCGAAGGGGGGGGGGGATTTCAGGTCACGACGAAGCCCTGTCGGATTCTAGAGCGACCTATGACCAGGGAGGGAGGCCTTCTACGTCCATGCAGGCCTCCGATTCAGGGAGTATCTCATTAGTGGTGTCTTTAGTTCATTAGTCCGTCATTCTCTCTTGTTTGCATGCATCATCTTCTCCAAGTTTCTTCCATGTTTTTGTCATTCTCAGGCATCATTCACACACCCTCCCATGTTTTTGGTGCCCCTAGGGGTTTAAAACCCCCCAAGTACCCCCCCCCCCCACTTCATTTAGTTATGTTTATTCTTTCCCGTTCTAGCACTTACTACACTTTGCAGTTCTAATTTTGGCTTCTTTTTGTGTTCTACACTCTGTTTCACAGGTCAGCAACACACTAACACGAGGCCCATCCTTTCTGACCGGCCGGAAAGGGTTTTGGTTGGACCTTTGCATCTTAGGGCGTGGTGGCATGGTGGCGTTGGGCGGTTCCAAACTCTCCATTCTAAGGGAAGTGCGGCCAATATTACACCGTTCATCTCCTTCCCGCGGCCGATCCTGAACCGTTCATCATCCCTTGTTCTTCATCCCGCGTTCCACCCCAGCACTGTCGAGCGGCCGCACTACCCTTAAGGCGGTTCTTCAAGGGCCTCTCATCCCCTGCAGTGCTGGTTAACGGCGAGTACCTACCCTCTTTCCAAGGTACGACGTGTCCATCACGTTTGGCACCTTGGTGGCGATCACAGGTTTACACCCTTCTATCCCCCTTCTATTTTCCATTTATTTCTCACATCGATTTAGTAGAAGGGATAGGAAAGACTTTGGACTCCGGGCAGAGTATTGAAGAGAAAGTAAAAACATATCAACAGCCCATTTTTTGGCGATCACGGCGGGACAACTAGTGCCTATCGTGTTAGTGATTTGCTAACCCTTTCTTTTGCTGTGTTAGTCCTCTTCCTGAAGTGGTTACAGGTTGGGTCACGCTCTCTGTCCTCTGGAACTTGCGCGGTTCCTCCAGCGCCGTCCATCGTTTCTGCGGCTGAAAGTCCACCGCCCTTCTCTATGAATAGCGCCAACTCTTTTGCAAAGCCCGATGTTATAAGCGGTCCATTACCGCCCGTTCACATTGTATACGGACTATTATTGGCCGTCTATCTTGCTGGCTCAGGTACGCCTCTGCCTTCATGCTGTTGGCTGGATTACTGTCACGTGGTTGTTTCGACTCCGTTCTAGTGCTTATGCGGCTGGCAATAGACCGCCCATCCTCATACGCTTCTGATTTCTATCTATTTTATTCTCTCATTTTATGATTTTCTTGATTACTTTGTCGTTACTCCCTGGTCTGCACAGTCGTTCACAGGCCATCCTTGATCCATGAGTGGTCTCCATCAGACCGTCCTTTTGCTGCTACAGTGCACCCCATGTTGCAGTGTGATCATTGAGTCATATCATTATATACATATACATATTTGGTGCTGCTGTTGATCTCCCCTGCTATTATTTTACTGGTTGAATACTTCTTTTTATTTCTCTTGCATTTGCTTGTTCATTACTTGCTAGTTTCTAGGTTAGAATTTTGCATGCACTCCGGTGCACATAGGATTCATGCATTTCATTCACATCTAGTTACATTCCTACTGAGGTAGGGTTTCCTCTCGTCTCCATACTCCTTAGAGTCGACCAGGGGACCTTGCCGAGGACCTCTGTAAGTCCCCGTGAGCCGTGGATTCCCACATGAACGTCGGGCAGGTTGTACCGCAACATACCCCAGTCTAGGGTCTGCATTCATGAGAGGGAGAGTTCCTTAGAGTCTGCCAATTCTCCATTCACACCCTGTTTAGGTACCTTGTGGTTGAGTGAATTGATATCTTAATTAATCCACTAAGGTCCTAAAAGGGAACTTATAAAAAATTTTGCGCATCACTTGGAATTTGATTGGGTAATTGGTTGATTCTTTCCTCATCTCTTCCCTCCATTGTATGTTACAGTGTCAGCATTTGTATCTTTTTATTAGATTAGGCTCATTTGGTCTAGTTCATCTTTGTGTGTCTCCATCTAGTTGCATTCGTCTTAGGGTCATTTTCCTCCTTGTAATTCCTTTGAAGTTCATTGTATAAAGTCTCCATTCTCCCCATGGAGCATTTTTCCCCTATACCTTATTCCTATACTTCTCCATCTTCTTATCCCTGTGTGGATTCCTCTTCCCATGCGGGCCCTTCTCCTTATTCCTCCAGTGGACCATATTCTTTAAACGGACCTTCTTATCCCGCCCGTGCTGCTGTTGGCCCGATCAATCCTCATTCCCACATTCACGATTCTTCCAGGCCAGTGCATTCCTTCATTCCCAGAATGGGCTTGTCTTCACCTCAGGCTGGGTCCCTCTATTCGACCCATCATCATTATCCTGGTTTAAATTCATCCTCTCTTACTCAGGTTGGCCCATATCCTTCTCGGACTTTTCCTACCGAGGAGATGTTCGCTCAGGCCCGACGCCAGCTTGATGAATTGCAACGACGAATCAATCCCCAAACTTCTTTGGATATCCCATTTGCATTTCAGGGTCTTCAGCTTCCACCACGTTCACAGATCCCCGTATATCGTCGCTATGGTGGAATTAGTGACCCCTACGTCTATTTGAAGAATTTCCTATATGAGTCGGCCCAGTTCCAGCATGATCAACGCTTGATGGCCTATTTGTTTGGCCTATCTTTAGAGGGCTCGGCCAAGGATTGGTTCTTCACATTACCGCAAGACCAGATGATGAACTTTCAAGCCATTCAAGCAAGATTTATTCAGCAGTACCAGGACCAGGTTGGGCGCAGATACTCCATAGTTGATCTGGCCTAAGAGAAGATGAAGCCCGATGAGGAATTCTCCACGTTTGCCGACCGCTGGCGTCGCCTGGCCGCTCAAGTCTAGGGGCATATTCCAGAGGGCGAACAAATCAAGATGATTATTTCTAATGCAACACCCGAGCTCAGATGCATCTTAACCCTGAATGATATTACCTCTTGGCCACAACTTTACAGTCGAGCCCGCTTCATTAGCCAACAACTCCTAGTTTCCTTTGACCACGAGTCTCCTCCACCTTCACCTTCTACATACACTTTCCCTCCGCCCTCCACCGCGAGTCAACCCTCCACCTCATATCCCTCCCCGAGTCGGCCGTCCGCTCCCACATACCCACATGCCTTCCCATGTCACTCCACTACGCATCCCTTCACGAGTCAGCCTTCCGCTATTTCCTCTCCCCATACCTCTCCACTTCCGGTCAAGGAAACATCACACCCGGAGCGGGTGGATGTTGTCCACTATATTCCCACGCCCTCCACACCTGCATCTCATTCACTTACTAGCCCTCTGCCTTCACCTACGCAATCCCCCTTGCCTACGCAACCCCCGCTACCATCTCCATTACCTTTTCATACCCCTCGACATCCACCTTGCCCGAAGTGGGCTTCTCACTCTTCATTGCCAGAATCTCTTACAAATGTTTTCAGGGCTTTGATAGCCACCCATGCGTTGCAACTCCCTCCGGTCATGCCTTGCCAACCTGCGGTCGGGAATTTGCTCCATTTCTGTAAATTCCACCGTCAACAGGGGCATTTGATTGGGGATTGTCCCAAGTTCTGGGAGTTTGTTTACAGTTTGGAAGATAAGAAGATGATTGATTGGGCATTTATGCACAAAGTTATTTCAGATCTCAGCAGCAAGCAGCAGTAGCAGCAAGCCGTGCCGCCTAGGCAACTGTCTCCACTTCAAGACCAGGGGCACCCTGGTGTTTCTTCAGTTAATAAGATACCTGCTCCGTTACCCACTTCTTCCTCTATCCCATCTCCTCCACCACCTTTACCTACCCTAGCCTCCGCTCAGGCAACTTCTCTTTCACCCTCCGTTTCCACCACCACACCTGTCCCCAACGCCTCTCGACGTGTTGTAAAGATACACCGAAGAGCGCCACCACCTGCCACTTCCCCCACTACACCACTATCTTCATCTCCTCCTTCTTCCCCACCCCTACCTTCATCTCCTTCCCTTTCACCTTCACCATCTCCATCAACCACATCACCCCCTTTGCCACCCTCATCACCTTTGCCACCACCGCCACCACTTCTTTCACTCCCCCTTCTGCCATCATCCTCTGAGCCCGAGCAGGTCGAGCCTAAACCCACGCTTCCACTTTTGCCTTTACCTCTACCCATGCCCATCATCATCATTATTCCTCCATCACTTGCACCATCGCCACCCGCGCCATTCAAACCTCCTCCTTATAACCTCCCTCTACCACTTCCCACTTCGCGGAGCAGGTACACGCTACCTTTAGTGCCCCTCGGGTCTAGTCCCCAGGGAGATAAAGAGCCAAACCAGGTTTTGACCGAGCATTACAAGCTTCAAGATTTCATTTGCCGCATGCCGGTCCGAGTCCTGGTCCCTGGCTATTCTAGGGGCAATCAGCCTACACTTGCTATGAAGATGGTTGCTAAGAAGAGTTCATGTGCACTGGTGCCAATTTCTTCTAAAGCGAGGTCGGTGACAATTTCTTTACTCGCCGGAGAATTCACTGTTGATGTTGTTATCACCTCTCACCTGATTGCTGTTTAGTTCATTGGCCCAAAAGAGTTTTCTGCCAGGATGGTGCTAACGCACACGGCCACCAAAAGTTTAATGAATTCTGCATTCAAGGGGAAATTGGCTGTGTCCTTGAGATTGACTAGGGGCATTCTACATTTTATGTCTCATCTCTCTCGGTTTATTGGTGAGGCGGCTACGTCAACGCCGTGCATCACCCTCCCTTAGTTCTGTCTGGCACTTCTAGCAAGGGAGCTGTACTTCATGCCTGATTACCGAGAGGAGATGCCGAATCTTATGATGTTGACTCCAAGCAACATAGCTCCCTGTTTTTCTAATAAACAACACAAGGAGTTGACTGTTATGGAATGTCCTTCTGTGGTTAGCACCGCACAGCTAGGGGCAACCATCTCGATGAAGCTGCATATTCATGACCGAGCCAGGCCGTCTGCCAGGTGGGCCCGTTATTTGAGAAAGTATTACAGATTAAGAAGCTTGAAGGCCCGAGTCCGCGCCATGCGGAGTTGTTTCAAGAAGATTTCTACTAAGAAGAGGCGATGGCATAAGTTCAAGGGCTGTCAGTTGTGCACTCGGGGGTCCACTTCCTCCTCTCCTTCTTCCGTCCATTCATCTTTTCTGTTGCTCAGTTCTTATCCTTGGGTGGTGTACCTTCCAACACTTGACTATATTTCTACCATCTTCTCCTATCCTCACCATTCTAGGCCTCGGCCTATGTCCTCCTCTTCCCCTGGTCCAGGGGAATCTTCTAGTTTTTCTCCCTGGATACGTCTGGATTCCGTTTCTCATCCTTTTTCCCCGACCCTATTGGGGATTCCTTGTGCTCGTTCCCCGACCTTGTCGGGTGGTTTCCATTTCTTTTCCCCGACCTCATCGGGTGTTCATGCATCTTCTTCCCAGCCTCTGGCGGGTGATCGCTATTCTTTTTCTCTGACCACGTCGGATGATCGCTCTCTTTTTTCCTTGTCTTTGCAGTTATGCTTTCATCATCTTTCTGTTCTTTCCTCCTCACCCTTTCAGGGTTCTTGCCCATGTTCTTACTGTTTTTGAGGCTTTAGCCCGTATTGATCTTAGTTAATCTCTGTTCATTCTGTATTTGGTTCCTTGTTATCAGGGCCTTGACGCCTTAACAAGAGAGTTCTAGCCCTCGTCCCTCTTCCTTTTTATCCTTATTTCATCTAGTTTGGTGTCTGTCGCTCCTCCATGTCAAGGAATCTTTCAAGCCCTTTGCTATCCTCTCCCTTTCATCCTGTCAAGCAAGGAATACAAAGCTCATGCTGCTCGAAGCTCGATGATCAAGATTGCTTTAGGATGCTACTTCTACACTGCGGATTTGCAAAGGTATCTTTATTTTGAGCAAAGAAACATGCTTTCATTTCCATTATTGTTTCTGCACATTGTTATATTGTTATTCCTCAACATGGTTAAGTGGCTTTTAGAAATTTGCTTAGTTCATTTAGGTCATTTAAAATGAGTTCGCTTCTACAGCATCCTTAGGCCGGTGATACTTCGCGCTGGGAGTCTAGTTCTTTCCCCGATCGTTGAGGGTGACCTTTGAGCATGGGTTTTTCACACACTTCACGGCGAGCCATATCCGATTCCTTTGAGCAACACCGTTGCTGCTTTGGCCATACTTTAGGTATTCACAAAGGTCTTTTTCTCTTCTCTGCTCGGCCACATAAAATGACTAACCTAGGCGCTCCCTAATACGAGACAGGTCTCAAATAGGGGCAGTCTTGACCCTCAAAAAAAAGTGAACTTTCATACTATATTTGGCCAATAAGGGCTACCAAAATGAGAAAATGAATCAATGCAAAATTATGAATCAAATGCATGACTAGAGTGGCAGTACAGTTCCCCGCGGGACATCATGAGCCCGGTCGCATGCGTGCCTGATAAATATGGGTCTAAAAATCAAAGACACAAAGTCCCGGCACAACAGACTGTATCTTTTAGGGGTAGCGCCCTGGAAGGAATTCGAGCCTTGATGTCTCCCATCTTGCATGAAGCTTGTCTCCAATTCTTCTTCTGCTTCTCCCTCTTAAGTTGGGTTGTATCCCGGGTATGGCCTTAGTAGGGGCACCGTTCTTTAAAAGCGGTTGGTTGTGGCAAGCCACCCTCACATGCACGCCCTACTTAAGGGACGCCTTTAATGAGAGGGGTAGGGAATGACGATCCCTAGCCAGTAGTTTGAGCCCGTCTTTAGGTGCTGCTGATTGTTATTGTCAAAAATCAAAAAATCAGATATTGTCAAAATTCTAAAAATCAAATATTTTCAAAATCCTAAAACAAAAAAAATCAAATGTTTTCAAAAATCCAAAAAAATTCAAAAAATCAAGAAATTTCAAATTTTCAAAAATATTTGTCTATCTATTTGTTTTGAGAACAGATACGTGTTTGCTAAGTGTGCATATTGCAAGTACTCAGGCGTTCCTTGCTATATCTTTGTGCTCTTCCTCCTGTTCACATCTTTGATCTGTTCTCTTCTTCAATCATTTCTCTCGGTATGTTCTGAAGCTCATGTCCTTCTCCGTTGCAATGATCATATTTTTATGAGAGGGCTTTGCCTCACGATTATGAACCTGGCAGTTCTGCTTCATTCTGATCTTGGGTTTTGATTGAAGTGCGTATTTTATTCACGTCTTTTGTCTCGCCGTGTCCTTGCCTCGTGTCTATGTCCCACTGTATCGTCCCACACTTGTTATTTTGTTCCTCACCACATGTTGATAGTTGTCTTGCACATGTTGTTAGTCATCCTTCTATGTTCCTTGTGTTATCCCAACCACGTGATCATCCGTCATATTCTTGTCCCAACCACGTGATCATCCGTCATGTTTTTGTACCAACCGTGTGTTATCCCATGACATTGTTATCTTGTCACACCGTGTTCATGCATGCGTGTTGTTTATTTATGCCCTTGCATATGCACTCATTTGCCTTTGTTATGTTATGTTGATCGTCATGTTATGTCATGTCGTTTGTCGTTCAGTTAATCATTGTGTTATCTTTGATATGTTTATACTTGTTCGTCTTATTCATAAAAATCCATAAAAATCTGAAATAAAAATATAAAAAAAAGCACGCCGTTTCGTCTGCACAGGTAAGTCAGGTATGGCTTTCTATCCCTACATCCCTTATCGCATTACTATATGGTACTATGCTATATTATCTCGAGAACCAGTTGATTATCTATGTGTTCGAGGATCTGATGTTCCCCTTTAACAAAAACAATGATGATCCAGGTTCACGTGCTTAATCTCCGGATATGCCCTTAGGTTGGGATGCCCAGGGGAGGATGGTTCTATCCTGCATGCCGTGGTTGCGGATAGTGTCTTGACTCTGATTCTCCCAGCTTAGCAATATTATTCTCGAGTATTTTATATTTTAATCTTTCTTCGCATTCATTTTACTGGTTTCTTTTATTTTAGCCCAGCATGAATCATACGCATCTTTTGAGCATTCATGCCCCATTGTGTGCCTGCAAAGTGTCCCATCAGTGATGGTTAGCTGTGCGTTCAGTGCTTGAGTAAGAGGAACAATTCCACTCTGAGTTGGAAGGTTCTCTCTGATCGATTCGCTTGGTTTGGTTGATTAAGAGGTCCCTATCTGGAGTTTTAGCCTGTCTCTTTACTTTTCGCATCTTATTCCGGTCTCCTCATTGGTCGGCGGGATTGTATCCCCCATGAGGTTGATCGTGTGTTTCTTTTGATTTAGTTTAGTTCCTCCAGATTGGCATCGCTTTTAGTCTAATCATTCCTTGTGTTCGGTTCAGAGTTTTCCGGAAGATTCCTATCGCTTGTTGGTAAAAACGGGTATCATTTTACCTTAACGCCCGCTTTTCAGTTCACTCCGCTTCATTTCCGCTTCATGTCCATGTTCCATTTCACTATCGCTTCACCTCCGCTCGCTCCCCTACAAAGATGACATTAAGGAGGGGCATCTGTTGACAACCGTTTTTTGCCGATAGGTGAAGTCATTTCTCTTACTCCCATTTATGGATGCCTCGAGTTGTTCATCACTCGTTAGGCTATTTTCTGGCACGCTCTCGGCCAATTTTATGGGTGGCCTCCCTCCCTGGCTAGGTCCGAGTTGATTTAGGGCTTAATGGACCTTGGTTTTGGTTGATTAAGCTTTTCTATGGATTTCAAGCGCCCATGTACATGTATGGTCAACCTCCAGCCATTCAACAATATGCGCGGTTGATACAGGGTCGTCCATATATTTATGGGATATTTAGCTAATTTTCTGAATTATCACCGATAAGCATATATACGGCCTATACGTAGCCGCATAAGACCATTGTGCGGTACATACTTAGCCATTTATCTCCCAGAGTCCTGCGTTTGATTGGTTGTTCAGATAACTATATATTTATCTCATCTATTTTGATTTATCACCGACAGGGATGAGCGGTTGCCTGTTGGCCGCTCTTGTAGATAAAAGGTCTATGATCAGCCATTCATCTATGAGAGTCCAACGGCGAGGCTTTCGGTCAGTTCGATGGATAGTTGGATAATATTTATGATTTATTTAAATTTCCACCGATAGGGTTGGACGGCCTAGGAGATGGCTGCTCATCAGGTTTAGTGGTCTATCGTGAGACCGTTCATCGTATCGATTTCTGAAAGATTAAAAGATTTTCTCTCTCTATCCATGGTTTTATCCCTAACTTCTCCCGTCATTTTCTCCGTGGATATTTAACCATTTTGATTGCCATTTCGACTGGTTGGAAGATAATTTGATTATCTACGACTTTCCTTTGATTATCTCGTGATGGGGACATCACCTCCCATGCCCACGTTCACAGCTCGTCTCCTCGCCCCGGTTGCATCCGGCATGGTCTAGTTATTTAATTTTGTGTCCTATGTAATTTTTATTTGAGTCATTTGATGTATTTTCCCTTTTATTTGAGTCATGTTCCAAAGTCTTGTGTTTATTTCCCTAAGTTTGAGTGTCATTAGGTTGTCTAGTTAGCTATTGGGCCCAATTCATTGGGCTTGGCCCAAGGGCTCCCCCTACCCCCTCGGTTATTTGTCATTGAGTCAATTGTCAGGGTCTTATTGTAAAATGTGGGTTGCCTATATATAGGGCCCCATTCCCCCCATTTCAAGGTAATGAATCAATCAATGAAAATTGCCATTTGAGAGTTCAAAGCTTAGTTTAATGGAGAGAATCCAATTGGGTGAGAAGCCCTAGGGTGAGAGAGTCCCCACCCCCCTTCTTCTCTCTCCACTCTCTCCTCCACTAAGGGGTTTGCCCCTTTCTCTCTCTCCTCCGTCTCCCTCCCAACTTCCAACCCCCACCTACCCCATTAAAGTCCCTCCACTTCCCATAGCCACCATTACTCCACCCCCCTAGTTCCAAGGTAGTATTCCCCCCATTCCAACACTATCTTCCCCATTCCAACACACTCACCCCTCTTCCCCACACAATCCCACAACTTCCTGGGCCCATTTTAATTTTGAAACCCCTTCCCTCCAAAGCTTTGGCCGCCCCTCTCCCCTTCCCCTTGGCCAAGTTCGCCCCCCTCCTTCCCTCCACCCCTCACCCTCCACTTCACCCTCCACCCTCCTCTCATCCTCCCCTTTTGGCTGAACCCACAACAACATCTGCACCCTTCCCCTTCGCCAGCCTCTCCACCACCCTTAGACACCTTCCACAACTCCCCCTCAATCCCCCTCCACCATTCATCCACCTCCCCTTCACCATAGACCCCCTTCCCCTTCTTCTCTCTTAGTTATTGGAAGCTACTTCGAAGTTGCAGTTTGCTGTCCAAGGGTTACAGGTGAACCAGAAAATTGCATCGGCCGCAACAACTTCCTCCGGATGAGTTTGAAGACCCAAGAGCTATCGTTGGAAGCGTCTACCGGTCTCCTTCGCAACAGAGGCGGTCTCGTCCCAATCCGAGCTCCGAGCTGCCCGGGAGATCCTTTTTTCCACCACTGTGCAGTGGTGCCTCTGCTGAAGACCCGATCCTGAGTAGAAGCTCTGCCACGACAAACCCCAGACGAATCAGTTCGAGATCTCTTCTGAAAAGTTCTTCACCGCCATGTCTACTGTCAGAATCAAGAAACAGATCTTCAATCGGCATTCGTGATCCAAAGTTATCATTTTTCTCCCTCAGCTGCGCAGTTCTGCTACCCACAGTCTGCACCGACCAGTCATCCTTGTTCATAGCCTCCAGGTCTTCTCCGGCATCTTTTGACTTCCCCATCAGTTTTTCTGGGAAGAGGACTCATCCACGGTTCCAACGGATCTGACGGTGCCTAATTCCGAGTTCGGGAGCTATCGGGGCGTCCTCTGCAACCTGCTGTTAGAAGTCTGAAGCTGCCAGCCCAAGAATCTGGTGCTCTGTTCGAACCTCTACCGAGGCCAGCAGCGACTCCTGAAGAATTCAAAAAAATTCAGAGGTGTTCCAGTACCAGTCCTGAAGAGTTTCCCACAGGTCCCGCCATCAGAAAAATTCTTGAGCAGGTCTTGCAGCAGCAACATCGACTATCTGTCCCTGTTCAGAGAGAGTAGGTAGAACCGGTGTCTTCATCTCTTCATTACTTTTAGCCCTAGTTTCCCCTCCCCGCTTGGCCGGCGGAAGGCCCCTCCCTGTGCGGAGGTAGTTTTGGTTGTAATCCATTAACCCCCACCCCAAGGTCCCCCTCCTGCGAGAGGTGTAGTGTTGTAACTTGTGTGGGCAGGTCAAGCTACACCGCCGCGGCGTGTGGGGATCCACTCGCCTCCCCGCTCGCCCTCGTCTCTGAGCTGGACCGGTTTCTTCAAACCGGTCGAGTAAGTGCTCACACCTCACTCCATTTAGTGCTTGTCTTTCAATATTAGTTCTAGTTCCGCTGGTTATGCGAGTGAGAGCTCGATCCTCAAGCCCCGTTGCCTTGAGTGATCACCGTGGGAAGAGTGCAACCGGTGCCTTCGGCACTTTGTCAGCCCCATTGAATTGGGCTTCCATATCCATTGGGAATCAAATCTTGGCCTTACTGGCCCTCTACCAGCAAGGGCCCAACCCCACATCCTCCACTTGGCATCGCCAAGTCACCCCGGGCTTGGGTAAGCGATGGGAGAGCGGCGGCCCAAAATTGGCCCTTTTGATTGTGAATGTGCTTGCTTGCCTAAGTCTTAGGTTGTGTCACATCAATTGGTATTAGAGCAAGTCATTGACTTGTCTCTACAAGTCAAGTCCTAGGGCATGCTTGCATTCTTGTCCGAACCGTGCATTGTCAAACCCATCATTGTTAACGTTGAGTCTTGGGTCACATGGCCCCTCTCCCAATCATATCCCATGCATGCTTACCTAATGGAGAGCCCGTAGAAATTGATTTCATTGACCTAGAATCTGAAAATTGGGTGTCCCCCGATATCATTACCTCTCTTTGTAGGACCGGACAAATTGTGCACAATGAAGACCAAGTCTTTATTGAATTCCATAAATGGTTAGGGAAGACTAAGTATTTGGATGGGGCTTGGTGTCAAAAAGGAACATTGGCGGTTCCATGTATAATCCTAGGTAAGAAATGGTTAGATGAAAGGAATGCCGACATCGACCCAACACGTCAGACTTACCTAGTGCATCCACCACACCTTTCGGGAACCTTTAAATTCAACAACCTTGTATTCTCCCACCCGCGGGAATCCAGCCCTTGTTCACCACCCCGGGTGCACCATACTCCGGCCATCATCACCCTACCATCAAAGAACCTTCCCACTCCATTAGCTTTGGAAGAAGTAGTCCACCCACTTTACCACATGAAGACAAATACCTCTCGGGAACCTATCCCCTCCATGGAGAGCACCCATGTCCCAATTGAAGAGGAAGCCTCGCACGAGGATCTTCACCCTCCACCACCCCCTCTAGATAAGGTTGAATTCATCTTGGAAGAGTCCCTTATTAGTTGGCTAAAGAAGAGCCCAATAAGAGAGATCACGGCCCATGATTGCCTTCCCATAAAGGAAAACCTTCCCATAGTGCACATCTCCTCCTATCACACTATAATCCAAACATCCTACCAAGTGGAAACCTTAGAGGACCTTCTCAAGGTCTTAGCTTGGCAATATGAGTTGACCGGCTTGTTGACCCCCATGGCTCACCAATCTAGGAGCCTTGACCTCCTACACCTTTGTGTCGGGTCTATCACCTCGGTTTGCTCCATTGGTTGCTACACTAGCGACCTCCTTCTATTCCTCCCCACACCCGATGAGCCCGACCTTCTCCTCAATTTGGAGCTTCTTATATCGGGTGGAAAGTCAAGCCCTCCCCTCATGGCCGACCCACTCACAAAGAACTTCGGCCCAATTATCTCATTAGAGGAGGATGACCCACAACCACTTGAGGATCTTGAGGACATAGGGCCCCTCCCCCTCGATAACCCTTTTTATGATCCCTTTGATCCCTTCCAATGGGGGTCAAAGAAACCATGGGACCCAACCACCTTATCCACCACCCACCTTTCCCTATCCCAACCCACCATGTTTGACCTAATCCACCCCATCCTAGACCCGAGTTATACCTTGGGAGCCATGACCTTGGACCACATATCCCTAGGTAATAAGGTTGTGCCCCACCCCATGATGACCACCTTCTTAGATCCATTCGATCCTTTCCAATGGGAGTTCAAAGGTTGTCCCACACCTATACACATAGAAGTCACTTTTAGGAAAAGTATGCATGTGTCTAGGCTTTCCACACCCCTTGGCATGAACACTATGTTGGGTCCATTCATTCATATCACCCACATGTCAAGTAGAAAGCATGAGTGGTCCAAATTCGGATGTAGTGGTCCACCTTCACTCATTATGAGTCGTAGGCATGATAGGAGTATTCATGGATGTCCGGGTCCCCCAGCATTTGTCACCCCCATGCATGACCGGATTACCTATGGATGCCCCGGTCCTCCCCATTCCATCAAAGTCTTCCTGGCGTCAAAAAATGATTGGTCTACTTTTGGTTGCCCAGGTCCACCCATCACCCCTAGAATGTCAACATTCACAAAATTGCATGAAAGCCTTTGCAAGCACATAAGCAAGGAAAATGAGATCTATAAGAGACAGGCTGACTCCCTTCGGCGTCACCAAGAATTCCACGTGGGTGACTTTGTAATGGTGAGGAAGGAGAGGCTCTCCCCGGGAGTCATCTCCAAATTGAGGCTACGTGGGGCTGGTCCCTTCCAGGTTCTGAGGCGCATTGGCGCTAATGCCTGTGAGTTAGATCCTCCCGAGGAGTATGGAGTGAGTCCTACATTCAATGTAGCTGACCTAGTGCCATATAAGGGACCCACAGTGGTACCTAGTGAGGATATTGAGCCTATTCCCTCCGTTGAGAGAGCACCCACCCGTGAGGAGAGTCCACCAACCAAGAGAGCCCAGCGTGAGCGCATTGAACGAATATTAGATGAACAGGCCACTACCACCAGGAGCAAGGTATACGAGCGCTATCTCGGCAGGTGGATGGATCGGTCTCGTTCGAAAGACTTGAGGGCAGTACCACTTCTACACCCTCCAAGGAGGGAAGGACACTTACTCGACGGAGTCGAGTTCTCCGCACCCTGGGAGTATGATGGGGACATCACCTCCCATGCCCACGTTCACAGCTCGTCTCCTCGCCTCGGTTGCATCCGGCATGGTCTAGTTATTTAATTTTATGTCCTATGTAATTTTTATTTGAGTCATTTGATATATTTTCCCTTTTATTTGAGTCATGTTCCTAGGTCTTGTGTTTATTTCCCTAAGTTTGAGTGTCATTAGGTTGTCTAGTTAGCTATTGGGCCCAATTCATTGGACTTGGCCCAAGGGCTCCCCCCTACCCCCTCGGTTATTTGTCATTGAGTCAATTGTCAAGGTCTTATTGTAAAATGTGAGTTGCCTATATATAGGGCCCCATTCCCCCCATTTCAAGGTAATGAATCAATCAATGAAAAATGCCATTTGAGAGTTCAAAGCTTAGTTTAATGGAGAGAATCCAATTGGGTGAGAAGCCCTAGTGTGAGAGAGTCCCCACCCCCCCTTCTTCTCTCTCCACTCTCTCCTCCACTAAGGGGTTCGCCCCTTTCTCTCTCTCCTCCTTCTCCCTCCCAACTTCCAACCCCCACCTACCCCATTAAAGTCCCTCCATTTCCCATAGCCGCCATTACTCCACCCCCTAGTTCCAAGGTAGCATTCCCCCCATTCCAACACTATCTTCCCTATTCCAACACACTCACCCCTCTTCCCCACACAATCCCACAACTTCCTGGGCCCATTTGAATTTTGAAACCCCTTCCCTCCAAAGCTTTTGCCGCCCCTCTCCCCTTCCCCTTGGCCAAGTTCGCCCCCCTCCTTCCCTCCACCCCTCACCCTCCACTTCACCCTCCACCCTCCTCTCATCCTCCCCTTTTGGCTGAACCCACAACAACATCTACACCCTTCCCCTTCGCCAGCCTCTCCACCACCCTTAGACACCCTCCACAACTCCCCCGCAATCCCCCTCCACCATTCATCCACCTCCCCTTCACCATAGACCCCCTTCCCCTTCTTCTATCTTGGTTATTGGAAGCTACTTCGAAGTTGCAGTTTGCTGTCCAAGGGTTGCAGGTGAACCAGCAACTTGCATCGGCTGCCACGACTTCCTCTGGACGACTTCGAAGACCCAAGAGCTATCTTTGGAAGCGTCTACCGGTCTCCTTCGCAACAGAGGTGGTCTCGTTCCAATCAGAGCTCCGAGATGCCCAGGAGATCCGTTTTCCCACCACTGTGCAGTGGTGCCTCTGCTGAAGACCTGATCCTGAGTAGAAGCTCTGCCACGACAAACCCCAGAAGAATCCGTTCGAGAGCTCTTCTGAAAAGTTCTTCATCGCCATGTCTACTGTCAGAATCAAGAAACATATCTTCAATCAGCATTTGTGATCCAGAGTTATCATTTTTCTCCCTCAGCTGCGCAGTTCTGCTACCCACAGTCTACACCGACCAGTCATCCTTGTTCAGAGCCTCCAGGTCTTCTTCGGCATCTTTTGATTTTACTGCAAATAGGACTCATCCACGGTTCCAACGGCCCTGACGGTGCTTGATTCCGAGTTCGGGAGCTGTCGGGGCGTCCTCTGCAACCTGCTGTTAGAAGTCTGAAGCTGCCAGCCCGAGAATCTGGTGCTCTGTTCAAACCTCCACCGAGGCCAACAGCGACTCCAGAAGAATTCAAACAAATTCAGAGGTGTTCCAGTACCAGTCCCGAAGAGTTTCGCATAGGTCCCGCCATCAGCAAAATTCTTGAGCAGGTTTTGCAGTAGCAACATCGACTATCTGTCCCTGTTCAGAGAGAGTAGGTAGAACCGGTGTCTTCATCTCTTCATTACTTTTAGCCCTAGTTTCCCCTCCCCGCTTGGCCGACGGAAGGCCCCTCCCTGTGCGGAGGTAATTTTGGTTGTAATCCATTAACCCCCACCTCAAGGTCTCCCTCCTACGAGAGGTGTAGTGTTGTAACTTGTGTGGGCAGGTGAAGCTACACCGCCGCGGCGTGTGGGGATCCACTCGCCTCCCCGCTCGCCCTCGTCTCCGAGCGGGACCGGTTTCTTCAAACCGGTCGAGTAAGTGCTCACACCTCACTCAATTTAGTGCTTGTCTTTCAATATTAGTTTTAGTTCTCTGGTTATGCGAGTGAGAGCTCGATCCTCAAGCCTCGTTGCCTTGAGTGATCACCGTGGGAAGAGTGCAACCGGTGCCTTCGGCACTTTGTCGGCCCCATTGAATTGGGCTTCCACATCCATTGGGAATCAAATCTTGGCCTTGGTGGCCCTCTACCAGCAAGGGCCCAACCTCACATCCTCCACTTAGCATCGCCAAGTCACCCCGGGCTTGGGTGAGCGACGAGAGAGCGGCGGCCCAAAATTGGCCCTCTTGATTGTGAATGTGCTTGCTTGCCTAAGTCTTAGGTTGTGTCACATCATCTCGAACTGAAAATGCCTAAAAACCCAAATTTTAGGGCTTGCTCTCTAGGCTCTATAAATAGACCCTAGAGGCTACCTTCGAAAGGGGGGGGGATTTCAAGTCACGGCGAAGCCCTGCCACATTCTAGAGTGACCTACGACCAGGGAGGGAGGCCTTCTAAGTCCATACAGGCCTTCGATTCAGGGAGTATCTCATTAGTGGTGTCTTTAGTTCATTAGTCCATCATTCTCTCTTGTTTGCATGTACCATCTTCTACACATTTCTTCCACGTTTTTATCATTCTCATGCATCATTCACACACCCTCCCACGTTTTTGGTGCCCCTAGGCGTTTAAAACCCCCCAGGTATCCCCCCACTTCATTTAGTTATGTTTCTGCCTTCCCGTTCTAGCACTTACTACACTTTGCAGTTCTAATTTGTGTTTCTTTGTGTGTTCTACACTCTATTTCGCAGGTCATCAACACACTAACACGAGGCCCATCCTTTCTGGCCGTCCGGAAAGGGTGGAGGTTGGACCATTAAATCTTAGGGCGTGGTGGTGTTCGGCGGTTCCAGACTGTCCGTTCTAAGGGAAGTGTGGCCAATATTACACCATTCATCTCCTTCTCGCCGCCGATCCTGAACCATTCATCATCCCTTGTTCTTCATCCCGCGTTCCACCCTAGCACTGACGAGGGGTCTGTCGAGCGGCTGCACTACCCTTAAGGCGGTTCTTCATGGGCCGCTCATCCCCTGCAGTGCTGGTTAAAGGCGAGTACCTACCCTCTTTCCAAGGTACGACATGTCCATCACGTTTGACACCTTGGTGGCGATCATAGGTTTACACCCTTCTGTCCCCCTTCTATTTTCCATTTATTTCTCACATCGATTTAGTAGAAGGGATAGGAAGGACTTTGGAGTCAGGGTATTGTATTGAGGAGAAAGTAAAAACATATCAACAGTCGCTTCCCTAGGCGAGGCCACCCGACTGCGGGAGGACATGGAGCGTTTCCGTGTTGAGGCCACAGCTCTACGTGCAGAGGTAGCAGAGGCTTCACGCCTCTATGCAGAGATGGAGTGATCCCGCGCCGGGATGGCAGAGACGGAGCTTCTTCGAGCCCGGGCGACAGAGGCGGACCTTTACAGAGCCGAGGCGGAGCGGGCCCGCGCAGAGTCAGAGCGAGCTCGGTTAGAGTCAGGTTAGCTGAGAGGCGAGGTTCGGGCTTTTGAGAAGATGACCCGGAGGCTAGAGCGCAGCGGTGTCCCGAGCGGCACACACGGTAGCTCCTACAGGAGCTATTTTACGGGTTCCTCTGGTCACCGGAGGAACTAGGAGGAGGAGCGGCGCTGACAACCTCGAGAGGAGGTGAGCTCTGCGGTGGCCCCGCCACCGAAGAGGCACGAGGGGGCTGGGGACAGTGACAGGCCAGAGGGAGAGGCCTGATGTACTTTGACAAGATTTTTGTACACATGTGGATATGATAGTGATATGATATGTTTTTGGTTTGATTTTTGTGAATGAATGTATGAATGGATGCAAATGCTTGACTCTAACTAACTAACAACGACCCCTAACCCGACGTGAGTGAGTGGCAGAGAGAGACGACACACGGGTGAGTGTGAGAGCAAGACGAGAGAGACGACACGAGTGAGTGTGAGAGAGCGATGACACGAGTTTGAGTGAGAGAGAGAGACAACACACGAGTGAGTGTGAGAGCGAGAGAGACGACACGACATGAGTTTGAGAGAGAGACGACATGAGCGAGTGAGAGAGAGAGAGAGATGACATAGAACATGAGTGAGAGAGAGAGATGAAAAAGGTTGAGTGGCATTGGTGCAAGGAAGACAAAAATGAAGATTCAGGTTTCTAAATGATCATCCAGAGGATCGCTCCTTGATCCATACAGCCTTTGGACCGCTTAAATCTATTCAGCTGAGTGCCAATGAAGCAATGAAACAGTCTAAAATAGTCCGTTCAAAGACTAAAACGGCCATGTTTAAACCGTTCATTTATCAGAACGGTCTCTCCAAGACCGAGCAAATGATGGTGGTTGAAGCATGTAGAACATTTCTGCATGGTCTTCATGAGACCGTTCACTGATCTGAGCGGTCTATCGATGGACCACGTCCACTTACGCCCTGAGAGTCCGATCGGGACTCTCTTGGAGAGTCCTAGCCCGAGAATAGGTGCCTCAAACCAACCGAAACACTATCTTAACCCGATCTAGGCTTATCCTACCTCAATTCTTGATTCTCCTAGAGTGTTGGATGGGAGTTAGGATGAAGTTTTTGCCTAGGGAAGATGTCCCCTCAGTTAGTCGGATCTTCGGTAGACATTTATTTTTCTTTGTTGGTGGCCTTTTCAGGTTCTCCTAGCAGGTGGAGTGCAGGACAGCTGATAAGAAGACTAGGGATGAGTGGCACCTCTACATCAACACCTTGCCCCTGGACCGGTTCGTGATGCGCCCTCCTTTCCTCCACGGCACTACTCTCAGGCTTCGTAGGAGGCCTGGTTTGGACTTGAGGCTCGTGGGCGACACCGCTTTGGCAATGTATAGCCTGCATCGGTGCTTCCTT
Source organism: Amorphophallus konjac (assembly GCA_022559845.1). Lineage (NCBI taxonomy): Eukaryota > Viridiplantae > Streptophyta > Magnoliopsida > Alismatales > Araceae > Amorphophallus > Amorphophallus konjac. The sequence continues at coordinate 144,269,489 of CM040117.1, read as the reverse complement.
CAGATTGGACTACCCCGGACTACACTTCCAGTGCTACCCCATCTTCTCGCACTACAGGCGAGGAGGTTCGGGTCAGAGGAGGACGAGCGGGCGACCAGGAGCTCCCTAATCATGTGGGAGGTCAGTAGGGTGGTGTGGACGCACTAAAATTCGAGGGGGAATCTGTTCATTTATTGGTCGGGGTTAATTCATTTATTTAGTGTGAGGGCGTGCCAGTCACAAAGTGACGATTTATTCGGGCTTCATGGAAGCCCATGGTGTGCTCGATCTGACTAATCAGACAATTGTGTGGTTCGTGTCGGGACTGAAACCCACCGCGCCATAAAGGTCACGGCGTTATTTACATCCCCCATACGGGGGAACACCCTTGATTGATTGTCGGGAATAAGGGCCCTACGGCCTAGAGAGAATACTAATCATGCAGGAGGATAGTGAAAGACGAACTATGCTAGAAATCCGTATTGGGACGTGAATGTTCAGACTATGTCGGCCACTCATGGGCCACTTCATGTTCGGACGAAGCTCCTGTGTTTGTAGTATAAAAGACGGTGACAAAACCGTGTGAATGTCTACCATGAACAAGGCAAGTTTAATGAGAATACAGGATTGGATCCCAGTAGAGACAGGTCAAGCTGATAGACTGTTGGCCGGAGATGATTTTGGACTATGGCCATGTCGAAATTCCGTAAACCACGTCCGATACCATAAGGCGTCGTCGATCTTCTCTTTGCACCCAGTCCAAGGGAGTGAATTATTAAGTGCATAGCCCAAGCTCACTAACGTGAGCCCTCACACGCGGATCGACCTGCGCGGTCAGGTCGCGGGGTTCGACCTACCCGGTCAGGTCGCGGGGGTCAAGGGGGCAGCGTTCGACCTGCCCAGTCAGGAACAAAATTTTAATTGAAGCACGGGTAATAGAGTTCCTTTAATTTTTTATTTGGCATTGATCTTTGCATTCTTTTTTTGAACCTTTCTCCCTTTTATTATCAGTATCTACCTCCCCTTTTTATATAAAAGAGGCACACCGGTTTAACATGATGCAAGGGAGGCGCGCCGGCTATGGAGGTGTAAAGGGGGCGCGCCGGGTTAAGTTAATGCCAAGGAGGGAGAGGGGTCGCGCCGGAATAGCCTAAGAAGAGTGGGGCGCACCGGTTTGAGCTCCGGAAATCCGAAGTGGGTTTGAGTGTGGAGCTAATCCGGCGGGGGGGGGGGGGGGGGTAGCGCGCCGGTTCGAGCTCCAAAATTCCGAAGTGGATTTGAGTGTGGAGCTAATCCGGCGAGGGGGGGGGGGGGTAGCGCGCCGGATTAGCCCACGCCGTATTAAGGGGGCGCCGGGTTAAGCCTTATTTCATTCTATTTGTGCTCTGTTTATTCTTTCTGTTTTCATTCTTATTTCTTCAACCTGTAGATTGACATTTCGATTGGTTTATTCACTTGATTGATGGGTTAAGTTGATAGAGAAGGTGGTTAAAGCTTTTTAATCATTTATTAAGATGAACGAGCATGAAGATTGAAGGAACTCAGAAGTTCAGGATGAAAGCTATTCTTTCCCCCACAGAGCTAAGTCTATTCGTCTGCTCTCGTGTTCGGAGAACTCATCCTGTTCGTCTGTTCTTGAGTGTTCTTATTCTGGCGAAGATTGGGCAGCACCTCCCCCGGACTGGGTGTTGCCAGAGCAAAATAAGGGGCACCAAACGGATAACTCCGGGGTACACCTCAAATCTAGACCACATGGCGGTCCAAAAACCCAAATGTGAGTGTTGGAGAGCTCGAGGACTAGCCTTCAAGAGCTCTCACAACTCACGGGTGATGAATTCATGGAACGGGACGGATGTAGGCCGTAGGTGGCCATGACTGTTCACCCTTCGAACGGGTTCCCTCGGAGTTCATGCCACAGAAGGGCAAGCTTCCGAGGACCCCAGGTGATTCAAAGAACCAAAGAAATGAAACGGAAGAAAAGGGGGGAAAGGATCAGAGCCATAGAATACTGCGCATGCTTACAAAGTCATTCTTTTATTCATCCTCAAGGGAAAGGAAAGGAAGAATACAACGGAGAAGATAAAAGAGAAGCTAAGTGTTGAGGTTAAGAAGATACATCAGTGGGGGAGAAGGAGGAACAGAGCACAAGCTCTTCCCCCTCTCTCCCCTCTCTCTTTCTCACCCTCTCTCTTTTTCTTCTTCACCTTGCAGATGGGGATGGATGTAGCTTCCTCTTCTCTTCGGACGTTAGGGACCTTAGCCGAACCAGCAGCCTTCCCTTTTGCCTCTCCCTTCTTCCTCTTCTCTCTTCTTCTGTTCCCTTCTATTGGTGCCTCCTCTTCTTGGAGCTTCTTCTTCTCTTCTTTTTATAGAACGGCCAGCCTGGGAGCATTCCTGTCACTTCCACCTCGTCCACAACAAAGTCAGGAGTTGACTCGCTATGCTGGACGCTGTTCATTTGTCCCGTACACTGCTGCTCGTCCGAGGATGGGACGCTTAGAGATCTACCGAGCTTGCCTTGCTGCTACTGCTTGTGTGCTGTCGAACGAAGGTAGAAGCAGAGTCATGGGCATTGAATGTCCTCTGCACGCCATAATGATGCAAAACAGAGCATCGGAATGTGGATGGGATGGCTTGTTTGCACGCCGGATTAACGTGAGATGCAAGGGAAAGGGTGCGCGCTGGTTTAACCCATATGAAGGGGAAAAGGGGCGCGCCGGTTTAACCCATATGAAGGGGAAAAGGGGTGCGCCGGTTTAGCCCAAGATGAAGGGGGCGCGCCGGTTTAACCCAAGATGAAGGCCGCGCCGTTTTAGATGAAGGCCACGCCGGTTTAACCCAAAATGCAAGGAATAGGGAAAAGGGGCGTGCCGGTCTTAGTGGCGCCGTTTTAAGTGCATATCGCGGCGGTTTAAGTGCCGAACGGATTCTTTTCAAGGTTGAGGCCGTTTGTATGAATGTTGGCATTCCTGGCATGTTCTGGTTGTGATGTATGGCCTCCATAATATTCTGTTCGCAGCCTACGGGACTCGGTCCCAGACTTTGCGTGACTCTCGGTGTGTGCCGAGACTGTGCCGGAGTTCCTGACTTTTCTCTGATTCAGCTCTCGGCATGGCCGGTCGGAGCGTTGTAGCTGAGCGGGTAGCGGACCACCAAGCGAGTTCTCGTCCTGATCGGGCGAGGCATGAGGTTTATTCGGCAGTTCTGTCTTTGACTCGCGCTCTAATGTGTAGACGCGAATGTCGCCATGATCATCATCGTCATTTTTTGGCGTCCACAGGTGGTCACCCTACCGGTGGAGGTGATAGAGCTCTAGGAGGCATACCTGGCATATGTGATAGAGCTAAGAGAGATTAGGCCTCGCGGGGATGCCCGTTTGAGGATTGAGTGTCTTTCTTATTTTCATGATGTTGATATAGAGACTCATGTTTGGAAATATTTGCATTTGAATGAATAAAATGGATGATTGGATTGATTTGAGTTGAACATTTCTTGTATGTGATTGAATGAGTTTGAGATAGGTTCTCAGGATGAACACGACCTATACTAGACCACTCCATTAGATAAACGGTTGGAGTCCAACCGCTCCATGGAATTGAACGGCCGGATCTGGGCCGCGTATCAGATCAACTGCATGGTTAAGAACAAAGACCTTTGGAGAGCAGGACGATCTATCGATGGACCGTGGTCAGAGTAGAACGGCCCAACCTGCACCGTTTTGATTTGTAAACGGTCTAGTAAAGACCGTTGATACTTGAAGGTTCTAGAAATTGGAAACTGTCTAAACAAGGCCGTGTGAAGGATGGAACGGTCTGATGTTGACCGTTGGTGGGAGTAAAACAGTCGCCAGAGGACCGTGTAGAGGTGGAAATGCTGAATCTTGTCTTCAACCTGCCCCTACACACATATAAACAAAGAAAATAGATTAAATCTGTTTTAGGCTCAACCTCTTGCCTATAGCAAGTTAGGAAATGACCAGTTCTTGATTTTTGGTCAAGGGGGTAAGCCTTATTAAATAGGCAAATAACACAAAGGGAAAAATGGAAGCAATGCATGCTATGAATGCAAATCATGATGATGGAAATATTTTTATGGTTTTTAAAAATATTTGAATTTTTTTGGTTTTGAGATATTTGATTTTTTTTTATTTTAAAATGTCTGCTTTTTTTGGATTTTGAAATACTTGATTTTTTGGATTTTGAGGTATTTGATTTTTTTTTTTGGAGTTTGAGATATTTGATTTTTTTGGGTTTTGAACTATTTGATTTTTTTATGTTTTGAGATATTTGATTTTTTGTATTTTGGAATATTTGATTCTTTGGGTTTTGGAATATTTGATTTTTTGGATTTTGGAATATTTGATTTTTTGGGGTTTCTGAATATTTGATTTTTTTTATTTTTTTTATTTTAGAGAGCCAGCTCAAACCCGACGACGGGAGACCTTCATATCTCATTAGGGGTTTTCCGAGTTCACCGTGCGTTATGGGTGACCGCCCATGGCCGGGGTCCAATTTTTCTTAACGATGCCTCTACCGAGGCCATACTTGGGGTACAATCTAGTCCTTCGAAAATAAAAGAGAAATTGACAGGAAAGCGGGCAATAGGTCTAGGGGTTTTTAGGGCTTGAGTTCTTCTCATGACAACCTCATTTTCAAAGAATTTGGTCTATTGCGCCGGGGCTTTGTGTCTATCATCAAACCTACATCCGCTCTAGGCACGCATACGACCGGGCTCATTACGGCCCGTGGGAAAACTGTACTGCCACTCTTGTCATGCCTAGTTTCTTTCTTTTAGGAGCATTTAGACTTTTGAGCTTTGAGCTTTTGAATGGGCTTTTAGCTGTTGCCTTTAATTTTGCCCCTCTTCTTTTATTTATTTTCTTTCTTTTACTTTTATAAGCGCGGAATTAGGTCATAACGGACTGCCCCTATTTGAGACCTTTCTTTTTATCGGGGTGTCTAGATTAGTTCTCGCCCCCTTATTCACCACTTTCTCCTATTTTCAGTTGAAAAGAAGAGAAAAACAAATATTTTCACTATCCCCTAAGCATGGCCAAGGGAGAAACGGTGTTGTGTACAAAGGAACACCAAACCATGGGGTCGTGTAGTGTGTGAATATGGAACATGGGATCTCCCTTCACGATCAAGTAAAGGAACACCCTGCCACTGGGCCGTTGTTGGCTTGACTCTATGGATAAAAACGTTTTAGATACAACCCATTCCACGGATTAGGCAATTCTTTGCCCTCCGCATTAACAAGAGGGTATGAGTTCCCTGGATAGATTTCTTTGATTACAAACGACACTTCCCAATTGGGTTGCAGCTTAGACCTAGGACCTGTTGATCTGATAAATTTACGTTTCAAAAAAATGTTACCCACTTGAATTTTATTTTGATAACCTTCTTTTGAAAATGTCACGAGACATGTTTTTGATAAACAGAGATGTGATTGGCTATGTTAAACCTCTTCTCATCCAAGAGTTCAAGTTGGACTAGTAATGCCTCTCGACACTCGTCGAGATTAAGTTCTTTGTCAAGCTGCACTCTTAGGGAAGGGATCAAGATCTCGTACGGGAGTACCGCCTAGATCCCATAGGTAAGAGCAAAAGGAGTTTACCCCGTGGGAGTACAGACGGAGGTGCGATAAGCCCATAGAGCTTCTATCAATTTGTCGACCCAGTCAGCAAATTTATGTGACTCGCATGTTTTCTTAATGATTTTAAGAAGGGTTTTGTTGGTGGCCTCGGCTTGGCCGTTGCCTTGAGGGTAGTATGGTGATGAATGATACAATGAAATGTTGAATTTCTTACAAAGGTCCTGGAGTTCTTGTGACACGAATTGAGGTCCGTTGTCGTTGACGATGTCGCTCGGCACTCCAAACCGTGAAATGATATTCTTCATGATGAAGCGGCACACTGTGATAGCTTTGATTTCTGCATAGGCTTCAACTCCTGCCCACTTGGTGAAATACTCAGTAGCAGTCAGAATGAAAGATTTCTGTTTAACCTGAGCATTAGGATCACCCAGTGGGCCTACAATATCAAAAGCCCACATGGAGAATGGCCAAGGAGCGGAAAGAGGATGGAGAGAGGAAGCAGGAGCATGGATTTTGTCAGCATGAAGTTGGCATTAAAGAAACCTACGGACATAGGTGGAGCAATCTCCTTCTAGGGTTGGCCAGAAATAGCCCTGCCTAAGAATCTTCTTCGCCAAAGCTTGACCGTTAACGTGCCCTTCACACTCACTTGCATGAGCTGCTTTAACAACCTTCCAAGCCTCGTCGTCATCTAAACACCTCATCAGAATTTCGTTGAGAGCCCGCCTATGCAATTCTCCTGCAACAATGGTGTATCTGGAGGCGACTCTTCTGATGGCCTTGCGCTACTCGGCATTGGACGTCTCTGTGAAGGAACCATCCTTACAGTATTGCTCTATTTCATGGTACCACGGCAATTCCTCTTCTTCTATAATCTCTTCAAGCTCGGTTAAGGACACTTCCTTCAAATTCTCCCTTCCAGCTTTCTTCTCTATAGACTTCCTAAGGTTGTCAAACCAGGGATCCTGGAGGGAAGGAGCGTCTAACCGCTGGACCACAATGGTCTCAGTGGCGCGACTGAGAGGGAAGGCAAGGGAGGAAGCGAGAGATGCTAGTGCATCAGCGAGAATGTTCTAAGAACGAAGAGTGTGAATATATATGAGCTTATGGAACTGCCTAGCCAAGAGCGTGACCAAATCTTGATAAGGCTTGAGCTTAGGGTCACAGGTGCGGTAAGTCGAAAGAACATGATGCAGCACCAACTGAGAGTCTCCTATGATGTTTAGGTATCGCGCGCCCATGATGTAGGCGTGCTTCAGTCCGGCAGGGAGAGCCTCATACTTGGCTATGTTATTTGTGGCAGGGAATGAGAGCTGGTAAGCGATGGGGATGGTTACTCCTTCCAGAGTGAGGAGAACGGCGCCGATTCCACGGCCCTGAGAATTGAGAGCACCGTCGAAGTGCACGGACCAGATGGGGTGATGAGTAAGTACAGCTAGGTGCTCGTCAGGAAACTCATCCTGGATCGAATCAGTGCGAGGGATAGGAGAATGAGGAAGATGTTCAGCAATCGTGTATCCCTTGATCGCTTTCTGAACAACAAAGGTGATATCAAATTGAGAAAGACAGCTCTGCCAGCGAGCTAATCTGCTAGAAAGGATAAGTTTTTCTAAGAGGTAACGGATCGGGTCCATTCTAGAAATCAACTTAACTTAATGGGCAAGAAAATAGTGCTTGAGTTTCTGAGCTACCTATACCAATGCTGCGCAGGTCTTCTCCATGGCAGTATACTTAGATTCAGCGGGATTGAACAATCAAGAGAGATAGTATGCCGCCTTTTATTTTCCTTCATCGTCCACTTGAGCCAGGATAGCTACTAGGGAGTCATCAATACCAGAAATGTATAATATTAGGGGTTTCCCAGGGACAGGGGGTTACAGAACAGGGGGATTAGATAGATAAATCTTAAGATCCTTGTAGGCCTTCTGACATTGTTCAATCCATTCAAATTTGGCTCCCGCCTTCAACAATTCATACAATGGACGGCATCTTTGCGAGTGTTGAGATATAAATCTTCGAATGAACTACAAACGCCCAATCAATCCTCTAAGTTCAGTGATGTTCTTAGGCGGTGGCATTTCCATAACAACCTTTGCTTTGTTCGGATCGATCTTAATCCCCCGCTTGCTAACTATGAATCCTAGCAATTTCCCTGATGCAACTCCAAACACACATTTCTTTGGGTTCATCTTTAACTTATACTCCCTAGACCTTTGCAACACTTTAGCTAAAATGGCAGGATGTTCTTCCTTGGACCTCAATTTCACCAGAATATCATCCACGTAGGCTTCCATATACACATGCATCATGTCATGGAAGATAGCCATCATTGCCCGTTGATACGTGGCACCTGCATTCTTCAATCCAAATGGCATAATGACATAGCAGTATGTGCCCCAAGGCGTGGTGAATGAGGTTTTCTCTTGGTCTTTGGGAGCAAGACAGATTTGGTTATATCCAGAATATCCATCCATAAATGAGAGGGCTTCATACCCAGCCGTGTTGTCCACCAATACGTCAATGTGAGGAAGCGGGAAATCATCTTTCAGACATGCCTTATTTAAGTCCCTGAAATCAATACAAATTCGGATCTTTCCATCCTTTTTCATCATAGGGACAATGTTCGCCACCCATTGTGGATATAACACGACTCTAATAAACTTGGCCTTGTGTAATTTATCAACTTCTTCCTTTATCCTTAAGGCCATTTGCGGGTGGAATCTTCTTGATTTCTGTTTAACGGGTGTTGCCCCTGGTTTAAGGATAAGTCTATGTTCAACGAGAGCAGGGTCAAGACCCGGCATGTCCTCGTAGGACCAGGCAAAAGAATCGCTATACTCCCTTAAAACCTTGATTAACTCCTCTTCATCCTGAGGAGGGAGATTAGCAGAAATGATTATGGGCCTAGGGTCCTCTTCGGTTCCAAGACTAATTTCTTTTGTGGGTTCATCCACTACCGACGACAGCTTGTCAAATCTCTTCAAACCCTGTGCGTATAGATCGGCAGCGTCATCCATGTCGCTTTCCTCATCATCGATAGGGTCCTTCTCGTTTATGATTTCATATACACCTAATCCGTCATTGCTCCATACCCCGTCTATCTCCTCATCATCCTCCAAGACTATGGTTGTCTCTACAAACTCAGGGCATTTAAGGAGGGCGTGACAATGCTGAGCAAGATCTTGGAGGAATCTATCTGGGATGGCTTTAGAGGGACGCGTCCTCGGGCGCGTAGCAAGTGTGGACGAGTTGGAAACGTTAGAACATGAACCTAATTCGCTAGACTCTCCTGACTCTACTTCTCTAATCTCAACAAGTCCTACGTCTAGCCTAGGGGACAGAAGATCTACTGGAAGGGAAATAGGGGACTCGTGCCTCTGGGAAGAATGTGGACAGAACATAGCATAATCCTCCATTAAAATCTCTGTTTTGAAATTGACGTTTTTTTGGAGATCGGAGGAAATCATGCAACAAGAGAGGTCAGAGGAGGAAGGAGGAGGAGGAAGTTGCATGGGAAATAGAGACGAGAAGAGAACATCAAAGAATGGGTCAGAAGAAGAAAACCACATTTCGTGGAGATTGGTGGTGGCTGTCCGCATGGCGGACAAATCAATAGGTGGGCACTGCCTACATGCACATGGAACAAATAGAATTTCAAGTGGCCTCTCCGTAAAGTACGGGTCAACCATGAGTGGTGGCGAACGGGGAATAAACCCCAATCATTGAAACAGGGAGGCAAAGTAGGAATGTAGCACCCCGTAAAAAAAATGAAAAATGAAAAAAAAATTTATTATTAATAATATTTTCCAAATGAAAAAAAAACATTAGATAAACTCTATAGGAAGCTTATGTAAGAAGTTGGAACACGGAGTCATCATATGTAAAGATTATTCACTTAACAAGTGGCTTCCTAGAGTAGTTGGTTAAGCGATGTGCCTTTCAACCTAGTGATCAGGGTTCCAATCCTAGCATCCACACCATTTATCCTTTTTGCCAAATAATTATATGTTATAAGCTAACAAAACTTGCACTTACGATTTGGGCTATGGATTAGCTGTACAAATAGTATCTCTTATCTCTCCAGCCTGTACAAGCTGTAAAGCCCCATTATTCCAGATCTTGCCCCCTATTCGGTCATGACATACCCTATAAACATACCCGTAGCTACCCCATTCTAGGATAGCTAAGGTTGGGGCAAAGCTCTGCAGGGATTGCGCAAGAAGGGTCTGCTAGATCTTCCAACAAGGTAGGTGTTCTTAATTTTTAACTAAACTAGTAGCTAACCTAGGATGATTAGTCTAGGTAGTTAGTCTTAGGCTCATCTCCATGCGATATTTCATGTTTATACAGCATGTGTTAGCCTCATAGTTAGCATGCATTAGCTTTAATCTAAGAAAATTAGTAAAGTAATTAGTTTCACAACCAGGATAATTAGCATGCAATAGCTTCAATCTGGGACAATTAGCAAGTATTAGTCTCATGCCCTAGATAACTAACATGAATTAGCTTTATTAACTAATCTAATAGCATACCTAATCTATTAGCATGCTTAATTAACCTGTTAATCTACCAAATCTATACCCTCGTGTCTATATATATAGTTAAGTGTCAACACTTTGGCAACACTTTGGCAACACCTTGGCGACACCTACCCGAGGTGTCAACACTTTGGCAACACTTTGACAACACCCACCTACCCGAGGTGTCAACACTTTGGCAACACTTTCGCGACACCTCCATATACAAATGTCGACACTTTCACACTTTCACACTATTTACAAGTGTTGACACTTTCATATCTCAAAGCTATTTACAAGTGTCGACACTTTCATAGCTAATGTAAACACCTCATGTCGACACTTCCACACACATATATATATAACAACAATGTATATAGTAAATGTCGACACCAACAAATGAAGGTAAGGTGTCGACACTTCAAAGATAAATGTCGACACAGGTGTATAAAAACTTGTAACTACACTGTACAACAGAGACTAAAAAGGAACAGTAAATGTCGACACTTGGTGTCGACACATGCATAAAACATGTTGAAAAACAATAAAAGTAAAATGTGAATAATTTATACCTTATATATATACACCCGACACCTTAAAAAAAGTATATATACTTCCATTAATTGTATATACAAAACACCTTCATTATATATGTATATAAATTTATATATATACTTCCATTAATTGTATATACAAAACACCTTCATTATATATTGTTAGATAAGAATATATATATATATATATATATATATATATATATATATATATAACTAATGTCTATGTCTACACCTCCATTCTCACAGAATATATATATATAGAGAACAGAATATAATATAAAATGGACTCCTTCATTCTTACAGAGTATATATATATATTTGTAGTATGAAATTACCGAATATATATATAGAGAACAGAATATAATATGAAATGGGCTCCTTCATTCTTACAGAGTATATATATATATTTGTAGAATGAAATTATTTTTTTATGTAAAAATCTAATTTTCACCACATTAGTTTATATATACTAAAAATTATCTCCAACATGTTAAAACTATTTCCAACATGTTAAAAGTGACTTCTAATATGATAGAATTATTTTATACATACTGAGATATAAAAATTATTTTCAGCATGTTAAAATCTATTTAAAGCTATTTTGTGCATATAAAACTTACTTTCCTATTAAATAAAGCAGTAAATTGATGCATAAAAATTACTTCCAGCATGATAACATTTCTTCCAATATGGTAAAACTATTCCAGCATATTATAATTATTTTTGGCATGTTATAGTTATTTTCAGTGTATTAAAACTATTTTTCAGCATGATAATTCTATTTTCCTATCAAATAATTATCAAATAAATGTAGAAAAATTATTTTTAGCATGATAAAAATTATGTTGTTATCAGAAAATTTCTGCAATCAGCGTGGCAACCTTATCTTATCGACCTATCAGTAAGTTAATTATTTTAGCATGTTAAGCATAGATTTTAGCATGTTAATAATTAATTTTCAGCATGTAAAAATTAAATCCAGCATGAAAAATTTATTTTTATCATCTTACCAGTAAAGTAACATATGAAACTCATTCTCAATATGTTAATATCATTCATATCAAGTTAGAACTATATTCAACATAAAAACTTATTTTCATAATTAAATTCTGATTATTATAATAAATCACCATTTTGGCTAATTCATATATGTATATTGGACAGAAGATATACATACCTATAACCTCCATTATATTAGACAAAATTCTATAATCGAATATATATATACATATACATATTGGATAAAAATAATATATATATAACTAATATCGACAATTGTGTCAACACCAGCAAGTTAGTCTCAAACTCCTATTGTCATTAGCATGTATCGAACGTTACAGGTTTTACTCCTAGTTCTTCCCTACATAATGATACGCCTTGGATTCTATTCTATAATCCACCTTATATACATCTTACCGAGTCAACCCTTGAAATTCCATATTGGCTATAAACGAGAGTGGATGTCGACAAACATGACCAATGCTGTGCATATAGGGCACGGTCTGGTCCTGGGAGGAGCACCCGAAGGTACTTGTGCCCATGGGAGTTTATTGACCACGGTGTTTGGCATTGCACCGGAGTACTTGCTTACTAGACTTTAGGCATTCCACTCATTCTCGTGATATTACTTGATTGACTGACTTGAGACCCGCAGAAGGGTAAAAGTGTTTATTTGAATGCATTGATAAATAGCCAATTCCAGTTATACATGCTTGAAACTACTTTACTTACTATTGCTAGCTTGATTAACATGTTGCTATTCCAGTTATTACTTCTCAGTTATAACTGGCTTGATATCATTTGTTATCACTTGCTACTGCTGCTTGAAATTGTGCGGTCTATATACTCTCACTTTCTACTCCTGTCGATTTTACGATCCTTTGATATCTATATGTCTGCATGCATAGTTTATCTACATTAAATAAATGGGTAATTCACTTAAAGCATGTTAGAACTTGAGATGTAAATCCTACTGAGCGATTCGCTCATCTAGTTGTTTTCTAACCTTTTTCAGGTAGTTCGGATATCAGCCAGAACTCGGAAGGGAATGAGTCTGAGTGATGAGTGTAGAAATGGAGTTATCATGTTGTCTTGTTAATTGTGGTGTAGTAATTATGTCATTTGTATCCAGTTCTGTCAGATGTCAATTGTATTAGTCTAATTTATTAGAACTGTAATAAGCGCTTGAAGCCTAGTAGTCGGACTCGAGAAATGTGTGTAATTATCATTTGGTTAGTGGTAACAATTGTCATCTCGGATTATTTGTATTAATTTCAAGTTAAATATTAGTTATTTGTGCACCCTATTAACTATCAAAATGAAGAATTCCATCGAATAGCTAGCTCGCTTTGGTTCTATATAAAACTGTCGCGCCACGGGTAAGCTTCCGCACTCGGGACGTGACAGCTTTCTTGGTATCAGAGCCTAGGATTTTAATTTCCTAAGTAAAAACCCGAGTCCAAAGATATAAATGTCTAATAGAATTGTCTATGGATAGGTTTAGATCTTACCTGGTGAGATGGGTAAAGCCAAGGGTTAAGTTTAACAATGACAATTGACCCCATAATAACGAAACCCAATATTTATTACACCTTAATTCTTTTGTAGGATTATGGCCGCTGAAAGAGCACAATGGCGCGAGATGCATTGCACTGTGCAGGGACTTACGCAGGCGCTACAGCAAGTGGCGCAAGGCGGTGTTGGCGGTGCTCACCGTGGAGCTGGTGACCTTCACCGGGATTTTTGTAACATGAACCCACCAAGATTCACGGGTTCGGTGGACCCCGATGATGCCAAGAATTGGCTGAAGGAAATTGAGAGGATCTTCTGTGTAATGCAATGCACGGATACAGAGAATGTTCTATTGGCTACGTTCCAACTGGAACGGGATGCTCGATGCTGGTGGGAATCCGTAGAAGCAACACTGCCCGACAACCATGTCACCTAGGCGGAGTTTGTTGAACACTACAACAACAAGTATTTTTCTGATCGTGTTCAAGAGAAGAAGGCCACGGAATTTGCCGCGTTAAAGCAACGGAGCCTGAAGGTGGCCGAATATGAGGCCCAATTCTCAAGACTTTCCCGTTATGCACCCCACTTGGTGTGTACGGAAAAGATGAAAGCAAGGAGATTCCTCAACGGGCTACGGCCCCAATATATTACACAACTGGTGCCAATGGACATCCAAGTCTATTCGGAAATGGTTCGGCGTGCTCAATTGTTGGAAGATGCCACTGAATTCTCTGAAAAGATTCGAGGCAGGGACAAGAAGGAACCCGTCCCTAGTATGGGAAACTTCAAACCACCATTTGGCAAGAAGCGATTCTTAAATGGAGGAGAATTTTCAAAGAGAAGAGGTTCCAGAAAAGCAACAAGCCCTTCTCTACAATCAACAATAAGCCTTCCTCGCCATCACACCTTCCAAGGAAATCTGCAAGTATTGTGACAAGGCTGGTCATAAGACTGAGGAATGCTGGAGAAAACTGGGAGCATGTCTCGGATGTGGGAGTCGAGAGCATCGAATCCCCGACTGCCCCTTGATGAAGGAACAAGCCAACAAAGACGAGAAGCGTCTGGTAAAGAAACAAGGCCGTCTCCAAGCTCTTCAAGGGACGGAACCCATGGAAGGAGGAATCGTGGAAGGTACACTAACTGTTTGCTCTAAACCTGCAAAAGTTCTATTTGATACTGGAGCAACTCATTCATTTATTTCCAAGAGATTTACTGCCTCATTTTCTAAAGAACCTGAATGGTTAGATTTAGTAATATCTACACCTCTTGGAAACAAGTCTGATATCATGCATCACTACCCAAGTTGTGAGGTTATGGTCCAAGGTAACAATCTGCCAGTCGACCTGATATGCCTTGATATGGAGCATTATGATGTCATATTAGGAGCTGACTGGTTATCCACCTACCAAGCAACGGTAGACTGCCGGCATGGCAAGATAACTTTTGCATATTATTCCGAGTTAGTTTATATTAGCCCTCGGAATAAATCCCCTCTCATCTCAGCTCTTCAAGCTAGCAAACTTGTGAATAAAGGATGTGTGGCTTTCATAGCTTTTGTGACTGCCATGGAAGTCGAGAAGACTGAAATTGAAGACATCCGTGTAATTCGGGACTTTTCAGATGTTTTTCCTGAAGAATTACCAGGTTTACCCCCGGAGAGGGAAGTGTCGTTCACTATCGACATTATTCCTGGTGCTGGTCCTGTGTCTAAGGCACCCTATAGAATGTCTCCCGCCGAGTTGAAGGAGCTAAAAGAGCAGCTAGTTGATTTACTGAAAAAGGGATTCATTAGGCCGAGTACTTCCCCCTGGGGAGCACCCGTGCTCTTTGTTAAAAAGAAGGATGGAACATTTAGGCTATGCATTGATTATCGGCAGTTGAACCATCTTACAATCAAGAACAAGTACCCACTGCCGAGAATTGACGAGCTGTTTGACCAATTGTCTGGAGCTAACTATTTCTCCAAGATTGATCTTCGGTCTGGTTACCACCAATTGAGGATCAAAGAAGAAGACATATATAAAACTGCATTTCAAAGTAGGTATGGGCATTACGAATTTACTGTTATGCCTTTTGGACTAACAAATGCCCCCGTAGCTTTTATGCAGTTAATGAACAACATCTATCGGCCTTATTTAGACCAATTTATTGTGATCTTTATCGATGATATATTGATCTATTCAGAAACTGAAGAAGATCATGAAGTGCATCTCAAGAAGGCATTACAGATATTGCGAGAGAACAAGCTATATTCCAAATTCAGCAAATGCCAGTTCTGGCTTGAAGAAGTGTCATTCTTAGGCCATGTCATATCAAAGAATGGAATTTCTGTTGACCCTGCGAAGGTCGAAGCTGTACAAAATTGGGGACGACCAACGAATGCAACGGAGATTCGAAGCTTCTTGGGTCTAGCTGGTTACTACCGGCGTTTTATTAAGGACTTCTGCAAGATTGCTGTCCCTCTTACCAGATTAACTCGCAAGGAAGTGCCTTATGAATGGAGTAAAGACTGTGAGAAGAGTTTCCTAACTTTGAAGGATCTCTTGACTACTGCTCCGGTCTTATCTCTACCAATTGAAGGAGAGAAGTACGAGGTATATACCGATGCATCTGGTATCGGCCTCGGATGTGTATTGATGCAGAATGGAAGAGTCATTGCATACTCTTCCCGGCAATTAAAGAAGCATGAAGAAAACTACCCTGTGCATGATTTGGAACTAGCCACAGTGGTATTGGCTTTAAAGGTCTGGAGGCACTATCTCTACGGAGAGCAATTCACCGTATACTCCGATCATATAAGCCTTAAATATCTATTCTCTCAGAGAGAGCTGAACATGCGACAAAGGTGTTGGCTCGAGTATCTCAAGGATTTCGACTTCACTATACAATATCATCCTGGTAAGGGTAATTCCGTAGCAGATGCCCTTAGTCGGAAGCCGAGAGCCCTAGTAACCAACTGTATGGTTCAAGAATGGAAGCTGTTGGAAAAATTCTCTGAACTCAATATAAACATGGATGAGAATGACAGGTGTATTACTCTATCTCTCATAAGTGTACATCCGGATTTGCTAGTTGAAATCAAGAGGTAGCAAGAAGAAGATCCTACCCTAGTGGAAATAAAAGAAAAGCTGGACGAGAAATCTGATTTCAAGTCGGCACTCGATGGCAGATTATTATACCATGAACGGACATGTGTACCAGACAGTCCTGAGCTGAAGAAGAGGATTCTTGAAGAAGCTCACCGATCGAGGTATACGATCCACCCTGGAGCCACTAAGATGTACCAAGACATAAAAAGAACCTTTTGGTGGCCCAATATGAAAAAGGAGATAACAGACTTCATGTCTAGATGCTTGACATGCCAACAGGTGAAGGCGGAACATCAGAAGCCCGCTGGAAGATTGCATCCACTAGATATCCCAAGTGGAAATGGGAAGACATCGGCATGGATTCATCATGGGTTTGCCCAGGTCTAGGGGCGGATATGATGGAATATGGGTAATCATCGATCGCCTTACTAAATCGGCTCATTTCTTGCCTATCAAGAGTCGGTGGTCAGTTGATGTTCTTGCTGCCTTATATATCAAGGAGGCTACTAGATTACATGGAATTCCTGTGTCTATAGTATCTGATCGAGACCCACACTTTACTTCTCATTTTTGGAAGGGTCTACAACATTTTCTGGGAACGAAACTCAACTTTAGCACTGCTTTTCATCCTCAAACAGATGGTCAGACTGAAAGAACAAATCAGGTTGTTGAAGATATGTTAAGGGCATGTATTATAGATTTCGGCGGAAGCTGGCATGACCACTTACCCCTAGCCAAATTTGCCTACAATAACAGCTACCAAGCCAGTATCCAGATGGCACCTTTCAAGGCACTTTATGGCAGGAGTTGTCGATCTCCAATATGCTGGGATGAAGTCAGTGAAAGACAACTTCTAGGCCCAGATATGGTTAGAGATTCAACTGAAAAGATACACCTTATCCAAGAGAGACTCAAGGTAGCTCAGTGCAGGTAAAAATCTTATGCTGATAACAGAAGGAGAGATTTGGAATTTCAAGTGGGTGATCATATATTTCTCAAGGTATCTCCCGGCCGAGGTATTAGAAGATTCGGTGTTAAGGGCAAGCTCACACCAAGGTTTATCGGTCCATTTGAAGTATTAGAAAGAGTGGGCGAGGTGGCTTACCGCATTGCCTTACCACCTCAACTCTCGGAAGTGCACAATGTATTCCATATTTCTATGCTGAAGAAGTATGTGCACGATCCTCTCCACGTCATCAATCACAATAACATGATGATACAGAAGGACCTCACCTATGAGCAAAGGCCAGTAAAGATTCTCGACCAAGAAATCCGAGCTCTAAGGAGCGAGACGATCCCTATGGTAAAATTCCAATGGAATCGATGCTCGGAGCAAGAAGCAACTTGGGAGACCGAGGAATCTATGAAGAGAAGATACCCAGAACTATTTTAGTCGGCAAGTATCTCATACTTTCTACAATATCCTTATGTAGTTGAATTTACCCTTATACAATTGAATTTGGGGATCAAATTCTTTTAAGTAGGGGAGGGTGTAGCACCCCGTGAAAAAAAAATGAAAAATGAAAAAAAAATTATTATTAATAATATTTTCCAAATGAAAAAAAAAATTAGATAAACTCTATAGGAAGCTTATGTAAGAAGTTGGAACATGGAGTCATCAAATGTAAAGATTATTTACTTAACAAGTGGCTTCCTAGAGTAGTTGGTTAAGTGATGTGCCTTTCAACCTAGTGATCAAGGTTCCAATCCTAGCATTCACACCATTTACCCTTTTTGCCAAATAATTATATGTCATAAGCTAGCAAAACTTGCACTTACAATTTGGGATATGGATTAGCTGTACAAATAGTATCTCTTATCTCTCCAGCCTATCTCTTATTTCTTCAGCCTGTACAAGCTGTAAAGCCCCATTATTTCAGATCTTGCCCCCTATTCGGTCATGACATACCCTATAAACATACCCGTAGCTACCCCATTCTAGACTAGCTAAGGTTGGGGCAAAGCTCTGCAGGGATTGCGCAAGAAGGGTCTGCTAGATCTTCCAACAAGGTAGGTGTTCTCAATTTTTAACTAAACTAGTAGCTAACCTAGGATGATTAGTCTAGGTAGTTAGTCTTAGGCTCATCTCCATGCGATATTTCGTGTTTATACAACATGTGTTAGCCTCATAGTTAGCATGTATTAGCTTTAATCTAAGAAAATTAGTAAAATTAGTAAAGTAATTAGTTTCACAACCAGGATAATTAGCATGCAATAGCTTCAATCTGGGACAATTAGCAAGTATTAGTCTCATGCCCTAGATAACTAACATGAATTAGCTTTATTAACTAATCTAATAGCATACCTAATCTATTAGCATGCTTAATTAACCTGTTAATCTACCAAATCTATACCCTCGTGTCTATATATATAGTTAAGTGTCAACACTTTGGCAACACCTTGGCGACACCTACCGAGGTGTCAACACTTTGGCAACACCCACCTACCCGAGGTGTCAACACTTTGGCAACACTTTCGCGACACCTCCATATACAAATGTCGACACTTTCACACTTTCACACTATTTACAAGTGTCGACACTTTCATATCTCAAAGCTATTTACAAGTGTCGACACTTTCATAGCTAATGTAAACACCTCATGTCGACACTTCCACACACATATATATATAACAACAATGTATATAAATATATAAATGTATATACATATTAGACAATGTATATAGTAAATGTCGACACCTACAAATGAAGGTAAGGTGTCGACACTTCAAAAGTTAATGTCGACACAGGTGTATAAAAACCTGTAACTACACTGTACAACAGAGACTAAAAAGGAACAGTAAATGTCGACACTTGGTGTCGACACATGCAGAAAACATGTTGAAAAACAACAAAAGTAAAATGTGAACAATTTATACCTTATATATATACACCCGACACCTTAAAAAAAGTATATATACTTCCATTAATTGTATATACAAAACACCTTCATTATATATGTATATAAATTTATATATATACTTCCATTAATTGTATATACAAAACACCTTCATTATATATTGTTAGACAAGAATATATATATATATATATATATATATAAACTAATGTCTACACCTCCATTCTCACAGAATATATATATAGAGAACAGAATATAATATAAAATGGACTCCTTCATTCTTACAGAGTATATATATATTTGTAGAATGAAATTATTTTTTTATGTAAAAATCTAATTTTCACCACATTAGTTTATATATACTAAAAATTATCTCCAACATGTTAAAACTACTTCCAGCATGTTAAAAGTGACTTCCAATATGATAGAATTATTTTATACATACTGAGATATCAACATGTTAAAATCTCTTTAAAGCTATTTTTGTGCATATAAAACTTACTTTCCTATTAAATAAAGTAGTAAATTGATACATGAAAATTACTTCCAGCATGATAACATTTCTTCCAGTATGGTAAAATTATTCCAGCATGTTATAATTATTTTTGGCATGTTATAGTTATTTTCAGTGTATTAAAACTATTTTTCAGCATGATAATTCTATTTTCCTATCAAATAATTAGCAAATAAATGTAGAAGAATTATTTTTAGCATGATAAAAATTATGTTGTTATCATAAAATTTCTGCAATCAGCATGGCAACCTTATCTTATCAACCTATCAGTAAGTTAATTATTTTAGCATGTTAAGCATAGATTTTAGCATGTTAATAATTAATTTTCAGCATGTAAAAATTAAATCCAGCATGAAAAATTTATTTTTATCATCTTACCAGTAAAGTAACATATGAAACTCATTCTCAACATGTTAATATCATTCTTATCAAGTTAGAACTATATTCAACATAAAAACTTATTTTCATAATTAAATTCTGATTATTATAATAAATCACCATTTTGGCTAATTCATATATGTATATTGGACAGAAGATATACATACCTATAACCTCCATTATATTAGACAAAATTCTATAATCGGATATATATATACATATACATATTGGATAAAAATAATATATATATAACTAATATCGACAATTGTGTCAACACCAGTAAGTTAGTCTCAAACTCCTATTGTCATTAGCATGTATCGAACGTTACGGGTTTTACTCCTAGTTCGTCCCTACATAATGATACGCCTTGGATTCTATTCTATAATCCACCTTATATACATCTTACCGAGTCAACCCTTGAAATTCCATATTGGCTATAAACGAGAGTGGATGTCGACAAACATGACCAATGCTGTGCATATAGGGCCCGGTCTGGTCCTGGGAGGAGCACCCGAAGGTACTTGTGCCCATGGGAGTTTATTGACCACGGTGTTTGGCATTGCACTGGAGTACTTGCTTGCTAGACTTTAGGCATTCCACTCATTCTCGTGATATTACTTGATTGACTGACTTGAGACCCGCAGAAGGGTAAAAGTGTTTATTTGAATGCATTGATAAATAGCCAATTCCAGTTATACATGCTTGAAACTACTTTGCTTACTATTGCTAGCTTGATTAACATGTTGCTATTCCAGTTATTACTTCTCAGTTATCACTGGCTTGATATCATTTGTTATCACTTGCTACTGCTGCTTGAAATTGTGCGGTCTATATACTCTCACTTTCTACTCCTGTCGATTTTACGATCCTTTGATATCTATATGTCTGCATGCATAGTTTACCTACATTAAATAAATGGGTAATTCACTTAAAGCATGTTAGAACTTGAGATGTAAATCCTACTGAGCGATTCGCTCATCTAGTTGTTTTCTAACCTTTTCAGGTAGTTCGAATATCAGCCAGAACTCGGAAGGGAATGAGTAGGGAATGAGTCTGAGTGATGAGTGTAGAAATGGAGTTATCATGTTGTCTTGTTAATTGTAGTGTAGTAATTATGTCATATGTATCCAGTTCTGTCAGATGTCAATTGTATTAGTCTAATTTATTAGAACTGTAATAAGGGCTTGAAGCCTAGTAGTCGGACTCGAGAAATGTGTGTAATTATCATTTGGTTAGTGGTAACAATTGTCATCTCGAATTATTTTTATTAATTTCAAGTTAAATCTTAGTTATTTGTGCACCCTATTAACTATCAAAATGAAGAATTCCATGGAATAGCTAGCTTGCTTTGGTTCTATATAAAATTGTCGTGCCACGGGTAAGCTTCCGTGCTCGGGACGTGACAAGGAAGGAGGCCAAGAAAAAGTAATGATGGAGCTCCCTTCTTCCCACGACCTCCAGTAAACTGGCTCAACCGAAGAGTGCTTCACTAGCTGCATCTCCGTCTTCTTCAAACAAACTTCTTCTTCATGAAATAACTTTTCAAAATAGCTACAAAAATCTTCCATATAACCCACAGCCCCTCCAGTGGTGGCGGTGGGTCAGCAACAACACAAGTGGCATCACGGTTCTCATCAACACAGGACGGTGGCCTCCTCAGAGTACTTGGCTGCAACGGGCCTTTTACAAAATGCTGACGGTAGTCCCATGTCAGTGGCCCGGAGTCTCCCAGTATTGACAATGCTGACTCCCGATAGCCAAGGCCTCTTCGGCTCATCTTTCTGCCCCTGGGGACGGGCTTAGTTCGCCCCTGTAACTGTGCGCCACGGCCCATGCCTGGCTGATAGCCTAATTTCAAGATCATGTGCCATCCCTTTGAACCTCTAATCTTGGACTTGATTTTGACGTTAATTGGTGCAGTGGAGGGCTTGCGTGATGCACATGCCAATGGGAAGTTAAAGTCCATCACTGATAAAACTAGCTTGTTGCTTGGCCATAGTGTAGGTAGAATCTTGTCAGCAATAGCATCCACTGTCTGAACCGTGGAAACACTCTTCACCTTGACTACCCGCCCCTGAAATGGGAATTTGAGGCACTGGTGGGCAGTCGAGGGTACTGCATTCAAGCTATCAATCCATGGACAACCCAGAATAGCCTTGAACATCGGGTCTATGTCCAACACATAGAATTCCACGTCCATTTTCAGAGGCCCTACCTCGGCCTGAACTGTCACGACCCCGTGGCAAGCTCTCCTGGAGTTATCGTACACCGCGATAGTTGTCAGTGTCGGCCTTAGCATGTCTTCAGAAATGTTGCAGGCATGCAATGTGCTCAAGGGACAAACATTAATAGAAGCTCCCATGTCCACTAGAGCTGAATCCACGTCCACCTTGTTCAATGAAATTGTGATACATAGTGGCATCTGACGTGCCTTCGGGGGTGCTAGCTCCTACTCAGAAAATGAAATAGATGGCCCCTTTGTGATAGTGGCCAACACCAACGGCAAGCTGTCTACCGCCACGTCCTCGCTAACCATAACTTTCTATAGAAAAGACCTTAGGGCATCTTGGTGTAGCGTGGACCTCTTGATTAACTCCAAGACTGATATTTTGGCTGGCATCTGGTCCAAGTGCTGTAATAAATCATATCTGGTGCCAGGCAAGGGGTCTAACTCTTCTACTTCAACTGCTGAGGAATGAATTGGGGGGTTGGGTGCAGACGCACCAGTAGATGGATAACTTCTATGAAATAAACGTCCGCTCTGGAGGGTGAAGTTTCGTGCCGGCACGAGATCAGATGGACTCCCGATTGGCCCAGTGGGTTGAGTAGAGGGGATAGAAATGGGGGTGAGGATGGCAGAGGCTGGTCTGACGGGCCCTGGCGGAGTGGTGATTGGCAAAGGGTTGAGTAGAGGGGTAATGATGGAGGGTACGGCGGGTGATGGTGCAAGGATTGGCGGAATGGTAGGTAATGAGGTAGGCGAAATAGGTGACCTGGTGGTAATAGAGGGTGGAACAGTGGTCAAGGCAATGGGCCAGACAACGGAAGGAACATAAGGTGCGGAGAGGTTAGCGTATGCTTGGTGGAAGGCCAGAAGATGAGCGGGAGTCTCATCGTCAAAAGACCACCCAGCATTGGGGGCTGGGCGGTGAACTGCATTTACTTGGTCCGGTGCCGGGGGCTACTGTTGTGGAGCGGGTGGATGGTCTGGCATGGGATTTTGGTGAATCCCGAGTTCAGGTGGTTGCTGTTGCTGCTGAGGTTGGGGTTGCTGGAATTGCTGCTGTTGTGGCGTCGCCTACTGCGGCGTTGCCTGTCTTCTCTTCTCCTTGATGTCTTCTATCAACTTATGCATCTAGGCCCAGTCAATCCTTTGCCCTTTATGTAAATCATACACTAAATCATAGAAATGGAAGCACCTATCTATAGTGTGCCTGGGCTACCGATGAAATATGTAATACCTTGATTGATCGGTGGCCAGATTCTAATTCTGACGTTCCGACGGGAGTTGTATGTCACCAGTGTACATTAAGGCCGAGAATATTTCTGGAAGAGTTTCGGGAAGTGGAGGATAATGGGCTCTTTTCGGACCCGGCCGAGCAGGTGCATAACTAGTAGGAGGAGGAATGTTGTGATATTGGGGTGGCTGCTGAGGCTGTTGTGGTGGTGGCGGTTGCTGTTGTGGCTGTTGGGGAGCTGGAAAAAAAGTCGGGGAGCTTGCGGAGTGGAGAACTGGGGGTTGCGTGGAGGTTGCTGGAAACGGGGTGGAGTGGATTGGTTGGGGAACTGAACAGCCTGCACCTGCTTGTTAGTTTGAACTCCCTCAGTAACAGGGCCCTGGAATTTTTTTGTGGTTTTGGATTTCTGGGCCTCAAATAAGGAATGGATGGAGGAGTCTTTGAACTGAGTTTGTATGAACCGGGCTCGACTGTACAACTAGTTCATATTCGATATGTCATTCATTGCCAGAATTAACCGGAACGTAGGGATAGCATTTGAAATCAACAATTTAACTTTTTCTTCTTCTGGGATCTGCCCGGGCACACAGGATGCCATCTGCCTCCATCTATCTGCATAAGTCAAAAAATCTTCATATGTCTTCATCTTCTCTACTACCAGGTCTGTAAATGAATACTCCGGGCCAACCCGGTCTTGAAATCGATGTATGAACTTCTGCTTGACAATCTTGAAACTTTCTGCCTCCTCCAATGGCAAGGTGTAGAACAATTCTAGCGCCACCTCGTCCAATGGCCGGCAAAAGAGATACGCCATGAGGCGCTCGTCATGCTGGAACTGTGCCGATTCATATAGAAACTCCCTTATGTGAATGAACGGGTTGCCATTCCCATCGTACTTACGGTATGTAGGGAGCTCCGACTGGGGTGGGAAGCGAATGCCTTGGAAATTTGGAATGGGGACATCGGCGAGAGACTACAGGTCGACTCGCTTATGGAGGAGGTCAATTTGCTGCTGCATAGCAGCCCATTTGTTGAGAAGTTCTCGTTCTGGGGAAGGAGGAGACACAGCAGGAAGAACAGCACCAGTATACGGAGCTGATGGATAAACTGATGAAGGGGTAAGCCCATAAGATGGATAGTGGGCCAAGGAAGGGCCCATATCTTCATGAGCCAGCTGGGCGACCCCTGGTTGAAGACTGATGAAATCAGTCGGGGCCACAAGGGCCTGCGGCGCTGGTGAGATAGTGGTATAAGGATCAGAATAAGAAGTCAAGGGGATTTGGGTCTTCCCCTTGTCAAGAGGCTGGTGGGCCGAGGTAGAGGCTTGGCCCACCTCCATGCTAGGAAATCGGAGGGTCCTAGGATGAATAGGAGTGAGATCAATGGTTGGAGCAGAAATGGCCCCTGACCCAATAATAGGAGATGAAGTGGTGGTAGCAGACATGCCATGAGACGGAACTAAAGACGGGGCATTCAGCCCCTGTAGAGCTTGGCGAATGAGGTGAAGCTGAGTGGGATCTAGTTGGGCCATCATATGAAGAATTTGATGGGCCGAATTCTGAGAGGAAGAATTAGAAAGGGAGGGTTGAGTACCCTCAACAACAATGGTTGGGAGAGGAGGGGCAGTCCCCTCTCTTCCCTGCACATGCGCGATCGTAGGCGGGTCCTCCAGAAGTACCTGAGGGAGAGAGTACTCATGGGAGTGAGAGAAATTGTAAGAAGACATGGTGGGTGAAGAATCAAACAGAGGATTGAAATAGGAAAAGAAATGAGAGCTGCCCCTAGGACAAGATCCTGAGGGTGTGAAGCAACTCCACATGCAACACCCACCGACACCAAAGAACAAACCTAAACGACCTTCTAAACAACCAAACAAGCAATCAAATGCACACACAAAGAGAGGAGAGAAGAGGCAATCAAATGGCCAACCAAGTTTGAATGATGCACGACAGATTTTAGAAACCCCCCCTTTTAGAACCTGAGTGGATTAATTGAAATGAGAATTCTCACAACCATGAAGGTGCCTAACAAGGGTGGGATGGACGACTTGGTTAACTCTAAATGGACTCTTTCTCTCTCACGGATGTCACCCTAGACTGGTGTGGTAAGGTACAACATGCTCAGCGTTTGTATGGGAATCCATGGCTCACAGGGACTTACAGAGGTCCCGGGTAAGGTCACCTAGTTGGCCACAAGGAATATGAAGATGAGAGGATCCCCTACCAAGGTAGGAATGCAACTAATATGGAATATATGAATGAATACTATGCGCACCGGAGTGCATGCAAAATCTAACCTAAATCTAAGAAACAATGACCAATCAAGTATAACAAATATGACAATAATCATGCACAATAGAATGACTGCCAGGGGAGATCAAAACATCACCCAAACAAATATGAAATGATGTGAAATAATGGTCAAAATGGCACTCACGGGTGCACTGTAGCACACAACAAACGGTCTGATGGGAGACCGTTCAGGGAGGTAGACGGTCCTAGCAGGACCGTGCAATAATAGGGAGTAGTAAAAAAAATAGTAAAACATAAAACTAAAGTGAATTGAAAGAAGGAAGACCAGTGCGTACCTGAGAAGACTGGGTGGTCTATCGACTGACTGTGCAAGCTGCAGAACGGCCCTAAGAAGACCGTGGAGAATCAGTAAACCCACAAATATATGAACGACAGTGACGTACCTGAGCCAGCATATGTAAACGGCCTTTTGACAGACCGTGGGAATGAGTGCACGGTCGGGTAAGGACCGCTAAGACTGGGACTGCATGGTCTATCTTCCATCCGTGTGGATACTTGAGCGGCCCGGGGAGAACCGTGTATAGCTCCGAGGATAGAAACCTAGGTTGACAAAATATCAACCTACAACAACTTAGGAAACACCCTAACCAAGCACAAAAATGAAGATAAGCAAAACAACAACACGATGGGCACTAGGCATCCCACTGTGATCACCAAAAAATGGGATGTTGACATGTTTTCCCACCTCTTTCTTTCTTCTTTCCCTTACCTTCCTTTTCTAAATCAAGATATAAAGACAAACACAAGTGAAGGGAAGAAAGAGTGAAGAGGTCTGTGTGTGTGATCGTGATCACCACCAAGGCACAGGTACCGGAGTACTACGTACCTTGGAAAGGGAGAAATCACTCGCCCAAGATGCAGTGTTGTAGTGGTACATGGTCCGGGACGAACCGCTCAAGGGATAGAATAGCTTCCCGATAGACCTCTCACAGCGCTGAAGAAGTAAGCGAGACGGAGACTGAGCTGGCTCCAAACGGTTCAAAAATGGCCGCTTACAAGAACTGAACGGTTCTTAGAGGACCGCTCATATCTACAGACGGACGGAAGACGACTGTTCAAAACCGCTAGACTCCAAGTGGTAGGACTTGATCCTCCACCCCTTCCGGCCAGCCAGAGGGGATGGGCCTCGTGCGGTGCTGATGCTGACCTGTAAAACAATGTAGGGGACACGAAAATGCAACCCAAATCAGCCTTGGAAAGTGTAGTAACTATAGAAAGGAATGGAAAATAAACGTGATAACATGGAATGGGCGATACCTGGGGTGGTTTTTAAACCCTTATAGGGCGTGAAAACAATTGGGAAGGGTGTAAAATACTGTGAAGTAGTGAAAAATGTGGGAAGAAATGGGAAAAAGAAGCATGCAAAGGATGAACTAAAGACCAAACACCAAGACCAAAACTCAAAATAATGAACTACTCCCTTGAACCAGAGGCTTGAAAGGACGTAGAAAGCCTCCCTCCCAGGCTACAGTTCGCTCAAAAGTTTGACAAAGCTTCGCCGTCGACCTTGGATCCCCCCTTTCAAGCTCGGACTAGGGTTTCTATTTATAGAGCCCTAAAAGTCCAATATTGAAATTGGATTTTCCAATGGATATTAATCCGAGAATTCAAAACAAAATTCGTAGATAATACCTTTATCTCCCACCCAAATCAAACGGCACCCCATTTGGTTGAGAAACCGCGGAGAAATGGGTGGAGGAAGTTAGGGGTTTACCCACAGAAAGAGAGAGAAAATCCAAACAATCCACAGTTTTCGAGCATGTACACTGTCGCGCGATAGACCGCTCAGAAAAGTAAACGGTCCATTGCTAGACCGTCCAATACTGTTGGTGATAAATAAATAAAAATGAGAATTATCTAATTATCCACTGAATTGACCGGCCATCACGGCGTTGGATTTTTTAGGATAAAACGGTCTACTGCTAGACCACTCAATCCATAGAATGGCCCAATGCTAGGCCGTGTACACATGTTGGTGATAAATCTAGAAAAATAGGATAAATAGATAATTATCTGAAAAACCCACTGACTGAGGACTCTGGGAACTAGACGGTCTAACGATAGGCTGTTTAATGGATGTAAACAGCTTTCTTTAGACCATGCAAAGGCTTGTCGGTGAAAATTCAGAAAATAAAATAAATATCCCATAAATCGGTAAATGGTTCCAACAGGACCTCCCAATCACTGAATGGCCAATCGATAGACTGTGCAAAGCCTGGATGATTGAAATTCATAAAATGGGATAAATGAGCTCATTTATCCCAAAGATCAATTAAAATCAAGGCCCATTAAGCCCGAATCCAAGAGCAAACTTAGCCAGAGAGGGAGGTACCCATAAAATAAGCCCAAAAGCATGCTTGAAAATAGCCTAATGAATGATGGCCAACTCAAGGCATCAACAAATGATGGTAAGAGGAATGACTCAACTCATAGGGAAAAAATGGGTGTCAACAACATACTCAAGTGGTCTAGATAGGACCGTTTAAGATAGACATGTGGTCTAGTCAGGACTATTTAGAAACGAGGTCGATGAAACGAATGAACCAGAAGTATGCGGTCTAGATAGGGCCACTAGGAGTCCTTGACGGTCAGATAAAGGGCCGCTAAGTACCTCTGGCGGTCGTCCACATGCCGCTAAGGTCTAGAACACCAAAAATATCAGTTAAGTGCTTTCTAACAATTGGGTTTTAAGGGTACAACCAGCTCGGTGTCATAGTGGGAATCCCAGACTCGTGGAGTCTTACAGAGGCCTTGAAACAAGATCACCTAGTCCAGTAGAAGGAATATCGAACGGTGCGGATCACAAGTCCAAGATTGTGTGCTTAATGTGCAAAGTGTATCTAATGACATCATACCCGAATACGTGCCATGTACTTAAGAAAAGACTCATAGACAAGAAGGGATCATGTAAAACAGCGATCAAAACCACCAGTAAAACGAGTTCATCTATCATTTGAAACATGGATTTAATACAAGAGTATCGTGTTTGGCATGAAACTAACGTAAGTTGAAATAATTTCTAAGTATATGTGACACATGAAATCTACTATCAATAAGCCATCAATTGATCCCAGTTTATAGATATAATACTTAAAATATGGGTAAAACTTAATTATCTAGGCTTACCATATAATAAATAAGGCTATTCTGCATTATGTTTCGGGTTAACATAAATACAGAAACTCAGAAAATGAAAACGGTCTCAAGAGGACCGTTTTATGGGCCGTAGCGATCTATTGTAAGGCCGCTAGAGGTCTCAGGCTGTCTCAAATAGACTGTTTCTTCCTATCTACTGTAAGTAGCAATATAAACTTAAATACGGCTAATCTAGGGCAAGTAGATATATGATAAAATATGCCAATAGGTAAATATGGCTTGATAAAACCATAATAAAACATGGAGATGCATGGGTTTGAGTGAAACAACTAGAATTTATCTTAATTTCATTAGGGCTAAGTTCATGCATAGAAAATAAAACTAGATGCGCAGTCCCAATAAAATAGTAAATACTCCGAGTATAATGCATGAAATCGATTGCAACTTGAAGGCTTTTACTCCTAAGATCATATTTAACAAATTCATGAGATAACCTACCTCTATTCTGGGCTTTAGACTTCGAATTTAGGGGTAGCAGTCGACCTTGGTTTCTACTCGTTCAGAACTGAACTAGCAACTTCTTGCCTTTCTAACTCTTGATTCTCTTCACCTATGATAATGAAAATCGGAGGGTAGAAAGAGGGTACTAAGGTGAACAAATAAGTCTAAAGAACCCTTTTCTAATTACCTTGTTTAGGACTTCTAATCTACTGATCTTCCTGGGTCGTTCGCATAATTTCCTTGGTTACTTGCACTGAACCAGCGTCTTTGTAGGCCTCTAACTTCTTGTAGGCTTAATCTCCTAGAACATAATTTTAAGGGAAGTTAGACCTTACTATAATGAACAAAATATTCTAAATAACTTACCTCAAATAATGCTTCTTTACCTTAGTTCCACATGAGCCAAAAGTAAGGGACGCGCATGTGAAACTTGGGGTCTATTTATAGGGTTAGCTAGGGTTTTTGAGGATTTGAATGAACCTAGAGTCCCAATTAGACCTTGCATTCGATCCTGACACCTTCTACACCCTTCCAATTAATAGATAACATTGATCCCAGATGATTTGGATGCTAAAGATCCAAGCTTTTCACGTTTTCACTCATTCGCTGAATTAGGAGGGCGTAGCGATCATGGGAAGACCGCTATGGTGGCCCTGGCGGTCGCGCGATAGACCGCTAGGTTTCATAAATTCTGGAATTTTTAGATTTTTGTGTATTATTTCTCCATTTATCCCCTAATTTAAGTGTATATTCCATTTTAAATCCGTCAATCACTTTATTTACATTTCTATTAATGGGCTTGGGTCTAAAAAGTCTTAAAAATGGGTCTTTGGGCCTATTTAAGTTGGGCTTAGCCCTTTAGTTGATATAGGGTTTCTTTAAATGAATTAAATAAATCCTTAATCCTTCTTAATAGCCTATTTAGCCTTTAAAAATGCTTAATAATAAATATTTTAAATCTAGAAGATTCTTGGGCATTACAGGGGATTTGCATAAGAAGTTCTAAAAGATAAATCCCCCTAAGTTTAGTGGGTCTATCGACCCGGATGAGGCGGAAGATTGGGTGCAAGAAATAGAGAGAACTTTCAAGGTGATGCAATGTACCGACCAAGAGAATGTATTATTGGGAACCTATCAACTAGAGAAGGATGCTCGGGCATGGTGGGGATCCGTGGAAGCGATCTTGCCCAACGATCAGGTTGCATGGGATGAGTTCTTATAATACTTTAATAAGATGTATTTCTCGGAAAGAATTCACGAGAAGAAGGCTATGGAGTTCACGGCACTAAAATAACATAGCTTATCGGTAGCGGATTATGAAGCGAAGTTTTCTAGATTGGCCCGATATGCACCACGTTTAGTCCATACGGAGAAGATGAGAGCAAAGAGATTTATGAATGGTTTGAAGGTGGAGCTTATTCCTCAATTAGCTCCGCTAGAAATTCAAACTTACACGGAGAAGGCACAACTATTGGAAGATGCTATGGATATGATGGAACAAATCAAAGGGAAAATTGCCAAAAATGAGTTGGCAAATGGATCCAAGAATATTGAACCCGTGAATGTCAAGAAGATGCCCAACGGAGGTAATGGTTCTCGCAAGGACAAGAAACCCCGGAATGATGACCAACAAGTTGTTCCAACCAAGGAAAAATGTCAACATTGTAAGAAAGGAGGGCACAGACCGGAGGAGTGTTGGTAGATACTCAAAAAGTGCATTCATTGCGGGAGTAAGGATCATAGAATCTCCCGCTGTCCACTTTTAAAGGAACAAGCACCGAGGGACAAACAATAAGATGGACCAAAGCGGCAGGGTGGATTTCAAGCGTTGGAAGGTAATTCTAAACCATCTTATTCACAATGGCATATGGTGATCTTAGTACTTAGCATAATATGGGAATGGATCTAGAAGAACACGTGTTTTGAATATGGTGATTCTACCCCACTGTTATGAAAGAAAATCATGTGAATTTGGGGACCAAATTCTTTTAAGTGGGGGAGGGTGTAGCACCCCGAAAATTTAAGTATGGAATAAATAATAATAACCATTCAATATTCATCATATAATAATTATGGAAAACAAAATTTTGATAAATGTACAGTATAAATAGCTAACATAGATAATGGGTCTTAATAGAGGTTTAAAAGATAAACCTATAATTTAGCTAGAACCCTTTATAACCCTAAATATATATAACTAGTGGGCTTTGAACCTTTAAAAGGATAAAACCTTCTGTCACGTCCCGAACCGATAGCAGCGGAACGTGTCGTTTGCTCGGAACGTGGCAGTTAGACAGTCGTGTCAATCAGAGCATAGGCATACGACAAGATATAATTTGAACAAAATAGAATTTCATCTCAAATTTAAGTTTATTACAAATTGGACCAAAATAAAAGGACTCAATAAATAGACTTGACATGAACATAATGACATAGACCATGAGGTTCATCTAAGTTACCAGAGCACTCTTCACTCTTGCCCTTGCCCCTCCTATTCAGTATCGTCGTCACTATGGTCATTACCTGAAAAATATTGAAAAACACTAGGTGAGCAAATGCTCAGTAGGTCTTAATATCTCAAACTCCAAGTTATCTTTAAGTAATTAACAATTTAACATGAGCATGCAAGTCATGCAAGGTATCATAATCAAGAACTATAATGGCACGAGCTAGATTTAATAATCCGGAGACCATATAAAGCCATGTAGACATGACAATAGAGAAATTTCAAGTACTATAAAGACGATAGATAGACGAGAGGTAATTCCAACGACATTTATGATGGGATAACAAGCATTCCAATAAGGTATTCAAGAGCGTTCATGACGAGAGAATACCAATTATTCAATAAGGCATTCACTATAGCTATTATTTTATAGGATTGGCCATATGTATAAGGAGTTCAACTATTCAAGTAATGACTATCACTTGTGGAAATGTCATAGATCAATCTTACTATCTTTGGTGCAATGCCACACCCGATCAATCATGATACCGGTACACGTTTAGACTTTGCCTCGCCCATGGGATCAGATCTGGACCCCGCCACTTTATATTCTAGCATTGAGTATCAATTTTTTTCGACCCATAGCCCCTTTTGTTTCTAGACCAATTCCAGTTAAAATAATGGCCAAAGAATTCCAAGGATTCAAGTATGTAGGAACGTTAGGGTAGACTTCATGAAGCATAGAGTTCAGGGACAAAACTTGAACAAGTATGACACCTCGTCAAACCTCATGAAAACCAAGACATGCCATGAAACTGGATAATTGGCGTCCACTCAGTCGCCATGAATTACAGAAACAACGCCCATTGTCTGGTCACTAATTCCTATGAACAGTACATGCTCAATGAAATAGCGCCTAGGTTCAGGTCGCTAAATAAGGGCAATAGCACCACTGGTCAGGTCGCCAATTCATTCTCGCACCCCAAGTTGTGGTTGGTAATTACTGTTAGAGATAGATTTCTCGAAAGAGCCTAGAAACAATGCACTTTGAGGGCTAAAGCATCACGTGACAAGACACGGTGTCATGGGTTTTTAGGGTACAACCTGCTCGACTGTATTGAGGGAATCCAAGGCTAGCGTTGACTTATGGAGGTGTCAATGAAGAAAGTACCGGTCCAAAGGAAGGAATATCTCGCGGAGGGTCCATTCATCACCGAGAGTTGAGTGTGATCGATAGAAAAACCAGAACATGGACTCTATCTATAGATGTGAGATGAGAGTGCCAAGTAAACCCGTGATATGGGCCAAAACGTGATAAATCAAGTAAAACAGTAAATAGTGGCCAGTCAAGTTGGCGCTAAATCAAGATTTTGTGACGGTTCATTATGTCGTTAAATCAATATTGCATCATAACTTTATAATTTTCTCACGAATGGGCGACCTTCCATGAAGGCGCTCAATCATTAAATAATGGCCATGTGATGGTCGCGGTTTCACTTTTATTGGTAAATTTTCATTTTACAAAAATGTTATTAATTCCAGAAGAATGGGTGACCTTTTCAAAAGGCACCTGAACTATGAATAACGGCCATGGGCTGGCCGTTGACTATATTTTTAAATATTCAACAAGAATAAGCGGCTCTATGAAGAGGCGCACTATTTTGAATGGGTGGTGTTTGGGCATATTATTTATTTGGGTTATTAGTCCCACCGGGCATACAAGATTGTTTACGATGGGATTTGTTGATTTTATTTTCTTTTTATTAAAAATTATTTTATTGGGTTTGTTTGGTTTATTCACGCATCGATCAACCAATTAATTAATCGGTAATTAATTGACTGATTGACTGCGCGAGTGTGCCAATTACGTACGTGACGAGTTTATTATGCGCTCATTCTGACCCGTGTCGAGTGAGAGTGAAATTCGGTCGGGACCAGCCATCCGACATACCATAAAGGCTATGTCGTTAATTACATCCCCTGTGAGGAGGGAAAACCTTTGATTAACTACCGAGATAATGGGCTGTCGAGGCCGGAATAAAGAATGCAAAGGATGTGAATGATCATGCAAGATATTGTAATCTACCATGCACGATTTATTAGGGCAGAACCCTCAATACGCGGCGGAGGATATAGGTCCAAAGACTGCCATCACGCATGGCAAGAGCTTCCTGTCGGGCATGGCCCGACTTTCTGCTAATGCCATTTGATATATCGCGGGACCGTGCACTCAAGCATATATTGATACGGCATGAATGCTTAGACTAAAACATGATGATGAAGCTATGAAACTAGCTAATTCAGGTTTAGACAAACCAGTTTATTCGATTTATTGATTACAGGGTTTATTTAATTCTACCATCAGCATTAGAAATCACCTCGGAGGCGAGGAGAGGGTAGAAACAGCACAACGACGCGATTCGGAATGAAGCCGGTGCGATACGCGTAGGTATAGGGTTTAAAACGGCACAGCAAGCGTAGGTAAAGGCCTAAAACGGCATCGTCTAGCGTAGGCATAGGGGATGGCCTTAAAACGGCGCGCCCCTTTGATGGCGCGCCGGAATAGGGCGCGCCGTATTAAGGCGCGCCGAGTGTCGACGACGCCGATTTAGCCCCATTCCATGGAAACTGAGAATTTCATGGTTTATTTTCAGATTTATAATGTTTGGGAGGATTTTTGAAAGTTGATTGAGTCAATCATTTATCGGATCGGTCCCGAGCCATCCGGAAGTCAAGTCATAGGCTCGCGCGAGGTTCATACTCGAGCACGGCGATCATTCTGAACAAGGCAAATTTATTAATCTTAGGATTATTAAATGGTTTATTAACTTATTCGCGCTGAAAATCCGGTAGCATCTCCCCATCCCGGAGGATTGTCGGGGAGAAGCGGGGAAGTACTCACGTGGCGGAGTAAACACCTAAGGGCCGGGTGGCACAACGGCGGCCGGTAAACCCGAACGGATAGGAAAACCCCGAGGGCTAGCCTACTAGGGGCACCATGTCTGTGGGTGAGAGTAGGCGGATGAGACGACTCATCATGGGAGTGAAAATGCCGAGGGCCAGCCTACGAGGGGCACGCAACCCGAGTCGACTCAACGCTCGAATCGGGACGGCCGGTAAAGGGAAGGAAACCCCGAGGACTAGCCTGCGAGGGGCACACAACCCACGGCCACTACAAGGTTCATTAGGAACTGTGGATTTGAGATGTCGGGATTAACCCGTTTACTATTCGCTCATTAATCCATAGGAGATTCGTCACTGCTGGACGGTCCCCTGTGGACAGAGTGTTATCACAATGGAATAGTGGGGGATGTTCCCCTCTCCTCGGTCACCAAATCTCTTTGAAAGAACGGTACACGGTGCGGAGGCAACTCATACTTAGTTAGCAGACTGATCATGATATATATACATATATATATATGTATATATATGGGTTTGCAAGTTAATAGGGTGATTATCGAGCTAGTGCTCAGAAGACGATGGTGCAGAGAAGACAAGCATTAAGCTTATAGGGGCGGCCTCATTTCCCTCTGTTCATGATCAGGAACAGGAGGGGGGTTAGAGGACGGCCTCGGGGTCAACCAGTAAGACATATGTGCGCACACCTCTGGTGGCGAAACTCTCAACATTCGAACGGAAAAGAACCTCGGGGAGAGGGGATATTGCTGTAGCCCATGGTATCCCAGGGCGTGCGTCCGGCATCGGAGAAGATGGGTACGGAAACCATTCGCACGATGAAGAGATTAAAGCACGGACAGAGGAAAGATGAGCAACTGGGGAATAGGGAAACGACGCCGAGCACAACATAGTTCGTCCCTCATTTTGAGCACAGTGAGTAGGGGTGCACATGTGCATATCACCCTATCCTGGCGCTGGCACTGTTGCACGGCGCCATCTCACTGGCCACACGAAAGAAAAGCAGGGGGAGAAGAAGAGACAATGCAGAGGTAGAAGAAGAACATTGACCCAGACTCATTAGTGCACTCGTGCGCGTCATTCATTCCACGAACAAGGATAGCCATACAAATTGCATACATCGACGCCGACGTTGTCGCTTGGTCGTCGTTAACATCAAACGGAAGGGATTACAAGAGAGAGTAGTGAGTAGCAGAGATGGTGAGGGGGGGAGGACAGGCTCATATCATCGCCCCTCCCCCCTCTCACTTATATTATATCAGAGAAGGAATCTAAACGGAGGCGGATCGATGGAGAAATCATGACGACCCAGCTAAATAAACGAGGAAGCATATAATCTTATTCTCCGGCACCTGGAGGTTCGTGCAGAGCGGAGGACGGCGACGGCAAGAGAACCCTCGGAGGAAGCTTTTCTCTCAAGAAACCCTCCCCTTCGAAGCTCTGATTTGTGGTCTCGAGCTCCTTCTCCCCCTTATTGTCTCTTTTTTTTTGATTGGTCGAATGAGCGCTCCTTTTATAGCAACCAGCTAATCTGGCGCCACGGAGGGCGCGCCGGATTCAGTGGCGCCGGGGACAAAAATCCCTCAATTACTTTGGCGCGCTGGATTTGGTGGCGCTGGATAAAGCGGCGTCGGTGAACTTTGTGTGCCGTTTTAGCTTGTTCGCTCGACACATGCTAGCCGATGGGTCTGGGGATGGTTTCGAAAGCCACCATAAGCCGTTCCCCTCATCGTGGTCCTTGAAACACCTTGACAGGGCATTGATGAAGCTCTCGGCCCGATGAATGACCTTAATCAGAACTTCGTATGTGTTTGGCTTGAGCATGCGGGTCTTCCGCTGATACGGCCTTCGGGACTATGATTTGCTCTTCCGGCTCGGCCCGACTCATGCCTGGAGCTTCCTCGCGGGATGGTGCAACATCCGAAACAATACCGCCTTGACTGGAGATCATTCGGCCACTAACGGACCCAATATAGCGAGAAGCCGAACCCGTGTCGGGTGATCGGGACCTTCTATTGCCAGAGCCTTCAGCTCCTTGTTATGAAGGGCCGATGGTGTTCTTCCTCCTCAGGAGAGTCTTCATTCAGGTGGTGAGCCACCGGGTAGACTGTTGTCCTTGGTCGGGCGACGGGTGTAGGGTAGTGGCATGACGGAGTTGATACCGAATCATTAGGCAGGCTCGGTCGCACTGCCGGTTGGTTGTGGATTCATCTCGACTCTCCCAAGGCAAAGTCCCCGGTGTTCATTCCAGGTGACTCGAGGCTGTGGCATCTTGGGAAGTCTTCAGTAGGTTGTTCTCCATCGGCTTCTGTGCTTCAGTAGGCTGTATCATTCGTCTTTACGGCTCAATCACCGTTCATCACATTTTGAGTGCCAAAAAATGCCCCCCAGACGTGGGTGTTGCAAACGAGACAGTAGTGCAGTTGATGAGGGCATCTCACGACACTCCCTCTAGTTTGGTCGTCTGCACACTCTTGATATGGTCTGATCATGGTCTCCACTTGTTATCTTCATTTTCCCAGTGTCATTTATGTATTTTCCTTTTATTGAGTCCTATCTTATGTATTTTCCTTTATTGAGTCATGTGGTTCTAGCCCATTTCCCTTATTTTGCTTAAACTGGGCCTTATGTCCTTAGTTATGGGCCCATAGGATTGAGTCTAGGATATGCTCGGTCTTTTGTCCTATTGTCAAGGACATTTTGGTCATGAAAAGAGTGGTTGCCTATAAATAGGCCCCATCTCTCCACTTGTAGTCACTCTTGATGAATATTGAAAAAACCACCTCTTATTATCTCTCAACTCTCTCTCTTACTCACTATATCTCTCAATCTCTCTCTCATTCTCTCTCTCCCCAAGGGGAGTTCGACCCTCCCTCTCTCTCCTCTTCCCCCCTCACTTACTCCAACCCCCAACCACCTCCACTACCTCACCCACCTCCATTAAGGCTCTCCCCTTCCCCATAG
Organism: Amorphophallus konjac; assembly: GCA_022559845.1. Lineage (NCBI taxonomy): Eukaryota > Viridiplantae > Streptophyta > Magnoliopsida > Alismatales > Araceae > Amorphophallus > Amorphophallus konjac. The sequence continues at coordinate 144,231,801 of CM040117.1, read as the reverse complement.
CCCTTCATTTACTTCCCCTCCTTGTCCCAAAGCAACTCTTCCACCTCCCAACACAATTCCCCCACTTCCCCACACAAATCCCACCCCTTCCAAGGCCAATTTCGAATTTGAACCTTCCCTCCCATAGCCATTAGAATCATCTTGCCCCTTCTTCTCTCTTGGCCACCCCCTTCCCCACCTCATCTTCTTCTTCACATTCTTACCCTGCTTCAGGAAACAGAATTACAGCAACTTGCAGAGGAGGCCACGGTCACCCATCAACGACTCAGGGAGCAAGGCCTACATTTCCAGAATCATCTGCAAGCCAGCTTTCAAGGCGAGGTGGTTTCGTCGGCATCCGAGTTCGGTGCTGTCCGCAATCACCATTCTTCTCCGACTGCGCCGAACCTCTCAGATCCGGAGCCAGAGCTGCAGAGACGACTCGCCCACGGCTAACCTTGAAGGAACCAGTCTTCAAGGTCTTCTACAAAGTTCTTCCTCCCTCTGTCAGCGTCCAGGAACAGAAGGCGGAACCCCGTTCGGCATCCGACAACCAGAGTTACTATTTTTCTACCACAACCACACCGGTCTGCCTCCTCACTGTCTGCACCGACCTCCGTCCACTTCTCTGGACACCCAGTTCATCTCCGACATCAGAAGACGTCCCCGTTTGTTTTTCTGCAAAGAAGACTCCTCCACGATTCCAAAGAGTCCAGCGGTGCCAGGTTCGGAGCTCCGGAGCGATCGTGGTACCTTCTGCAACCTGCTGTTGCAGACAGAGCTCGACCAGCAACCAGAGCTGCATCCACCTTCCAGCCACCGGTGCGGTCAGCCCTGAGAATCATAGCTTCCCCAAAAATTCAAGCTTCATCCGCTATCAGTTGGCAAACGTTTGGCGTTGGTTTCGTCGCAATCCAAGCTTCGTGGAATTTTTAGCTGCCACAACACCGATCCACTATCCAGAAAACCTGCAGGTGGGCAGAACCGGCGAAGCTCGGAATCTCGATCTCCTTTGCATTTCTCCCCACCCCGCTTGGCCGGCTGAAGGCCCCTCCCTGCGTGGAGGTAGTTTTGAATGTACCAAGCGTAACCCCCACCCCAAGATCACCCCTCCTGCGAGAGGAGTAGTGCTGTACCCTTTACATTTTCAGGTCAAGCTACACCGCCGCGGCGATCGGGTGCATACCCTTGCCTCCCGGCGCGCCCTCGTCTCCGAACGGGATCGGTGTCTTCACACCGATCAGGTGAGCTTCTGGTACTACCCTTTGTAGCCTTATCCCTGCTAGCTTAGTATTGCTTTGATTGCTCGTCGGCGGTGAGAAGAGAGCTCGAATTTGCATGCTAGTTTGTTAGTGTCCACCGCGGACCGTGAGAGAGTGTCACCCAAACCCCGCCTTGCGGGCCAGCCACCCACGAAGTTGGGTATCCTAGACTCTTTGGAGTCAGCCGTAGCATTGCAAGTCCATTAGAACAATTGGGTCCCATCCCGGACCCTCATCATTATCCCCCGGACCCACCGGGTGAGCGTGTGAACCGTGTGAGCAAAAATCGTCGATTGTGAGAATCATTGAGTGCTTGTATGCTTGCGGGTCTAAGTCCTAGGGTCATATCATCCTCTTTAGTGGTCTTTGGGCTGTGCCACATCAAGTGGTATCAGAGCGGTCATAGGCTTGTCCTTACAAGTCTAGTCTTGGGTCACACTAAGTCTTTCTTAGGTGCATTCGCACACCCTTGCATAGCCCACCCAACCTTGCATGACCACCCGTAGTGGAACTCATTATCAAGGCAATCCATCTTCTTCCAATAACACCATGAATCCCAATCCCCAAGGAAATCCCCCTCACAATGAGCATGAGCTTCCCGACCAAATGAGGTTTCTTGTGGACTACATGACCGAAATTATGGGAAGGCTTGACGGTATTACGGCCCGGCTTGAACAACTTGAGGAAAATAGACCTATTCCAAGGGAAGGAGATAGGAGAGATCCCCCTCCACATGTGGAGCCAGCCATAGGAGGACTCAACCTTGACCCCCCTCCCGAACCGGAAAGGGACCCACCCCCTAGAAGGAATGAGAGGCCTCCCCGGGACAACCCGGATGACCAACTAATGAGACTTGTGAAAGTCGATGCTCCCACTTTTGATGGATCTCATCATCCGAGCATCTACTTAGATTGGGAGGCAGCCATGGATCAATATTTTGATTGGTACCCAATGACCGAGGATAGGAAAGTCCGACTTGCAAAGATGCAATTAACCAAACTTGCCAAGACTCATTGGATGAATGTTGAAGCCTTAAGGATAGTTAGGAGGGAAGTTCCAATCACCACATGGGGGGCCATGAAAGACCAACTCAAACTCAAATATGTCCCACCCTCCTACCATCAAAACCTCTTAGATGAATGGCAAGCCTTGACTCAAGAAGGAAAGACCGTTATGGAATACATTGAAAAGTTTGACTACTACCTCCTCAAATGTGGAGTCCAAGAGGACCCCTCCGTCACACTCTCCCGCTTTAGGAATGGGCTTCAATTCCATATCAAAAAGGAACTATTCATGCGTCAAGTAACAACTTTAGAGCAAGCCTACCAAGTAGCTCGGGATGCCGAGAAATTCTCTCGGTACACGCGAATGGTTCCCCCTCGGGGAATGGACCCTAGAGCCATGGCACCTCGGGCCAACCCTCCACCACCCCAAAGAGGTCTCCTTCCTACACCCATGGGAACTCCTCCCACACGGGTCACCCCTCCTAATGCCAATCCACCATTCCGCCCCGCAAGTGGGCCCCTAAACACAACTCCCAATAGGCCCAATTCGACACCCACTCTCCCTCACACTAAGGTGACCCCAAACCATCAAAGTGGGCAGCAATGCTTTAGGTGTTATGGGTATGGACACTTTGCCAATCAATGCCCCACCAAGGGAGCATCAAACTTACTCATAGAGGAGACCAACCCCCAACCCCAAGCTGAATTTGAAGGAGAGATTGAGGTATATGAACCCTCTCTTGAATGGGAGGAGGAGTATGAGAACCACTACATGGAAAGCAACCAAGAACAACCTCCTCCACCCACCGACTCCCACCTAGGAGTGGTTAGATGCACCCTCACCCAAAACCAAGAGCATGATTGGAGGAGAAACACCATATTCTATACCTACATAAGGATGGGGAGCCACGTTAGGAAGGTCATCTTGGATAATGGAAGTAGTGTGAATGTGGTGTCACCCGACACCGTCAAACTTTTGGGCCTTACCACCTCCCCACATCCCCACCCATATAGGGTAGCATGGATTGATACCACCTCCATACCCGTTAGTGCCCGTTGCCTTGTCCCAATTACATTCCAATCCTATCAAGGCCAAGTGTGGTGTGATATCCTTCCAATGGAAGTTGGGAGTATCCTTTTAGGACGGCCTTGGATCTACGATGTAGATGCCACCTTCTTAGGAAGAACCAACGCTTGCATCTTCATTCATGAGAGGAAGAAGATCCAACTCAACCCATCTCCACCCCGCACTCTACCTAAGAAGGCCTCTCCCTCCCTTGAGGGACCCACTACCCTTCCCCCCATCCCAACACCAACAAACCCCACCCCATCAAGTCCTAGTCCTAGTAACATCAAAGAGCCTCCTAGGAGCCTACACCTTGTCACTAGGAAAGAGTTTGAGGAAGAAGTCAACCAAGGGGATCAAGTATGTGCCATTGTCATTTGTCTAGGGGAATCCACCCCAACCGACCCACACCCCCTAGAAATTCATCAACTCCTTAAGGACTTCCATGATGTATTTCCCGAGGAGCTTCCGGACAAACTACCACCTATGAGAGATGTGCAACATGCCATCGACCTCGTGCCCGGGGCTACCTTGCCCAACCTCCCACACTACCGACTCAACCCCACCGAGCATGCCGAGCTTCGGAGGCAGATTGAAGAACTCATCAAGAAGGGCTTCCTCCGAATTAGCAAAAGCCCTTGTGCCGTCCCGGCTCTTCTTACACACAAAAAGGATGGGACTTGGCGCATGTGTGTAGATAGCCGAGCCGTCAACAAGATAACGGTCAAATATAGGTTCCCCATCCCTCGGCTTGATGACATGCTAGACATGCTAGCGGGAGCCACCATCTTCTCCAAAATTGATCTCAAAAGTGGCTACCACCAAGTCCGCATTAGGCCCGGGGACGAGTGGAAAACCGCCTTTAAAACTAAAGACGGTCTCTATGAATGGCTTGTTATGCCTTTCGGCCTTTCTAATGCACCAAGTACCTTCATGCGTCTCATGACCGAGGTCCTCCGGCCCTTCATTGGCATCTTTCTAGTTGTCTACTTTGATGACATCCTCATATATAGCCAATCCAAGGAAGCCCACCTCGATCACCTCAAACAAGTGTGCACCATCCTTAGGAAAGAGAGTCTCTTTGCCAATCCCGGGAAGTGTCATTTCTTGACCAATCAACTAGCCTTCCTAGGATTTATTGTCTCATCCCAAGGAGTATCCATGGACCCCGAAAAGGTCCAAGCTATTCTTGAGTGGCCCGAGCCCAAAACCATTCATGACGCCCGAAGCTTCCATGGGCTAGCCACCTTCTATAGGAGATTCATCCGGGGGTTTAGCACTATCACCACTCCTATCACGGATTGCCTCAAGAAAGGCACATTTGTTTGGACTAGGGCAGCCTCCAAAGCCTTCCTAGAGCTTAAAGAGAAAATGACCCAAGCCCCGGTCCTTTGCCTACCCGACTTTTCAAAGGTCTTTGAGGTCACATGTGATGCTTCCGGGGTAGGGATTGGAGGTATCCTTAGCCAAGAGGGTCACCCGGTGGCCTATTTTAGTGAAAAACTTTGTGAGGCTAGGACGAGATACTCCACATATGACAAAGAGCTTTATGCCGTGGTTCAATCCCTTCGGCATTGGAGGCACTATCTCCTACCCAAAGAATTTGTGATCTTCTCGGACCATGAGGCTTTGAAATACCTCAACACTCAACAAAAGCTCAATGCCCGCCATGCTCGATGGGTAGAATACATTCAAGCCTACACCTTTGTCCTCAAGTATAAGATGGGTAGTGAGAATCGCGCCGCCGATGCACTGAGTAGGCGGGTAGCCTTACTCTCCACTGTCCAAGTGGAAGTAACCGGATTTGAGAGGATCAAAGGAGAATACCCACATTGCCCCGACTTTGGGACCCACTACAACACCCTTTCTACCCAACCACTCAAGGAGTATAAGGGGTTCATACTTCAAGATGGATATCTGTTCAAAGGGGATAGACTTTGCATACCTAGGACTTCACTTAGGGACTTCCTAGTTTGGGAGTTACATAGTGGCGGCCTAGCTGGTCACTTTGGGGTCCACAAAACTATAGAGTTGGTTGAGAGGCAATTCCACTGGCCCAGTCTCAAGAAGGATGCGGCCCACATTGTGGGACAATGCCGCATATGTGCATCCGCCATGCAAGTAAGACAAAACACCGGGCTTTACACACCTCTACCCATACCCGATAGACCATGGGAAGATTTGAGTATGGATTTCATTCTTGGCCTACCAAAGACCTTGCGCAAACATGATTCCATCTTTGTAGTGGTTGACAGGTTCTCAAAAATGGCCCACTTTATCCCCTGTTCCAAGACCTCTGATGCCTCTAAGGTCGCCCGGTTATTCTTCGATGAGGTAGTCCGACTCCATGGGTTACCTAAGACTATTGTGTCCGATAGAGATGTGAAATTCACTAGTTATTTTTGGAAGACTCTATGGCACTTGATGGGGACCCTCCTCAAATTCTCCACTGCCTATCATCCTCAAACCGATGGCCAAACTGAGGTTGTCAACCGAAGCCTTGGGAACTTACTCCGATGCCTTGTAGGGGACCACCCTGGGAATTGGGATCTCCTCTTATCTCAAGCCGAGTTTGCCTACAATGATTCTGTCAATAGGTCCATAGGCAAGAGTCCATTTGAGGTAGTACATGGGTTTAGGCCTAGAAAACCCTCAGATCTCATTCCCCTCCCCTCACATGCTAGAGTGTCAGTCTCAGCTGAGTCCTTTGCACAGCATATCAAAGAATTGCATGATGATATCCGCAAGCATATAGGGAAAAACAATGAGGCTTACAAAAGACGGGCCGATGCTCACCGACGCCACTATGAATTCCAAGTGGGAGATCCGGTGATGGTGAGGACGGAGCGGCTCCTTCCCGGGCCTGCCTCCAAGTTGAGGGCACGAGGGTCGGGACCCTTTCGAGTTCTACGACGACTTGGCAGCAATGCCTATGAGCTTGACTTACCAGAGAGCTATGGGGTACACCCTACCTTCAACGTGGCGGACCTGGTACCCTACAAAGGCCCCGCGGTGGAACCCAGTCAGGAGCTTGAGCCTTTACCCCCCCTTATGAGAGACACCCCCGGAGGGACTCCACTTTCTAGCCTGAGAGACCGACAAGAGCAGGTAGAGGCAATACTGGATGAGCAGAGTATCATTACAAGGCACAGGGTGTATCAGCGCTATCTGGTTAGGTGGAAGAACCGTCCCCCGATCGAGGATGCATGGGTGAGTCGAGAGGATTTGATGCGCCTGGACCCCGGCATGTTGGAGCAGTACGACAGCCAGGCAGACCCATACTCGACAGGGTCGAGTTCTCCCCACCCCGGGGGATTTGATGAGGGCATCTCACGACACTCCCTCTAGTTTGGTCGTCTGCACACTCTTGATATGGTCTGATCATGGTCTCCACTTGTTATCTTCATTTTCCCAGTGTCATTTATGTATTTTCCTTTTATTGAGTCCTATCTTATGTATTTTCCTTTATTGAGTCATGTGGTTCTAGCCCATTTCCCTTATTTTGCTTAAACTGGGCCTTATGTCCTTAGTTATGGGCCCATAGGATTGAGTCTAGGATATGCTCGGTCTTTTGTCCTATTGTCAAGGACATTTTGGTCATGAAAAGAGTGGTTGCCTATAAATAGGCCCCATCTCTCCACTTGTAGTCACTCTTGATGAATATTGAAAAAACCACCTCTTATTATCTCTCAACTCTCTCTCTTACTCACTATATCTCTCAATCTCTCTCTCATTCTCTCTCTCCCCAAGGGGAGTTCGACCCTCCCTCTCTCTCCTCTTCCCCCCTCACTTACTCCAACCCCCAACCACCTCCACTACCTCACCCACCTCCATTAAGGCTCTCCCCTTCCCCATAGCCCTTCATTTACTTCCCCTCCTTGTCCCAAAGCAACTCTTCCACCTCCCAACACAATTCCCCCACTTCCCCACACAAATCCCACCCCTTCCAAGGCCAATTTCGAATTTGAACCTTCCCTCCCATAGCCATTAGAATCATCTTGCCCCTTCTTCTCTCTTGGCCACCCCCTTCCCCACCTCATCTTCTTCTTCACATTCTTACCCTGCTTCAGGAAACAGAATTACAGCAACTTGCAGAGGAGGCCACGGTCACCCATCAACGACTCAGGGAGCAAGGCCTACATTTCCAGAATCATCTGCAAGCCAGCTTTCAAGGCGAGGTGGTTTCGTCGGCATCCGAGTTCGGTGCTGTCCGCAATCACCATTCTTCTCCGACTGCGCCGAACCTCTCAGATCCGGAGCCAGAGCTGCAGAGACGACTCGCCCACGGCTAACCTTGAAGGAACCAGTCTTCAAGGTCTTCTACAAAGTTCTTCCTCCCTCTGTCAGCGTCCAGGAACAGAAGGCGGAACCCCGTTCGGCATCCGACAACCAGAGTTACTATTTTTCTACCACAACCACACCGGTCTGCCTCCTCACTGTCTGCACCGACCTCCGTCCACTTCTCTGGACACCCAGTTCATCTCCGACATCAGAAGACGTCCCCGTTTGTTTTGTTGCAAAGAAGACTCCTCCACGATTCCAAAGAGTCCAGCGGTGCCAGGTTCGGAGCTCCGGAGCGATCGTGGTACCTTCTGCAACCTGCTGTTGCAGACAGAGCTCGACCAGCAACCAGAGCTGCATCCACCTTCCAGCCACCGGTGCGGTCAGCCCTGAGAATCATAGCTTCCCCAAAAATTCAAGCTTCATCCGCTATCAGTTGGCAAACGTTTGGCGTTGGTTTCGTCGCAATCCAAGCTTCGTGGAATTTTTAGCTGCCACAACACCGATCCACTGTCCAGGAAACCTGCAGGTGGGCAGAACCGGCGAAGCTCGGAATCTCGATCTCCTTTGCATTTCTCCCCACCCCGCTTGGCCGGCTGAAGGCCCCTCCCTGCGTGGAGGTAGTTTTGAATGTACCAAGCGTAACCCCCACCCCAAGATCACCCCTCCTGCGAGAGGAGTAGTGCTGTACCCTTTACATTTTCAGGTCAAGCTACACCGCCGCGGCGATCGGGTGCATACCCTCGCCTCCCGGCGCGCCCTCGTCTCCGAACGGGATCGGTGTCTTCACACCGATCAGGTGAGCTTCTGGTACTACCCTTTGTAGCCTTATCCCTGCTAGCTTAGTATTGCTTTGATTGCTCGTCGGCGGTGAGAAGAGAGTTCGAATTTGCATGCTAGTTTGTTAGTGTCCACCGCGGACCGTGAGAGAGTGTCACCCAAACCCCGCCTTGCGGGCCAGCCACCCACGAAGTTGGGTATCCTAGACTCTTTGGAGTCAGCCGTAGCATTGCAAGTCCATTAGAACAATTGGGTCCCATCCCGGACCCTCATCATTATCCCCCGGACCCACCGGGTGAGCGTGTGAACCGTGTGAGCAAAAATCGTCGATTGTGAGAATCATTGAGTGCTTGTATGCTTGCGGGTCTAAGTCCTAGGGTCATATCATCCTCTTTAGTGGTCTTTGGGCTGTGCCACATCAGCAGTAGGACCGACGGATGAGCTTCGTCCGGATTGATCTCCTTTGCTGACGGAAGCTCAGAACGGCACTAAATTCCAGTGTTGGACGCTAATCCGGCGTGATCAGAAGCTTGAACGGCGCCATTTAAAATGGCACGCTCTTGGCATTGTTGCTAAAACGGTGCCATATGAAATGGCGCACCCTTTTTGCATTGGGTTAAAATGGCGTCGGGTTAACCGGTGCGTAAACTAGCTAAAACGGCGCGCTCTGGGGCACGCCGTTTTAACAAGGGTGGATCCCCCCTATATAAAGGCTCTGTCCTTCAGTTTTCTTCTTCACTGCTTATTTGCAATGAATCTTTCTCTCTCCTCATTTCCTTCCCCACCACGGCGCCGAGTGAACGAGCGAGTGAGGGGATTTTGTTGAGAGGGTGAGTGTCACTGTAATACCCCGAATTATTATTTGAGCCCAATATAATTATTAAGTATTTATTAACTGAGAATTGAATTTTTATTGAATTAATAATGGAATTTCGGATTATTAATATTTAATTCCTTAGAAATAGAATAAGTGAAAATCCGACTACCTTATAAAAATCCATAAAAATGGTAAACAGGTTAAGGTCGATATAGTTAGCAACTTTGTCTTCTGTAATTAAGCCATTAAAAATCCGTGGTTAGATCTATTTAGTGATTAAGACCAAAAGTGCACACTTTTTCACCCTTACCTAACCTTAGTTTAAAACGCAAAATTAAGGCTTAATACTTAACCAAATGAGCTCAAACCAGAGGCAAATGGACGGCCATGATCTGAGGATCAAAAGCCCTCTACCAATTTCTCGAAACGCTAACCCTAGAATGCGCAGCCGGTTGAGTTTGGTTGAGTCAACCTTTTCGACACCGTTTCTAACACGTCACTTGCCCCGTCGAATTCTCTCAGCTCCGAACTCTCCAGAAGATGTGTGAGCTATAGATAGAAAGCTAATTGACCCTACTTTCGTTTGGTAGTAGCTGTGTCCGCAGAGGAGTCAGATCTGGGGAGATATCTGGCGATTACTGAAGGTGTGTCGGCAGGCCGTCATCTACCTTCTTCCTTCCTTGTATCTTCAATTGAGGTAGGAATTCTCAACCAAAATTTGAACATGAATACATCATTTTATTCCTCTCTACGAGATCTATCCAGTGGGACTGAAAGCCCCAATTTTTATCAGGTGTCTAGAGAGCTATTGAGGTTTTTGTGAAGGGTTAGCAAGTTCGTTCTTCTTATCTAGCATCTTATTTCAACCTTCGATTGAGGTAGGTTTAACAGGCTAAACTCTAATTAACTTATATGATGTAATAAGCATCTTATTAGCTTTCTTTAGGCATAGAAATCCCTAAAATTCATGAAGCATGTTTAGAGAATTTTAGTTCGTAGTAACAGCAGGTTTAGACCTAGTTTTGATATGTTCTTCCGAGTTGATTTCTGATTTCGAAGTATTAATCCTGATCCACATGAACCATATTGTATATGGTTGGATTCAGCATTGTAGTAGCTTTCTTTTTGTATAAGAAGCCCCAAATTTCATTCTGTATATTGAGAGAATTTTACGTTTTAGTCACAACATGTCAAAATTAGGGTTTCCCGTGTTCTTGCCTTAGTAAATCACGATTTCAATAAGATAATTTGAAATTGGCCTTAATGTTAGATAGTATTCTTTGTTAGCTTTCCAACGGTACCAAAAGCCCCTTATTTGGAGTCCATTTCCATTAGTTATTAGCGTTTTAGTGCAACCCTATCAACCCCCTTAGCTTCCCGGCGTTCATCGGACGCGGAAGGGATGACCGGAGACGACCCAGAGATGGACGGTCTTACGATAGACCGCACAACTCAAGCCTAAACTTTGACTATTTTGACCCTGGTATAACCATAGATAAATGGCCTTTCAGGAACCACACATCCCAGGATGAACGGTTCCAAACTAACCACATATCTAGATATAAGGTCCTAGAGCAACCACATAACTTGGACGGTCCAGAACGAACCACACATCCAGGAGGATGGGCGGTTGACCCAGAGCTGCACAACCCACATGGGCGGCCCAACAGGAACCGCCGAACCCTTGGTGGCCCTGACAGAACTGCCCAAGTCCCTGCCTTGGCCCTTTGAGCCCTGTTCAGCCCTGTGAGTCCAGCAGGATATAAGGTCCATCCAGAACCGTTTCTCCCCACAGAGAGTGACTTAATACATGTTTTAATTGATTCATCTTCATGTCATATATGGTAATTAGTAAAATAGAAACCCACTTGATAAATGAATAATTATGCAACTAAATTTCTGTTAATTGCACTTTGTTCATCTTACGCGATCTTGTTCGTTAGCTTATCACCTGGAATCATTCTTCTTGGCATCTTGACTTAATGTATAACTTAATTCTTATTAATTTGACATGAAATTAGGATTAATATGGTCATTAGCTTGCTAGTTAGCTGCTGTACTACAGTAGAACAGCGTGTTCAACTTCCTGACTTTTATCAAGTCGTTAGACGATTAGCGTGCTAGTCTTGGTTTTACCCCCGGAAACTCTATCTGGCGGCTTTACCATCATCACAGGATTTCTTTATATCCTTGTTATGAACCTAATGAACTACCAAAAAATCGTTTTATGTGTTTAAATCGCTGGTTTAAGTCTTGGATCAAATTGGATGACGAGAGGCATGCGCGGCTAGTAGTTGACCGCATATCCTCTTCGGCAGCCCGATTATGACCGCATATCTTTATACAGCCCAGTATGAACCGTATATCTTATTCATGGGTCTTAATGTCTTCTGGACATGAGCGGCCCATAATGCACCGTTCATACCTTCGAGCGGCCCACTGTCAGCCGTTCTTTCTTGACCTCGTGGCTAAGTTTTGGCCCAGTTCTTGTATGCACGGCCCGGTGTTAGTCGTACATACCCTTGCGCGGCTTCTGTATGACCGCACATCTCTTGGAGATGAGTTTGACCGTGTTTTTGTGCTCTTGAATCAAAGGACAAGGTTAGTCCTTTAAATCTTGAACTTATGGTAGTAATTCCTCTGATTAAATTGGCCATTAAAATTGACTGAATGTCTAGACGCGTGGGATCTTGGATCTAATAAATCGATGCCAACGCACTGTAGGGGCCCGGTCTGGTCCTGGGGAGAGCGCCCGAAAATTATTGAGCCCATGGGATGTTAATGACATGGTGAGGCATTGCACCGAATACTTGCTTGCTTGTTACGTCTATGACAAAAATCTCTTGTTACTTGTTACTTGATCATGATTGAATTGATGTTAATTACTGCTTGTTGGCCAATTCTTTAATACTATCTCCTATTGTAAATTCTTGTACTTGTTATCTTGTTAATTCTTGGCATCTTATATTTCTTGACCTTGCAAGATCTTTTTATTACGTCGTTTCATTATATCGTTATCATCATTTATTTCTTTTTAGCATGGCATGTGAAAATGTAATTAACTTGTTAATCATGTAAACTTGCTTGTTACTTCCTACTAAGCGTCAGCTCATAGTTGTTGTTTCCCCCCTTTCCAGGCTATTCAGGTGACGAGCTTACCATCGGGGATGGGCAGGAGTGATGTCTTGAGTGCACCAGTTCTAGAGTGGTGTTGGCAATGTTATCCTATTAGTTGTGCTTTAGAGAGTATTTAGCTTCAGTTATGTTGTTAATGTTTAGTGTTTAATGTCTCAGTTGTATTAAGTTGGTTTGAGGATTATTGTATCAGTTGTGGTTTGTTTAATGATCAATAAGTTATTTCCATTCATAGCACTTGTGTTATATTTAGATTAGCTCTCTCTCTCTCTCTCTCTCTCTCTTTCCTGCTAGCTAGTTTCTAACTGTACGTCCCGAGTTTCCGTATCGGGGCGTGACAGTTTAGTTGGTATCAGAGCCCTAGGTTTCACATTCCTAGGTTTCTCTAAGTGCTAGATTTATTAAGTTCTAGGGTTCTAGTGTTCTCGTAGAACCCCTAACCTTGTAAAAGTCTAGAAACTACCTGGTGAGATTCGGTAGAAACTTGGGTTAAGTTCATATCTTGATCGTGTAATTATTTATCTTATTAGACCTAAGTAATCGTGTTCCCCGTGTAGGCTTTTGCAATGGCAGCTGATCGCACTGAATGGAGGAACCTGCAGCGCACAGTTCAAGGCCTTACTTAGGCTCTACAGCAGGTGGCTCAAGCAGGAGCTGCACAGCATGGCACCGGTGATCTATACCGGAACTTTCGAGGGATGAATCCGCCAAGGTTTGCGGGTTCGACCGACCCCGATCAAGCTGAGCACTGGCTAGATGAGATGGGGAGGATCTTCGAAGTTATGCAATGCACCAACTGGGAACGTGTCCTTTTGTCTACATTTCAACTGGAGCGTGATGCACGTACTTGGTGGGATTCTATCATGGCGACTCTCGGTGATCAACAGGTTACATGGGAAGAGTTCGAGGAATTCTTTAACATCAAGTATTTTTCTGATAGAGTACAAGAGAAGAAAGCGGCGGAGTTCACGGTCCTAAAACAGCGTGATCTATCCGTGGCGGAGTATGAGGCTCAATTTGCACGGCTTTCTCGTTATGCTACACACCTTATTTCCACCGAGAAGATGAAGGCGAAGCGTTTTCTCAATGGTCTGAGGCTGCATTATATCAACCAATTGGCACCGATGGAAATTTTCACTTATTCCGAGATGGTGAGAAAAGCTCAAGTTCTGGAGGATACTTTAGAAATGATGGAGAGAATCCGTGGAATAGGTGCAAAGAAGGAACAACCTACGGGTTCTGGGAATGTTAAACCCGGTTATACCAAGAAGAGGCCCGTTAGTGGACCTGGTTCGTGGAGCGGGTCCGGATCGTGGAAGGGCAAGATGCTGAAGCGTGAAGACAAGAAGCCTGTCCCTATTGTCCCATTTACGGGCGTGTGCAAGTTTTGTAATAATCCTGGTCACAAGATGGAGAATTGCTGGCGCAAGCTAGGCGCATGTTTGCGATGTGGAAGCAAGGAGCATCGTATCTATGACTATCCTCGTTTGTCGGAGCAAGCTACCCTGGCGAAACCTCAAGTCTTCAAGAAACCATAAGGCAAGCTCCAAGCTCTGCATGCAAGTGAAGCGGAAACAGCCGAGGATGGTGGACTCGTCGAAGGTACTCTTATTATACTCGACAAGTCAGCATTTATTCTTTTTGATACTGATGCCATGAATTCATTTATTTCTCGGAGGTTTGCTAAGTCTTTAGCTGTGGAACTTGTTTTGATGGATTCTCCGTTAGAGATATCAACCCCTATTGGTACTAGATCAGCAATCCAACATTTCTATCCTTCTAGTAAGGTTATGATTGGCGAACAGAACCGTCCATCTGATTTGATTTGCAAGGACATGAAGGATTATGACGTAATCCTAGGAGCAGATTGGTTGGCTAGATATGAGGACAATGTTCATTGTAGTTCTGGCTCAGTGTCTTTTACTAGGCACCCAAGGCTTTCTTTTGTGGGAGTTAAGCACCATAACTCTGTATCACTTATTTCGGCTCTTCGAGCTGATAAGCTGATGAGGCGAGGATGTGAGGCTTTTCTAGCCTTTGTCTGTGCAACCCCTGAGAAGCAGATTGAGATCAAGGACATTCCTATTGTCCAAGATTTTCCTGATGTCTTTCCCGAGGAACTACCAGGACTTCCGCCTGAGCGGGAAGTTATCTTCTCTATTGATCTCTTTCTGGGCACGTCTCCTATTTCCAAGGCTCCTTATCGTATGTCTCCTGCGGAACTGAGGGAGTTGAACCAAAAGTTTATGGAATTACTCGATAAGGGCTTCATTTGTCCTAGTACTTCTCCGTGGGGAGCCCCTGTATTATTCGTCCGGAAGAAAGACGGTTCGATGAGATTATGCATCGATTATCGGTAATTGAACCCGTTGACTGTCAAGAACAAATATCCATTGTCGAGGATTGATGAGTTATTTGACCAGATAGTGGGAGCTCAGTATTTCTCAAAGATTGATCTTCGTTCTGGATATCACCAGTTACGGATTAAGGAAGAGGATATCTATAAATCAGCTTTCCACAGCAGGTATGTTCATTTCGAATTTGTCGTTATGCCTTTTGGTCTAACGAATGCTCCATCATGATGGGGGCATCTCTCGCCCCATATATTTTTAAAGCACCGGTTGCCCGCCAGCATGGTTCCATTACATCCGTCACATTATTCTAAGTCAATTTATGTAACTTTCATATTTTCTTTGAGTCATAATTATGTAATTTTCCTTTTATTTGAGTCTTGTACCTAGTTTAATGAGTCATTTACCTAGGTTAAGTGTCATTACGTTGATAGATTAGTTTATGGTCCCAATTCATTGGGCTTGGCCCAAGGGCACCCCCCCTTCCCTTGGTTATTTGTCATTGTGTTAAGAGTCAAGGTCTTTTGTAGAAATGTGGGTTGCCTATATATAGGACCCCATTTCCTCCATTTGAACTAATGAATCAATGAATAAAAAACTTGCCATTTTGAGAGTTTACACTTCTTATCTAGTGGAGAGATTCCATTTTTTGGGTGAGAGACCCTAGGGGAGAGATTCTCCACCCATCCCTCTCTTAATCTCTCTTTTTCACTCCCCTTTCTCTCTCCTCCACACCCAATTTCGAAAATTTTCTCTCTCCTCCCTTCCCAACCACCACTCTCCCACCTACCCCCATTAAAGACCACTCCCCTTCCCCACACATCCCATTACTCCACCCCCTAGTCCCAAGAGAGCTTCCACCAATCCTAGCTCCACCTCCCAACCCCCAACTACCCCACCCACTTCCCCAAGCACCCTTCCCACTACCCAAAGCAGCCCTCCACCTTCCCAAGACACCTCTTCCCATCCCGAAGACCACCATTGACCACCCCACATTAAAGGAAATTTAAACTCACATGCCCTCCACCCACTTGTGCCCCCCACCTTCCTCCTTCTCCCTCTAAGCCCAAATTCGTAGCTCCTCCTCCCACCACCTATTAGACCCCCTTCCAGACCCTATTCTTCCCCTCCCACACCTTGAAACACCCCCTCCTAGACCCCCTCACAGCCAGGGTTCTCCCCACACTCATCCACCTCCATTTCCCCTCCCATATACCCCATTTCCACCCACCATCTTCAACCTCCAGTTTTCAGTTCGATGGCAGCAGAAGAGTAGCAGTTTGCAGAGGCGACCCCGACCACATCCCAGAGAATCTGAAGGCCCAAGAGGTATCCATGGAAGAGTCTACCTGTCTTCTTCACAACGGTGGTGGTCTCGTCCCCTTTCGAGCTCCGAGCTGACCGGGAGATCCGTTCTCCTACAACTGCGTAGAGCTGCCCCTGCTGAGCACCTGAGCCATAGTAGAAGCTCTGCCACGACGAACCTTGGAAGATTCAGGCCACACGTTCTTCTTCAAAGTTGTTCCTCTTCTTGTATACTTTCATAATCAAGGAGTGGAACTTCTATCGACGTCCGTGGGCCATAGTTATCATTTTTCTCCCTCGAGTACGTGGTTCAGCTTCCGACAGCCTGCACCGACCTATCATCAGTGTTCAGAGTCCCCTAGTCTTCTCCAGCATCGTTTGGCTTCCCCGTCAGTTTTTATGCAAAGAGCACTCGTCCATGATTCCAAAAACTTCAGTGGTGCTTGATTTTGAGTTTGGGAGCTGACGGGGCATCCTCTGCAACCTACTGTTGGCCGCCAGAAGCTGCCAGTCCAAGAATCTTCCTCCCTGCTCGGGCCTCCACCCAGACCAGCATTGGCACCAGAAGAAATCAAAAAAAATTGGATGACTTCCCTGGCCTCCTATGAAAATTTTCCAGGTGGTTTTATCCCCAAAAAAATTCGGCATCAGTCGCAGCAATCATTTCTTCGATTATCTATCAGCACCCACAGAACGTGGACAGAACCGGCGACCTCCCATCTTCGGTGTTCCTCTCTCAAGTTCCCCTCCCCGCTTGGCCGGCTGAAGGCCCCTCCCTATGTGGAGGTAGTTTTAGTTGTAATATCACTTAACCCCCACCCCAAGATCCCCCTCTTGCGAGAGGTGTAGTATTGTAATCATTTGGGCAGGTCAAGCTACCCCGACGTGGCGTGTGGGGATCCACCCGCCTCCCCGCTCGCCCTCGTCTCCGAGCGGGACTGGTTTCTTCAAACCGGTTGAGTAAGTGCTCCAAACTTTGCTCTAATTTGTACTTGTTCTTTCAATATTAGTTCATAAACTCCGCTGGCCGTGAATGAGAGCCCGATCCTTAAGCTCCTTTACTATAAGTGATCACCGTGGGAAAAGAGTGGAACCCGTGCCCTCGGCACGACGTCGGCTCCCTTGAATTGGGCTGCCATTACCCTTGGGAATCAACTTAGGCCTTGCTGGCCCTCTACCAGCAAGGGCCCAGCCCACACAACCTCCACTTGGCATTGCCAAGTTACCCCGAGTCTTGGTGAGCATCGGGTGAGCGGTCGCCGACATCGGTCCGTTTGATTGCGATTGTGCTTGTTTGTTTAAGTCCTAGGTTGTGTCACATCAATTGGTATCAGAGCCAAGTTTTAGACTTGTCCCTACTAAGTCTAGTCCTTGGACACATTTGCATTCATCAACATGGCTACCTCTCTTTGGTCACATTCATCCCACTCGACCCCCCATAAGGGACCGATCAACCCTCCATTTGACATAATCTCTTTTGAGGATCTCCTCTTCGATGGATCATGCTATAGTGCTTACCTAAAGTGGGAGGTCACGATGGAAAAACACTTTGAGAGAACTATGGTTTATAGACCTGCAAGAGTCCGCGTTGCCATGGGGCAATTTCGGGGTCAAGCCAAGCAAAAATGGAGGAACATAGTGGGCTTAAGGGACGTTAGGAAACAAGAACCCATTTCCTCATGGGATGATATGAAGAAAGAACTTAGAAAAATCTACATCCCCAAATATTCCCACCCCTTCTACTCTAACACCCCTAGCCCGAGGTGCACTACCACTCCTCCATCCCCATCCGACCAACTTGATATCACCTTTAGGCCTCCTCCCCCACCACTCCCAACAAATCACTTCTCAACCATCATAACTACACTTCGCGACCAAGTCCTCTCCCTCAAGGCCCAAATAAACCAAGCATCCACTTCTACACCAAATCCCCTAAGGGTCCCCTGTAATACCCTCAAATATAGCTAAGTTGTACTCTATATCATCGAGACGCCTTTTCGAGTATCGGCTCAGTTCTTGAAAAGAATCCGAAGTTAAGCGTGCTTAATGGGGAGTAGTACTGGGATGGGTGACCTGCCCGGGAAGTCCCTCATTCTGGAGCCGATCACCCTTAAAAAGGGATAAAACCGTGAGGCCGGTGTTGACACCCGTTTTTTACCGATGAATCGAATCAGTTCATGCGTCTCAGTTATTGATGTCCCGAACAGTCAATCACATGAAAGATTATTCCTCTGGCAGTATTTTGGGCTCTTCCCAGCGAAGAAGGCCTCCCTCCCTCTCATTGGATTTAACGGTCTGTTATGAACCGTTTTTCTCAATATAACGGTCCCCACTTGGCCGTTGTGTTCCGCTGCCCCGGGTTATTTGTATCTCGTGATACGCTTTTTATAGCGGCTCAATGCCAACCGTTATAGTCAATATAGCGGTCGTCCCTGGGCCGTCATTATTTGCCGACAAGAAAAGGGTTCAGAGGCCCGACAGTCGGTCATAGCCACGTGCTTCACGAAAAGTTGTTTGTCCGGGCGTTGACTCCTCTTTAAGTATAACGGTTTTTCTAGGACCGTCATGTATATTGAACGGTCCCTCCAAGACCGTCATATATGTTTGGCGGCCTTCGTAAGACCGTCATTTTGAAGGCCACCCAGATTAGACCCCCGTGATTCCAGGCGGATTAAGAGGAGAATGTCGTTGGCAATATTGACACGATGCTCTCATTTACCGGCCTTTGACCGACCATCATTCCCCTTAACCCCTGATTAAGCTCGAAGCCGTGGGCTCTATATATATAGCTCACGGGTTCTGACAGAAAAAAAGGGGGGGACCATCACGAAGTGCTGTCGAATTCCATCGCCAAATCTCATACAGCATAGGCCCGTTCGTCAGGGAGTGGGGGCCTTCTACATCCCTCACAGGCCGCCGGTGCAGGGAACTTCATGCTTCATGTCTTTGTGTTTCCTTCTCTGTTTGCTCACCACACACGCCTTTTCTTCACTGCATCACACATCACATACATCATTTAGTTGGCATTTCTTATCTTTCCTACTGTTTCCGGCGCCCTAAACGGGGTTTCAAAACCTCCAGGTATCGCCGGGCCATGTTCTTCCTTTGCTTTATTTCAATTAGTACACCTACTACACCATCATTTAGCTAATCTCCGTTTATCTGTGTGTTTCACCGTTTGCTTTCAGGTCAGCAACCAAAAGCACGAGGCCCGCACCTTCTGGCCGGCCAGGAGGAGTGGAGGAACGGACCCGCATTCTCCCGTAGCTTCCGAGTCCCGGCGCTTTCACCGGGTGGCGATCACGGTCAACAGCTTCATCTTTCCTCCTGTTATTTTTTTATCTCTTCAATATTATTTAACTCGAGGAGGAATAACATATCAACACCTCTCCTTTTTTGGCGATCACGGTGGGACTTCTGATGCCCATCGTGCTTCTGGTTTGCTGACCAATCTCTGTCTCTGTGAAGTTCAGCGGTTCTGTAACAGCCGTCGTTCTGTGTAAAACGGTTCTCTTTCAGCCGTCGTTGTCTAGTATTCTCCGCAATTATCACTGCCGTGCTCTGCTCATTTAACGGCCTTCATAGTGCCGTCATACTTGTGTAGTGGTCATCATCAGGCCGCCATTCCCGTTCTGCAGCTCTGTAATTTAGCGGCTCTTACAGAGCCATTATAGTCATTTCCACGGTCTCCAGTAGACCGTTATTGTGGCGCAGAGTCTGCGGCTGGCACTTGTTATCCCTAATTGTTGTTCCCAGCATTGGTCCCCCTGCTGTCCACTTGTTATTTTCTATCATATTATTGATTGCTTCATGATTTTATCATTTGATTTCATATGTGATTGCTAGATTTCTAGGTTAGGCTTTGCATGCACTCCGGTGCACCTAGGATCATTCACTTCATACTGTAGTTGCATTTCCTACCGAAGTAGGATTTCCTCTCGTCTCCATATTCCTTGGAGCCGACTAGGGAATCTTGCCGAGGACCTCCGTAAGCCCCCGTGAGCCGTGGATTCCCACACGGACGCCGGGCCGGTTGTACCATCGCCACACCGTGTCTAGGTTCCGCATACGTGGAGTGTGATCCCCCTTAGAGTCAGCCAGTTCCCCCATCATACCGTTATTAGGCTCCCAAGTGTCCGAGCGAACTCTACATTTTAATCAAAACACTAAGCCTAAGAGAAAAGAATTCTGAAAACTTGCGGTATCATTCAAAGTGTGTGCATACTTGGTTGACTCCCTTCTCGTCTCCACCTTTCATTGTGTGGTTGCTTTGCTTCTACTTGTGTACTTTGGTCTTAAGTCTCTCTAGTCTGTGCATCCCATTGCATGCAGCATTGCTCCCCTCCCTCGGGATCATCTCCTAGGGGCGATTCTCTACTCTCCCTCTATTGCAACCCTTTATTCAACTCATCATCATCCAGCATGTCTTCTTTCGGGTCCATCCCCGCCCGCGAGGATTCTCTTCCTCAGGGGCTCCTCGAGGACGTCTCCGGGGTTGCCTCCTCCCTGAATGGGGAGGGGTTCGTCTTTGTTCCCCCTTCCTCCATCGCTGAGGTTGCGCCACCCACGCTCCCTCAGTTTGGCTCCCCGTCGGCGAGCCAACTACTCCAACTCATGTCCCAACTTGACCAGGATCAACTCCAGATATTCAAGCAAGCCCTCGGGGCAGAGGTCCCGCCCGCTGTAACCCTTCCTGTCTCTTCCACCCATCCTGCTGAGAGGTCCGGAGCACCGTCTGTTGCCCCAGTGGACCATACCCCTCTTCGCCCACAGGTCCTCCAGTTTCCAATATATCAATCTGGCCAGGCTTCTACCTCAGCCCACCCTCCTGCAGACAAAGGGAAGAGTCAAATTCCCTTATCTCCTCGTGCTAGTGCCCACGCGGCCGTCTCATCAGCACCACCGGCCCCTCTGGCCCAAGTGGATTCTACTCGACTACAGCCCGGAATAGCTCAACTCGCTTACGCTGATGTGGGTCCTTTTTGGACTCAACATCCATCTTACGGGCTCATGGCCCCCACTATCCATCCGGCTGTCTCCCATTATCCCTCGGCTTCTACTGTCCATCCAGCTGCCTCTCACTACCCTTCAGTTCCACCTCAAGTCCCTCTACCTCAACAAGGAAGTGACGATCGCTTGGCAGTTCTCCAACAGCAGATCGATCTCCTCAATAAGAGGGTTGGCCCACCATCCTTCGCAGATGCTCTCACTCCTAATTTCCGGGACATCCGATTCCCTTCTCAGTCAGAGCTCCCGACATACCGAAAGTACAATGGGAACGGCAACCCGTTCATCCACGTCAAGGAATTCCTGTACGAGTCGGGACCATACCAGCATGACGATCACCTCCTTGCATATCTATTCCGGCGATCCCTGGACGGGGTGGCACTCGAATGGTTTTACGCTCTGCCACTGGAGGAGGTTGGGAGCTTCAAGACGATCAAGGAGAAATTCGTGCAAAGATTCCAAGATCGGGTCGGACCCGAATACTCATTCACGGACTTAGTGGCCGAGAAGATGAAAGCTGATGAAGACTTCGCTACCTATGCTGATAGGTGGAGGCAGATAGCCTCCCGTGTGCCCGGGCAGATTCCGGAAGAAGAAAAGATCAAACTGCTCATTTCTAATGCAACCCCTCTCTTCCGGAATGTCCTAATGATGAATGACATCACCAGTATGCATCAACTGTACAGTCGGGCCCGGTTTATCCAAACCCAGTTTAAGGACTCCCCCATTCATTCTCTCTTCGAAGCCCAGAAGCCCAAGAGTTCCAGAAAACCACAGGGCCCTGTTACCGAGGGAGTCCAAACAAACGAGCAGGTGCAGGTAGTTAGCCAGACTGCCACCTCCCACTTCCCCCAGCAAAGCAACCCCCATTTCTCCGCATCACCTCGCCCTTCCTTTCCCACGCAGCAACACCCTCAACAACAATCTCCGCCACCACCACAACAGCCCCAGCAACCACTGCAATACCATAACACTCCCCCGCCTGCTACCTACGCACCTGCTCGTCCGGTTGCTAAAAGAGCCAACTATCCTCCTCTCCCAGAGACGCTCACTAATGTCTTTGCAGCGCTGATGCATACTGGCGATTTACAATTGCCACCTGAGCGCCCGAACATGAATCCGGCCGCCGATCTGTCCCGATATTGTGTATATCACCGGCAGCCGGGGCACACCATTGAGAGGTGTTATCATTTTAGGGACCTGGTATACGACCTGCACGAAGGTCACAGGATCGATTGGGCTCAGATGAGGAAGCTGATTGAAGATCTGAGAAGAGGGCCAGCAAGGCCGCAACAGGCAGCACCACAGCAACAGCAGTTTCAGCAACAACCTCAGCAATTCCAGCCACAGCAGCCACAGCAACAGCAGCAGCAGCCAAACTTAGGGATCCACCAAAATCCCATGCCAGTACATGCACCCGCTCCTCAACAACAACAGCAGCCGCCGGCACCGGCCCAAGTCAACATGTTACGCCACCCGGCTCCTGACGCAGGGTGGACCATTGACGATCCCGCACACCTGTTAACCTTACGCCACATCCCTACGCACTCTACCTCACCCGCCGTCTTTTCCATCCTTCGGCCTTCCATGCCTTCCACAACTTCCCCCGTCATCCATCCTTCCACCATACTTACCACTCCGAGAAGCCATATTCTCTCGCCTATCCCCCCACAACATTATACTTCCCCACCTACTATACCCTCCACTATCTTGTCCACCAATCACTGCAGTCCACTAACCGCCCCTTTACCTCACCCATCGCCCATTTTACCTTCACCACAATGATGTGACACCGAACCTTGGACCTATTTTCAAGCATTCAAGTTGAGCAGCGGACTCACACTAGCGAACTCACCCGTTTGGTGCACACTTGTGCCCGTTGGCAACTAAGCGATGTGGGAGAGGGTCCGAGGCGGGACCATGAAGCTCCAATGGTTGGCTAGATTGTGGAGAACCCCAAATGGGCCTAGGATGCCCAAACCATGGGCGGCCAGCACACCAAGGGTGTGGGTTTAGTGGGTTCACTCTCAACTCGCCCGCGGTGGTCACTCACGGAACTAGCAGTTGGGCCGAGCTCTCACTCTCCGTCCGACGCAGTACTAGCAATAATACTAAGCTAAGCAAGTGATTAAACCAAGCAAGAGAGGGACTGAGGCTCACCTAGCCGGCGTGAAGACGCCGACTCCGGCTGGAGACGAGGGCGAGCCGGGAGGCGAGGGTATACACCCGATCGCCGCGGCGATGTAGCTTGAACCTGAAATTGAAAGAATTACACCACTACACCTCACGCAGGAGGGATGAACTTGGGGTGGGGATTATTCTTATTACATTCAAAACTACCTCCACGCAGGGAGGGGCCTTCAGCCGGCCAAGCGGGGTGGGGTTTTATGCAAAGGAAAAGCCGATCTTCCGAGTCCGCCGGTTCTGCCAATCTGCAGGTCTGCAGGATAGGGTGTCGCTGTTGACACTGCCACGGGCTCCACGGGGCTCCAAACTTGACGAAACCACTGCCAAAAGTTCCTCAGCTGACAGGGGATGAAGCTTGAATTTTTGGGGAAGCTGTGAGTCTCGGGGCTGACTGCACCGGCGACTGGAACAGGACACCACCGTCTGGTCTCTGGCTGGTATCGGGCTGAAGCAGTAGGTTGCAGAAGTCACTGTGGGCTCTCCCGGACTCCGATTGGAATGAAACTAGCGGTGACGCGAACTTGGTCGGAGTAGCTTCGAGCAGGAGTTGACGGGGATGCAATCCGATGTTAGTGGAGAGAGGAGTGACCGGAGAAATGAAGACTGATCTAACCTGGGACCACAGGGGCAGTCTGCCCTCTCCGACGAAGAAAATTGGAACAGAGGGTTCCAGAGGTCGATTGAGTCCCTTCTTCTTGGAGGTGGCAGCTAGCTGGAAGTAGTTTCTCCCCTCCAAAAATGGTGCTCAGAGCCTTCACGAGCTGGCTGTGGCAGAGTCTGGAACCGGGATGGTTGGTTCTGCCTCTGTCTGGTGCAGAACCATGTGACTGGATGCAGGGGGTGCCACGATTGCTACCGAGCTCTGATTGAGGCGAGACTTGAACCGTTGGAACCGTGGTCAAGTCTTCTTTCTTTCGGACTTGACGGCGATGTCGGCAGATGTTGGAGTATACCGGGACGAACAGATGAGCAGATGGATGTCGGTTCTGGCTCCTGAAAACTGACCTGATGCCTTGGAGTAGAAAATTCGTAACTTCTGATGCCGATATCCAAATGCAGCTCTGCTTCTTGAGGATTAAAGAGGACTTGAGAGGGAAGATTTCTTCTGAAGAACACTTGATCTGAATCCCAAAGGGTTTGCCGTGGTTGAGCTTCCAATCACGTTCTAGTTCCTTGCCTGGGGTCTCCTGCTCAGTCGAGGGAGAATGGATGCTGCGGACTGCTCGGAGCTCGGATGCTGACGAAACCGCCTCGCCTGGAAAGCTCTCTGGAAGACCTTTCCAGAGATGTAGGCCTTGCTACTTGAATCTTCAAGTAACGGTCGTGGCTGCTTCTGCAACTCGTTGTAGTTCTGCTGCCTGAAACAGAGATAGGATGAGGAGATGTGCAAGGGGAGAGCAAGGGAGAGGGGGGGTGAACTTGGTTTGACCAAGGGGAGGTGGGGGACGAATTTGGGAGCTTGGGGGTGGGGGAGATGGAGGGGCACAGCCCTAGGGAGAGGGAAATTCGAATTTGGGCTTTGGGAGGGGTTAATTCAGCCTTGGGAAGGTGGTGGGGTGCTTTGGAAAGTGGAAAGGTGCCTAGGAGAAGGGGTTTCCACCTAGGGGTTGGAGGGGGAGTTGAATGAGTGCATGGGGAAGGGGAAGGGGCCTTAATGAGGGGTGAATGGGGAGGAGAGAGAGTGAATTTCGAAATTGGGGTGGGGAGGAGAGAGAGAGAGGGGGTACAACCCACTTAGAGAGAGTGATAGTAAGAGAGAGAGAGAGAGAGGGAGATATTGAGAGGGAGATGGCAAATGCTTTTCAATATTCATCAAAAGTTGTTACAAATGAGAGAGGGGTGGGGTATTTATAGACTCCATAATTTTCCTAAGACCAAACTGACCCTGACAAACTAACTAAAGACCACACAGTCCAAGGGAGGGGCGCCCCTGGGCCTAGCCCAATGGATTGGGCCCATTAACCTATCTAACCAACATAATGACTCAATACTTAGGAAAATGACTCAACTACCTAGGTACATGACTCAAAATAAAGGGAAAATTACATGATAATGACTCAAAGAAAATGTGAAGATTACATGACTAGTCTCAAAAATACATGACAAATATAATGGTGCTTGCCGTCGAACAATCCGAGTCTGGAAAAAGAGTGGAGGGGCAAGGGATGCCCTCATCATACCCCCGGGGTGGGGAAAACTCGACTCCGTCGAGTATGGGTCCACCAGGGAAGTAGTGCATCGAACTGCAGCTCGGGGCGATCCACGATCTCCATACTCAACCCGCGACTCTAGTCGGGGAACGGTGCTTCAGTCGACAAAGTGACTCGGTCATACCCTCATGCTGGTGATGGGATCTTGCTTGCCTAGTATTGCCACTGTGTGCTCACGTCGGGCTCTCAGGCTATTTGTGGTGGCACTCCGAGGGTGTCTCTCACAAGGGTAGGTGTAAGCTGGAGGCACTCACTAGGATCCACCGCGGTGCCCTTATAGGGTGCTAGATCCGCCACATGAGAAATGGGGAGAATCCCAAAACTCTTTTGAAAGTTCAACCCATAAGCTGGGTTGCCAAAAGTCACTCAGAACTTGGCAAGGTCCAAGTCCTCGTGCCCTCAATTTGGAGGTGACCCTAGGGTAGAGCCACTCCAAAGTCATCATCGTCAAGTTACCAACTTGGAATTCCAAGTGGCGCTCACGAGTTTTTGCTCGCTTGTTGTGAATCTCACCGCTTGTTGCTTGATACTTGCTTGAATGCATATGCCATGTACTATGACGCGGTGTGAGTTGACAATGTATGGTATGCAAAGGGGGTCCAGGACAACCACATATAGACCTATCATGCATTGATGGTATGAAGACTTTGAAGGATTTGGGAGGACCAGGGCATCCATAGGTGTCCCTCTTGTGAGTGAGTGTGATGAATGTTGGAGGATCCGAACATCCATGAATGCTCCTAACATGCTTGAGATTTATGATGAATGATGGTGGACCATGACAACCAAATATTGACCACTCATATTTTCTTCTTGACATGTGGGTGATATGGATGAATGTACCCGACGGACTAATCATGCCAAGCGGTGTGATGTGCCAAGACATATGAACTCCTTTCCCAAAGATGACTTCCTTATGTGGGATGGTGGGGTGGTCTTTGAGCTTCCACTCAAAAGGGTCGAAGGGATCTAGGTAGGTGGATATAGGGTGGGTCATTTCCTCAATCCCGAGGTGTTTGTTGTCTAAGGTCAATGCTCTCATGGTGTAACCCGATTCCAGGAAGGGAGGAGTTTGGGTCAACATGGGTGGTATGGGTAGGGTGAGGTGAGTGGTGAATAGGGGGAGAGGGTCACATGGAGATTTAGGCTCCCATAGAAAAGGGTCAAAGGGATCATGGTAAGGGTCACCTAGGTAGGGGTACTCCGTGTTCTTAAGGACCTCAAATGGTGAGTCATCCTCCTCCAAGATAATTGGGCCAAGGTTGCTAATGGGTTGGCCAATCAAAGCACTTGGGATCTCAATGGTTGGGGAGTAGACTATGATAGGTTCTTCCTCCATGGGAAGAAGGAGGATGATCTCACTAGTAACTTGGCCATTAGTATAGATGGAAGTGATGGAGCCAATTGTGGGATATGCTAGGCTAATGGTGTTAGTTTCGGGCGGCCTCATGGCTAGCATATTGGTCAAGTGAATTTGCCCATGTAGGTAGTTCACTAAGTCTCCCAAATCTTCCACACAATAGGAAGTTTGATAAGTGACATGTGGCTGAATGGGAATGATTTGAGATTGATATCCCATAGGTAGGTGGCATGGTTGTGAACTAGGAATGGTGAGACTTTTCTTGAGCCATTGGAGTATGGACTTATCTATGGTGAGGTTGGGTGTCTCTAGAGGATCTAGGCTAGGGGTGTGTGAGTTGTTTGGCCTTTGGATTTCCTCTATGTTGGGAGGTGGATCCGGAGGGGCATCTTTTTCCACTTGGGTGGGTGTGGGGGTTGCAACTTCTATTGCTAATGGAGTAGGGGGATCTATGGTGGGTGGTTTGGTGATAGCTAGCGTATGACACTCCCGGGGTGGTGAATAAGCATGGGCTTGGGTTGGGCTAGGAAGGGGAAGTAGAGGAGGCCTAGGTTGGGGAAAGATTGGTGTAGGAAGTGGGAGGTGGGTTGGGTGAGGGGTTTTGGGTTTTGGGGTGGTGGCCATTATGGGCCTTGGTGGAGGGGTGGACATGGTGTCCACATGGTTTTTAATGGTGAGGGTTGGATGAGTGGTGGTCACCATGGAGGGAATTGGGTCGGTTAGGGGTCTCTTGCCCTTGGGATCATTTGGGGTGGAAGTGGGGGCTAAAGGGGCTTGACTAGTGTAGGTTAGGGAAGGGGGTTTTGGTTGGGGTGTGGGGGACCTCATGGGGTTAGGTGGGGAGGTGGAGGTCTTAGGTACTTGGGTTTTAGTGATAAGGGTTTGGACGGGTGGGGTGGGAGGAGTGGGAGTGCTCCTTGGGTTTTGGTGATCCGAGTGAGAAGGGGACACATATCTAGCCCTTAGTTGATCCTTCATGTCCTCCCATGTGGTGACGGGAGCTTCCCGTCTAATTATCCTTAAGCCCTCAATTTTACACCAATGAGTTTGAGCCCTTTTGGTTAGTTGCATTTTGGCAACCCATGCTTTTTCATCCTTGGAAATATGATACCAATTGAAGTATTGGTCCATTGTAGCTTCCCAATCTAAATATTTGCTAGGAGAGGTCCCATCAAAGGTGGGAAGTGGGAAAGGGGCCATCCTATCGTCCGTCCTTGGGGCGGGCCTATTTTTTCCAAGTTGGTCGAGTCGGCCCGATATGTTATCAAGCCGCTCATTGGCATAGGTCAAGGCTTTCATGAAGTAGTTGATATGGCCCGGGAAGTTATGGGTGTTAGTGGTAGGCATCTTTTGGTGACTTGGACTTATGGAGTGGGCCGATTGGTAAGGTCGATATGAGGTGGCCATATTAGGGGACAAGAGTGATGCATTTGAAGACTCTAAATGCTTAGACATGCCCTAGGACCAACTTGATAGAGACAAGTTGTGAACTTGCTCTGATACCACTTGATGTGACACCGAACCTTGGACCTATTTTCAAGCATTCAAGTTGAGCAGCGGACTCACACTAGCGAACTCACCCGTTTGGTGCACACTTGTGCCCGTTGGCAACTAAGCGATGTGGGAGAGGGTCCGAGGCGGGACCATGAAGCTCCAATGGTTGGCTAGATTGTGGAGAACCCCAAATGGGCCTAGGATGCCCAAACCATGGGCGGCCAGCACACCAAGGGTGTGGGTTTAGTGGGTTCACTCTCAACTCGCCCGCGGTGGTCACTCACGGAACTAGCAAGTTGGGCCGAGCTCTCACTCTCCGTCCGACGCAGTACTAGCAATAATACTAAGCTAAGCAAGTGATTAAACCAAGCAAGAGAGGGACTGAGGCTCACCTAGCCGGCGTGAAGACGCCGACTCCGGCTGGAGACGAGGGCGAGCCGGGAGGCGAGGGTATACACCCGATCGCCGCGGCGATGTAGCTTGAACCTGAAATTGAAAGAATTACACCACTACACCTCACGCAGGAGGGATGAACTTGGGGTGGGGATTATTCTTATTACATTCAAAACTACCTCCACGCAGGGAGGGGCCTTCAGCCGGCCAAGCGGGGTGGGGTTTTATGCAAAGGAAAAGCCGATCTTCCGAGTCCGCCGGTTCTGCCAATCTGTAGGTCTGCAGGATAGGGTGTCGCTGTTGACACTGCCACGGGCTCCACGGGGCTCCAAACTTGACGAAACCACTGCCAAAAGTTCCTCAGCTGACAGGGGATGAAGCTTGAATTTTTGGGGAAGCTGTGAGTCTCGGGGCTGACTGCACCGGCGACTGGAACAGGACACCACCGTCTGGTCTCTGGCTGGTATCGGGCTGAAGCAGTAGGTTGCAGAAGTCACTGTGGGCTCTCCCGGACTCCGATTGGAATGAAACTAGCGGTGACGCGAACTTGGTCGGAGTAGCTTCGAGCAGGAGTTGACGGGGATGCAATCCGATGTTAGTGGAGAGAGGAGTGACCGGAGAAATGAAGACTGATCTAACCTGGGACCACAGGGGCAGTCTGCCCTCTCCGACGAAGAAAATTGGAACAGAGGGTTCTAGAGGTCGATTGAGTCCCTTCTTCTTGGAGGTGGCAGCTAGCTGGAAGTAGTTTCTCCCCTCCAAAAATGGTGCTCAGAGCCTTCACGAGCTGGCTGTGGCAGAGTCTGGAACCGGGATGGTTGGTTCTGCCTCTGTCTGGTGCAGAACCATGTGACTGGATGCAGGGGGTGCCACGATTGCTACCGAGCTCTGATTGAGGCGAGACTTGAACCGTTGGAACCGTGGTCAAGTCTTCTTTCTTTCGGACTTGACGGCGATGTCGGCAGATGTTGGAGTATACCGGGACGAACAGATGAGCAGAGGGATGTCGGTTCTGGCTCCTGAAAACTGACCTGATGCCTTGGAGTAGAAAATTCGTAACTTCTGATGCCGATATCCAAATGCAGCTCTGCTTCTTGAGGATTAAAGAGGACTTGAGAGGGAAGATTTCTTCTGAAGAACACTTGATCTGAATCCCAAAGGGTTTGCCGTGGTTGAGCTTCCAATCACGTTCTAGTTCCTTGCCTGGGGTCTCCTGCTCAGTCGAGGGAGAATGGATGCTGCGGACTGCTCGGAGCTCGGATGCTGACGAAACCGCCTCGCCTGGAAAGCTCTCTGGAAGACCTTTCCAGAGATGTAGGCCTTGCTACTTGAATCTTCAAGTAACGGTCGTGGCTGCTTCTGCAACTCGTTGTAGTTCTGCTGCCTGAAACAGAGATAGGATGAGGAGATGTGCAAGGGGAGAGCAAGGGAGAGGGGGGGTGAACTTGGTTTGACCAAGGGGAGGTGGGGGACGAATTTGGGAGCTTGGGGGTGGGGGAGATGGAGGGGCACAGCCCTAGGGAGAGGGAAATTCGAATTTGGGCTTTGGGAGGGGTTAATTCAGCCTTGGGAAGGTGGTGGGGTGCTTTGGAAAGTGGAAAGGTGCCTAGGAGAAGGGGTTTCCACCTAGGGGTTGGAGGGGGAGTTGAATGAGTGCATGGGGAAGGGGAAGGGGCCTTAATGAGGGGTGAATGGGGAGGAGAGAGAGTGAATTTCGAAATTGGGGTGGGGAGGAGAGAGAGAGAGGGGGTACAACCCACTTAGAGAGAGTGATAGTAAGAGAGAGAGAGAGAGAGGGAGATATTGAGAGGGAGATGGCAAATGCTTTTCAATATTCATCAAAAGTTGTTACAAATGAGAGAGGGGTGGGGTATTTATAGACTCCATAATTTTCCTAAGACCAAACTGACCCTGACAAACTAACTAAAGACCACACAGTCCAAGGGAGGGGCGCCCCTGGGCCTAGCCCAATGGATTGGGCCCATTAACCTATCTAACCAACATAATGACTCAATACTTAGGAAAATGACTCAACTACCTAGGTACATGACTCAAAATAAAGGGAAAATTACATGATAATGACTCAAAGAAAATGTGAAGATTACATGACTAGTCTCAAAAATACATGACAAATATAATGGTGCTTGCCGTCGAACAATCCGAGTCTGGAAAAAGAGTGGAGGGGCAAGGGATGCCCTCATCACACAACCTTCGCTTACTATGCCTATCATATCCTCCATCACCAAGACTGCCATCCCTTCCATTCTCATTCACCCCACTGGGTCAAGCGGGAGCCCACCTACAGCCATGCCAGCACAAAACCTTGCCCTCAGGAGCGGGCGGTTATTTCAAAGGACTTACCCCTCTACCAGTGCACCTCCCCAAATACCCTCCATCTCAGCATCAGCAGCACAAGACAATGAAGTTGACCCCGCGCCCGGTTCCACATACGACCTGTTGCAACATCTTGACCGCATGCCGGCAAAGATCTCTGTCTTGGAGTTGATCAGACGTTCACCTCTACACCAAGAAGCATTAAGGACGTTTCTGCAAAGGGTCATAGTGAACGAAGATGTGGCGGTAGACAGCTTGCCGTCAGTGTTGGCTACTGTTACCAAAGGGCCCGCTATCACATTCTCTGAGGCCGAACTCGCGCCCCCTGAAGCACGCCAAATGCCGCTATGCGTCACCATCACCTTGAACCAGGTAGTGGTAGACTCAGTGCTAGTGGACACTGGGGCTTCAATAAATGTTTGTCCATTAAGTACTCTGCGTGCCTGCAACATTTCTGAAAGTATGCTGAAGCCGACACCGACAACCATTGCCGCCTATGACAATTCCAGAAGGGCATGTCACGGGGTCATCACATTACAGGCTGAGCTAGGGCCGTTACAAATAGAGGTGGAATTCTACGTCCTAGACATAGATCCGATGTTCAAGGCTATTCTGGGTCGTCCATGGATAAATGCTCTGCAAGCGGTACCTTCCACCGCCCATCAGTGCCTGAAATTCTCCTTCCAGGGGCGGGTGGTCAAAGTCAAGAGTGTTTCCACCGTCCAGGCAGTGGACGCCATCACTGACCAGGTTCTCCCCACTCTATGGCCGAGCAATAGGCCAGTATTGTCAGTTATGGACATAAATTACCCATGGGCTTATGCGGCAGGCAAACCCATTACAACACGCAAGAATGCCGGAGCTAAGCCTAAACCCAAAAATTCTAAAGGCTGGGACATGATCATGAAGCTAGGCTATCAGCCAGGCCTTGGTCTCGGCGCGCGGTTACAGGGAAAGACCAAACCCATCTCTGAAAGCAAGAAGATGGGTCGTCAGGGCTTAGGCTATCATAACACTACCATTCAGGCAGATTCTGGGCCACTAACCTGGGACTACCGGCAACACTTTGTAAAGGGTCCACTACAGCCCGGCACCGCAAATAAGCCACAATCCAAGGAAGAAAAGAAAGATGCTCCCATTGTTAATATTGTTGCTGACCCACCGCCGCCTCTGCAGGGGTTGGTAGGGGATCTTGAAGATTATTTTGCTGAAATGTCAAGTCTGTTTACTGATCCAGCCACTCAAATGAAGGGGACAGAGATGCCCATGGTTAGGCATGCTCTGATAAGGCCACAGAAGATACGAGAGGCAGGAAGCTCCGACATTTCCTTCTTTATTCCTCCTGCTCATTTGGCCTCAACAGTTTACCCAAACTTTGTGATTCGATCCCCTCCAATACTGGTCAGACCGTGTTTCACAGGGAGACCGTCAAAAATTCTATTCATTCCCTCCAATTGCGGGCACTGTCCGCCTATTGATCTACTCGATCTATCTTCACCACCTTCTCCTAACCCCCGAGTTCGCGGGATGTGGTTCTCCCCCGATACCTTCTTCTCTCTCTTTCCTCAATTCTTCACAAAAAAACTCCTTCCTCTGCCTCCACCTTCTGATTCTTCTTGCTCTCTTCTGGTAGTAGAAGACACCCAAAAAAAAACGTCAACTTTCAAACTTACATTTCAATCGAAGACTATGCTGTCTTCTGCTCATCCACTCCCCAGGGGCACCAAACCCCTGCTCCTTCTCCACTAGATTTTCTGTCTCCTAGGGTAGATAGGTCTCCTAGGTTAGTCGAGTCAGTCAGGGTAGAAGCATGTTCCCCCTTAGATAGCCCATCCACCTCTGCAACGCCACCACTGGCATGTCACTCCCGTTCCATTCCCGATAGGTTCCTACAGGATCTGGCCTTGAGATGCCAGGCCCTCCTCAGATGCCCAGAATTCATAGCCACCACCGTCTCCTTGAAAGAGGATGAGGATTCAGAAGGCCGGGTGTGGAGCAATGACGGACTAGGAGTGTATGAAATTGTAGACGAGAAAGACCCAGCGGATGATGAGGAAAGTGATGTGGAGGACATTGCTGACCTATACGCACAAGGATTGAGAAGATTCGACGAACCCTCGTCAGCAGTGGATGAACCCACTAAAGAAATCAATTTAGGGACCGAAGAGGATCCCAGGCCCATATCTATTGCAGCTGATCTCCCTCCTAAGGTAGAAGAGGAGCTCATCAAGGTTTTGAGAGAGTACAGCGATTCTTTTGCCTGGTCCTACGAGGACATGCCGGGTCTCGACCCCGCTTTAGTGGAACACAGGTTAATCTTAAGGCCAGGGGCGATTCCTGTTAAACAAAAGCTCAGAAGATTCCACCCACATATGGCCTTGAGAATGAAAGAAGAGGTGGACAAATTACATAAGGCCAGATTCATCAGGGTTGTGCTTTATCCACAGTGGGTGGCCAATATAGTCCCGGTAATAAAAAAAGATGGCAAAGTCAGAATTTGTATTGATTTCAGGGACTTAAACAAAGCATGTCCGAAAGACGATTTCCCGCTTCCTCACATCGATGTTTTGGTAGATAATACCGCTGGGTTTGAGGCTCTCTCGTTCATGGACGGGTATTCAGGATACAACCAAATCCGTCTTGCTCTAGAAGATCAAGAGAAAACCTCCTTCACCACGCCTTGGGGCACCTACTGCTATGTCGTCATGCCATTTGGATTGAAGAACGCAGGTGCTACCTATCAACGGGCAATGGTGGCCATCTTCCACGACATGATGCACGTCTACATGGAGGCCTATGTGGATGATATTCTGGTGAAGTCGAGGACAAAAGAAGAACACCCCGCCATTTTAGCCAAAGTGTTGCAAAGGGCTAGGGAATACCAATTGAAGATGAATCCTAAGAAATGTGTCTTTGGAGTCGCATCCGGGAAATTACTTGGGTTCATGGTTAGCAAACGAGGGATTCAGATTGATCCTAATAAGGCAAAGGCCGTAATGGAAATGCCACCGCCTAAGAATCTTAAGGAGCTTCGTGGTCTGATTGGGCGTTTGCAGTTCGTTAGAAGATTCATATCTCAACACTCTCAAAGATGCCGCCCATTCTACGACTTATTAAAGGCGGGGGCCGAGTTTAAATGGAACGAACAATGTCAGAAGGCCTATGAGGAGCTTAAGGTCTATCTGTCCAACCCTCCTGTCTTGCAACCTCCTGTCCCCGGAAAGCCTTTGATCCTATACATTTCTGTCGCTGAGGATTCCCTAGGTGCTGTCCTGGCACAAGTGGATGATGAAGGAAGAGAGAGGGCAGCATATTATCTCTCCCGATTGTTCAATTCTGCCGAATCCCGGTACACTGCCATGGAGAAGACAAGTGCAGCATTGGTATGGGTAGTTCAGAAGTTAAAACACTATTTCCTAGCCCATGAGGTAAGGTTGATCTCTAGAATGAACCCAATCCGCTACCTCCTCGAGAAACCCGTCCTCTCTAGTCGATTAGCTCGCTGGCAGAGCTTTCTCTCTCAATTTGATATCACCTTCGTCGTCCAGAAGGCCATCAAGGGGTATGCTATTGCTGAGCATCTTGCTCATTCTCCTATCCCCTACACTGATTCAATCCAGGACGAATTCCCTGATGAACACCTTGCAGTTATCTCTCATCCGCCTCCCTTTTGGTCTCTACATTTCGATGGTGCGCTCAATTCCCAGGGCCGTGGCATCGGCGCTGTCCTCCTTACTCCCGAAGGTATCACCGTCCCTTTTGCCTACCAGCTCTCTTTCTCTGCCACCAACAACATAGCCGAGTATGAGGCTCTCCTAGCTGGAC
Organism: Amorphophallus konjac; assembly: GCA_022559845.1. NCBI lineage: Eukaryota > Viridiplantae > Streptophyta > Magnoliopsida > Alismatales > Araceae > Amorphophallus > Amorphophallus konjac. The sequence continues at coordinate 144,197,011 of CM040117.1, read as the reverse complement.
TAAAGCACGCCTATCTCTTAGGCGCACGATACCTCAACATCATGGGAGATTCTCAATTGGTGCTGCGTCAAGTTCTGTCAACTTATCGCACCCGTGACCCCAAACTAAAGCCATATCAAGATTTGGTCACACTCTTGGCTAGACAATTTAGCAAACTCATCTACGTTCATGTTCCCCGATCTCAAAATATTCTTGCTGATTCATTAGCATCTCTCGCTTCCTCTTTATCCTTCTCCCTTAGTCGTTCCACTGAGACCATTGTGGTCCAACGGATGGACGCTCCCTCTCTGCAAGATCCTTGGTTTGCTAACCTTAGGAAGATTATGGAAGAGAAAGCGGCTAAAGAAGAGGTTAAGGAAGTATCCTTGGCAGAATTGGAAGAAATCTTGGACGAAGATGAGTTGCCATGGTTCCATGAGATTGAGCAATATTGTCGGGATGGTTCTCTCCCGGAGGAAGCCAATGCGACACAAAGAAAAGCCATCAGAAGAGTCGCCTCGAGGTATACAATCGTTGCAGGAGAATTGTACAGGCGCGCTCTCAATGGAGTTCTGATGCGGTGTTTAGATGACGATGAAGCTTGGAAAGTAGTGGAAGCTGCTCACTCCGGTGAATGTGGAGGTCACGTGAATGGACAGGCATTGGCTAAGAAGATCCTTAGGCAGGGCTACTACTGGCCAACCCTAGAGGAAGATTGCTCTACCTACGTCCGTAGGTGCCTTCAGTGCCAGCTCCATGCTGACAGAATCCACGCCCCTGCTTCATCTCTTCGCCCACTATCCGCCCCATGGCCTTTCTCCATGTGGGCCTTTGATATTGTCGGTCCGTTAGGTGACCCTAACGCCCAAGTAAAACAGAAATCCTTCATCCTCACCGCTACAGAGTATTTCACGAAGTGGGCGGAAGCTGAAGCCTATGCAGAGATCAAAGCTACCACAGTTTGCCGCTTCATCACAAAGAACATCATCTCGCGGTTCGGGGTACCAAGCGACATTGTCACCGACAATGGGCCACAATTTGTGTCTCAAGAACTCCAGGACCTCTGTAAGAAATTTGGTATTGCATTGCATCATTCATCGCCATATTATCCACAAGGCAACGGTCAAGCCGAAGCCACCAATAAAACCCTTCTTAAAATCATCAAGAAAACGTGTGAATCCCACCGGCACGCTGATTGGGCTGATAAATTGATAGACGCTCTATGGGCTTATCGCACCTCTGTCCGAACTCCTACAGGGCAGACTCCCTTCGCCCTCACCTATGGGATGGAGGCGGTACTCCCGTATGAGATTCTCATCCCTTCCCTAAGAGTGCAGCTAGATAAGGAACTTAATCTCGACGAGCGTCGAGAGGCGTTACTAGCGCAGCTGGAACTATTAGATGAGAAGAGGTTAAATACGGCCAATCACGCTTCTGTTTATCAAAAGCGGGTCTCACGTCATTTTCAAAAGAAGGTAATCGAAAGAAAGTTTGAAATAGGTAATATGGTTTTGAAAAGGAAATTCATCCGAACAGGTGGTCCAAGGGCTAAGTTGCAGCCAAACTGGGAAGGGCCGTTCGTCATCAAGGAAGTCTATCCAGGTAATGCCTATCGGTTGACAAACTCAGAAGGAGAAGAACTGGCAAATCCGTGGAACGGGTTATATCTCAAACGCTTCTATCCCTAAAAAAGAGTCTAACCACGTGCTTCCCTAGCAATGCAAGCCTCCCCTGTTCATAAGAATCACTGAGAGAAGCTGAACACACAAACACGACCCTTTGGTCCTGTCCCCAGTTCCGCCAAACACCGTTTCCCGGGGCCACACTCTGGAGGAAAGTTGTAGTCCCTGTACGTTTCTTGCTTCGGCTGAACCCAAGAATGAGGAGTAAATAAGGAGGCGATGCCTGACCTGGGTACCCTAATACGAGATAAGTCTCAAATAGGGGCAGTTCGTTATGACCTGAAGCCACAAGAAAAAGAAAGAAAAAAGAGAGGAAAAGAACAAAAAGGAAAATGAATAAATGAAAATATTTGGAACAACTGTGGTAGCTTAAGGTTCGATGACGAACACAAAACCCCGGCGCAACAGACCGAAGCTTTGAGGGGTACCCAGGAAAGAATTCAAGTCTTAAAACCTCACATGACGGGTGTAAGCTTGTCTCCGTATTCTTTTTTTCTTTTCAGGACAAAGCTGAGTACCCTGGGGGTGGCCCTGGCAGAACACCGTCAGGCAAATATAAGTTCGGACCAGGAGGGTCCCTTCAATCACACGCCAATCTCAGGAGGAATCCTCAGGTTACGAGGGAGGCATGTCTTGTTACGGAAGCATCGGTTTTCCAAAAAAAAATAAAAAAAAACAAAAAAAAAAATCAAATATTTCAAAAAAAAAAAAAATCAAATATTTCAAAATCCAAAAACAACAAATATTTCAAAATCAAAAAAAAAAATCAAATATTTCAAAATCCAAAAACAACAAATATTTCAAAAAAAAAAAATCAAATATTTCAAAATTCAAAAAAAATCAAATATTTCAAAATCCAAAAAAACAACAAATATCTTTTAAAAAAAAACTTAAAACTTAAAACCCAAAAACATTGGATATTTCAAAATCCAAACATTAAAAAAAAAAATCCAAAAATATTCATGACTTGCATTCATGGCATGCATGCATTGCATTGTTATCATTTCTCTTTTCCTTCGCTTATTTAATAAGGCTTGCCCCTTGACCAAAAATCAAGCACTGGTTACCTCCGCACTTGTCACAAGGCAAGGGGCTAAGCCTAAAACAGATTTAACCTGTTTCATTGCTAATAGTGTGCAGGACGATGGAGCAAGAAGACGAAGTAACAACAGAACAACTGCAAGGGGCAAAATCAGTCACTCCAACTTTTATTCCTGATACAAACAATTCTCGCTCTCAAACAAGGCACTCTCACTTATCAAGCATCATAAAAAGGAAGGGAAAGTACAATCACTCAATCCTCCGCTGGGCATTCCCGCAGGGGCACATCTCTCTCAGTTCTCTGATATACGCCTGGCGAGTCTCGGTCGCCTCTTCCACCTCTGCTGGCAAGGCACGCACCTTGCTGATTCCCCACATCGCTAGTGCACTCCTCACACTCTGCTCATCGTGCTCAGTGCCAATCTGTCTAGCCTGAAGAGAAGGGAAGTGCGACAACGGAGGAAGCAAGGTCCGCGGTACACCGACCTGCAAATGGCACCTGTGTGGATAATACACGGCCAGTACGGTATCACTCACTAGCCTCAAATCCAGACCCTGTCCTCTGAGCAGTCTGACCTCCGTAGTCACCAAGAAGTTAGGCCGCATCACGAACCTCTCCACGGGTAGCCGACTCAGGTACCTGCGCCATTCTTCTCTGGTCCGCATATCCCCCGTACGGCACTCCACCTGCGAAGAGAAACCAAACCCGCCACCGATAAAGGAAAGTGGATGGCTCCCGAAGATCCTACTCTCAGTCTCTATGCTTGCCCTAGGGATAAACTTCAGTCTCACGCCCACCCAACACTCTAAGAGAATCATAGAACCAAACAGTGGACCACTCAAGGCAGCAGAGCTAAGCCCTTCATAAAAATAGGCTAAGATAGCCTGGGAAATAGAAAGCCCTCTCCATAAACCACTGATGGTGCTAAGGATGGGAAGATCTAGCACGTGGTCGGCTGACGGAAAGAGGATAGCACCACACAAGCAAATGGATGCAGCCTTGGCAATAGCCTCATGCCACCCGCATTTGTTCTTACAATGTGCCACCACCCACTGGCTGAGAGGAAGAAGGTGAATATGACGGGCTCCCACAAAGGTCTTGATCTCACTTGGGTCTTCTATGAATTCGCTAAAAATGGCAACTGGATCTATAGGGGCAACTGTGTGACACACTAGATCCTCCTCCCCAACCCTAGACTTAGGGAGAGACAGATAAGCCTCTACTTCCTCTAAAAGGACGGTGGCCTCAAAGGATGGAAAGATAAAAGTGTGGGTCTGTGGGTGCCACATTTCTATAAGGGCTGAAATGCTGTGCCAGTCAAAGGAAATCTTTTGGAAGTTACGACCTAAGAACAGCAAGGATTGTAAGTGCCAAGAATTAAGGATGTGGGTTACCCCTAGGGGCAAGGCACGAACCATGGGAGCCACCCACTTAAGAGAAGAGTATCGGCGAGAGCCAGGAAGGAGCTAAAAAGGAGAAAACGAGGAAAGTAATGCAGAAAGAAAGAGATATTAGACGAACAGAATCAAATGAACCAAGTTTGAAGTGATTTAAACATACCTCTCTAGAAGGATTTGAACTGAGATGTCGAGGAATAGAACCCAAATGCGCAATCTCCTCTCGCTCCTTCCTCGCAGCCTTAGGGCCTGAATGGTCTCCCTCACCCAAAGAATGCTCACCAAAACTCCTCTTCATGATGATTTGGTGGTGATTTAGAGGGAAGAAACTTAAGAAGGAGAAGAAGAGGTTGGGTTCCCTTACTTATAGGAGGTCTCATCCCGTGTTTCGCTCCACTGGAACGCATGATGCACGAGAGCACACCAGGATTGAATGGGCTTAAGGGAATTCAATTTGGCTTCTAAGATCGTGCTGATTGGCGGTCGTACGATAGACCGTCATTCATCTAAGCACGGCCCAATGGAGACCGCTATTCTCATGTCTGCGGTCTACCATGGACCGTCGTTCTTCAGTCGGCCAGCGCCAAATAGCGGCTTTCCCTTGACCGTTATGTTACATAACGGCTATGGCATCGCCGTTATTCTTAAGCAACCCACGGCCCTGTCTTGGCCGTCATTCTTTCCAAAACGGTTTTTTCATGGCCGTTGTTTTCTAAACTCATGGGCGTGCCTCACCTCCGCTCGCGTCACTCACCTCGAGTCGGCGTGCCTCACCTCCGCTCGCGTCACTCACCCCGAGTCGGCGTACCTCACCTCCGTTCGCGTCACTCACCTCGAGTCGGCGTGCCTCACCTCCGCTCGCGTCGCTCAACTCGAGTCGGCGTGCCTCACCTCCGCTCGCGTCACTCGCCCTGAGTCGGCGTGCCTCACCTCCGCTCGCGTCACTCTCCCTGAGTCGGCGTGCCTCACCCCCGCTCGCGTCGCTCACCCTGAGTCGGCATACCTCGCTACCTCTCACGCAGCTCACCCGAGTCTGTCATCGCCTCCCTCACCCATTGTCATTCATACATACACTCATCCATTTGCATACATTCATACATCCATACAAAAATTAAAAAGGGGTACAACATATATACATATCATCATCCCAAAAAAAAAAAAACATAAAAATCTCATAAAAAAAGAGGGAAAAAGTACAAAATCAAGCCTCACCCTCTGGCCTGTCACTGTCTCCACCTCCCTCCTGTCTCTTCGATGGCGGGGCCATCGAAGAAGTCTCAGCAGCATCGCGACGTCGTCGTCGCTCATCACTCTCGTTCCTCTCCCGCTGAGAGGAACTCGCCATGTAACGTCCTACCGAGGTGTGAGTAGCCTGGCTGCCACTCGGTACGACCGATCGGCTCCTCGAACGGCTCATCGTCATACCCTGAACCTGGCCCCGCAGCACAAGGGCCTCGGTCCTGAAAGGCTCCAGCTCCGCTATCGTCACTCGGTGGCGCTCCACCTCCTCTCGATAGCGCTCCACCTCCGCTCGGTAGCGCTCCCCCTCCGCCCGGAGAAGTCCTGTCTCAAGAGCGTCGGCCGGCTGAGCTCGCGCAAGCTGCTCACGCAAATGGCCCGCCTCCCTCTCAGCCACGAGCCGCAGCACCTCTCGCTCCTGAGACGCTGCTCGCTCTCGCTCCAGCTCTGCCTGTAACTGCTCCAGCTCGGCAGTCAGCACAGGATGAAGTCCTCTCACCCGCTCCCGGAACTCGGCAGCCTCTACCGACTGGAGCCGCCTCACCTCCTCCTGAGCCTCGGCTAACTCCGCCCTGGCTCGAGACACCGACCTCTGGGCGCTCACAGTCGCCTCCTGGGCCCGAGCCTCAACCTGCACCAACTCAGCCCGTAGGTGGGCCACCTCCTCTCTGGCACGGGTAGCCTCCTCCATAGCAACCCTCACGTCGTCCACCTGCATGCATCAAGCATTAGCACATTCCATTCATATCATGCACAAATAAACAAAGGAAAGCGTCAGAAGTGTACCCGCACGGCAAGCTCGCTCTCCGCTGCCTCGGCCCGCTCCACCATCCGCTGGAACTCGGCATCCCGGGCTGCTCGGTCGGCCGGTGTCTCAACAGAAGAAGAAGAAGGAGCCTCCGCTCCACGCCTCTGAGCAGCCTCAGCTCGCTGCACCCAAATATCCCAGGACAGTCACATGCATAAACATCATATAGAAATGTAAGAGTCCAGAGTTTAGGAACATACCAGTAACTCGAGGGCTCGGCGAGCCTCATCCCTCTCCTGGATGGTGGCATGAAGGAGCCCCTGCAGCTCCGCTAAGCGTCCCTCAGGGTCGATCTGCATGTCGAAAGGAAGTCAGTACAGCATATAGAGATCATAAAGCATGTAGATTAAGTCTGAGTTTAGAATTGTACAGGTCGGCGTGATCCTCGGAACACGCGGTCTCCATAATGCCTGACGTACGCAGTCACGTACGCCGCATCACTGTCAGCACGAGCAGTCACCACACGCCCACCTGCCTGCCAGTCGGCAACCTGCTCGGCGTTCCGCGCCGCCCAATCGCACTGCTGAGTCAGCCCTCGGGTGCTCCGCGTCACCCTCTCCCTCGCGCTCTCCTGCGCCGGGAAGTCTACCACGGGCTGAGAGACGCCGGTCGTCCTCATCACCAGCCGGGAGTAAAGGGGCTCCACTACATTCATGCAGTGTAACCACACATCACGTCCGGAGAAGGTGAGAGCTCTCACCACCCACGGCTGCTCTGTCACGTCCTCGTGTGCATAAGGAGTCCACTGCACCTGCATACATCAGCAATCACATCAACATCATATAAAACAAGCATTTTCCAAATAAAGGCTAAAGGTTTAGAAGTCGTACTGAGGAGTACGGAAGCGTGTCAACGTCATCCTGCAGGTCGCGCACCTGCCGTGTCAGGGTCCCCGACCCACGAGCTGGCGCCCACCGTCGTAGAAGAGGGAAGAGTCCAGGGCGGATCTCTAGTCCCCTGCGCAGCATAGGCAGCCGCACGTAAGCCCATGCCTGCATCACGCACAAGTCGTCAGCATCTAGAGTACAGGTCCTAGGAAATTGCATGAGTTCTGAGTCAGAGTCGTACCTGGAGAAGGGGAGAGAAGCCCCCCAACATCGTCCGTCGGGACGTCGAGCTGAGGCTCTCAAAAAGGAAGGCGAGCACACCGGCACCCCACGCGTAGTCTCCCACGTGCTCTAGGTCCTCGAGGAACGGAAGAAGTCGGCAGTGGATGACGTCCGCACGCGTAGAGAAGAGAAGCCGCCCGAACAAGAACATCAGGAACCGCCGAAGAACCGTGTCCGCCTCTGCACCCGGTCCTGCTGCTACTCGAGGCCGCACGCGTGTCACCAGTCAGTCCAAGTGCTCCTCTGGACGCTCGCCCACCGCAAGTCCCGTCCGTCGCAACCCCAGGCTGTCCTGGAGAGCTGCCCACGGAAGAAGCGTGGTCTGCCGACGTGTCGTCTGGAGCGCGAGCCCCAACGTCCTCTCGGCCATGCCGCGGTAATCAGGAAAGGAGATCCCAGTCACCGGCAGACCATGCACCTGCAAACCAGTAAGCCTAGCCACGTCCTCTAGCGTGGGGACCATGTGACCCCACGGGAAGAGGAACGTGCGACTCGCCGGATCCCAGCGGTCGTGCAGGGCATAAAGAAGAGGTGTGTCAAAGCGACACACCTCAACACTGAGGAATGGGGCGAACCCCATAGCAGCCAGCCTCTCATGCTGAAAATCCGGCAGTGCAAGATACACTGACCGAACCTGCAGCCAGGAGATACGGGTCCGACGCTTTCCCTGCATTCATTCATTCATCTCATTAGTTTCATATTTCTTAATAACAAAGAAAGGGGGGGTTACCCTGTGATGTTCCTCATCTTAGTTGTTCAACGGCCTTCCCCTGGCCGTTTTGTTGCTATGACGGCCCTCCATGGACCGTCCTATCTGATGATGTTTTGAATAACACGGCCATTCCTGAGCCGCTATTCCTATTCAACGGCCCTCCCAGGGCCGCGGTTCTACTTTGAACGGTCAAATGGGGACCGCATTGTTCTGAATGCCTAGGGTTGCCACGTTATGGTCAACGGCCACTCCTGGGCCGTGTTGGGTCTATTTTGCGGTCCTTTGAGGACCGTCATTGCGTCATCTCCTCCGACGACGGCGAAGCGCCATCCCCGCCGCTGTGGAAGCCCTTAACCCCCATTCCCCCGTGCTATACAATGAAAAAGGACCTACCTCCGAGTCACGACGCCTTCTCGCCGGGCGCGGCCCTTCCGGCTCGTCGGCTCCACGCTCGCCGTCGGAACCACTCTCGCTCTCCTCCACGAGCACGAGGGCGAGATCATCCGCCGAGAAGTCCATCGTCCCGGCTTCTTCCCCCGGAGCAACCGCCTCCGACCGCCGCCGCTCGTCGCCGTCGCCATCCACCGCCATCGCGAGGGAGAGAAATCCCGAGAGAGTGAGGAAGAGGGTGATGGAAAGGAAGAGGAGAGAGGCCATTGTGAGAGAGGGAGAGCACGAGAGAAAAGAGAGAGAGAATGAGAGCGTGGGAGAAGGGGGGGTCGCTCCTCCTTCCTCTTCTTCTTCTCTCTTCCTGCCGTTACGGTGGGAGGAGGGAAGGAGAAGAGGTTTATATTTTTGAACCGACGTTGAGAATGGCGGTCTAGCGATAGACCGCCATAAAATAAGAACGGCTACCTTAAGACCGTTATTCTGCAAGCGGTTACTTATCATTGAACGGCCTTCCTATGACCGTTAATAATCCATATGGCGGTTTACCATGAGCCGTCCAACTTAAGAACGGTCCCCTATGAGCCGTTTAACTGTTGAATGTATCATTATTGTGAAATTCATGTGCCAATGAGTTTTGATTGCAGTTAAAGCTAAACAACATCAATGTCCCGCCGTTACGCCTGCACAGGTAAGTCAGGTATGGCCCTCAATCCCTCAAAACTCTTATTGCATTACTATATGGTAATAAACATCTATCTCGAGAACCAGTCGATTCTTCACGCATTCTAGGATCTGACATTCCCCGTCAACAAAAACACATGATGATCTAGGTATGCGTGTCTAATCTTCGGAAAGGCCGCTAAGTTGGAAGAAGTCAGGGGACGACGGTTCTCTCTTGCACGCTGTGGTTGCAAGAAGTGTCCTGACCCTGACTCATTCAGTTCTGCAATAATATTCTCGAGTATTTTATATTTTTATATTTTGTTTGCATTCGATTTTACATGTTTCTTTCTTTTAGCCCAGCATGCATCACAAGCACCTTTTGAGCATTCACGACCTACGGTCTGCCTGAGAAGTGATCTTGCGTATGATTGACTGTTTTCTGTGTTCCATGTCCCACCGAAGGAATAATTCCACTCCAAAATTAGAAGGTATTTCTTTAGACCTAATTGTTCGGTTCTGATGAATTAAGTGTTTCCCTCGTCTGGAGTTTTAAAATCCTTTTAATTTCGCTATTGCCAGCTTCTATATCGCCTCATTTAGGACCACAGCTTGTCCGCCGACGAGGCCGCTCCTTGCTCTTTTACCTTAGTTCCTCCAGATTCAGGTTTAACACTCAGTCCCACAGTACCTTGCAAATTGGTTCGAAGGTTGCCGGAAGATTTCTATGGCTTATTGGTATGAAACGGGTGTCGTATTGCCTTAACGCTCGCTTTTGCAGTCCACTCCGCTTCATCTCCGCTACAACTCCATGTTCCATGACGCCTCCACTACACCTCCGCTCGTTCCCTTGCAAGGCGGACGTTAAGGAGGGGCATCTGTTGACACCCGTTTTTTACCGATGAATCGAATCAGTTCCTGCGTCTCAGTTATTGATGTCCCGAACAGTCAATCACATGAAAGATTATTCCTCTGGCAGTATTTTGGGCTCTTCCCAGCGAAGAAGGCCTCCCTCCCTCTCATTGGATTTAACGGTCTGTTATGAACCGTTTTTCTCAATATAACGGTCCCCACTTGGCCGTTGTGTTCCGCTGCCCCGGGTTATTTGTATCTCGTGATACGCTTTTTATAGCGGCTCAATGCCAACCGTTATAGTCAATATAGCGGTCGTCCCTGGGCCGTCATTATTTGCCGACAAGAAAAGGGTTCAGAGGCCCGACAGTCGGTCATAGCCACGTGCTTCACGAAAAGTTGTTTGTCCGGGCGTTGACTCCTCTTTAAGTATAACGGTTTTTCTAGGACCGTCATGTATATTGAACGGTCCCTCCAAGACCGTCATATATGTTTGGCGGCCTTCGTAAGACCGTCATTTTGAAGGCCACCCAGATTAGACCCCCGTGATTCCAGGCGGATTAAGAGGAGAATGTCGTTGGCAATATTGACACGATGCTCTCATTTACCGGCCTTTGACCGACCATCATTCCCCTTAACCCCTGATTAAGCTCGAAGCCGTGGGCTCTATATATATAGCTCACGGGTTCTGACAGAAAAAAAGGGGGGGACCATCACGAAGTGCTGTCGAATTCCATCGCCAAATCTCATACAGCATAGGCCCGTTCGTCAGGGAGTGGGGGCCTTCTACATCCCTCACAGGCCCCCGGTGCAGGGAACTTCACGCTTCATGTCTTTGTGTTTCCTTCTCTGTTTGCTCACCACACACGCCTTTTCTTCACTGCATCACACATCACATACATCATTTAGTTGGCATTTCTTATCTTTCCTACTGTTTCCGGCGCCCTAAACGGGGTTTCAAAACCTCCAGGTATCGCCGGGCCATGTTCTTCCTTTGCTTTATTTCAATTAGTACACCTACTACACCATCATTTAGCTAATCTCCGTTTATCTGTGTGTTTCACCGTTTGCTTTCAGGTCAGCAACCAAAAGCACGAGGCCCGCACCTTCTGGCCGGCCAGGAGGAGTGGAGGAACGGACCCGCATTCTCCCGTAGCTTCCGAGTCCCGGCGCTTTCACCGGGTGGCGATCACGGTCAACAGCTTCATCTTTCCTCCTGTTATTTTTTTATCTCTTCAATATTATTTAACTCGAGGAGGAATAACATATCAACAGCCGGTAGGCCAAAGCGGATAATACCTCGACGGTATAGAGTACGGGGCGTGACAGAATGGTATCAGAGCCATACCCCAGCCGGAAGTGTGGGAACTAAGTGCCATGCATTGCAAAGTGCTACGCTATGGGAGCCACCTCTTGAACCCGCAATGGGACAAAGTGCTACATAGTGGGAGCCACCTCTTGAGCCTGTAGGGGCCACCTCTAGAATCCTACCTGCCTGGGGGTTTGATTGTATGCTATATGTGCCCAGCGACGAGGACGTCGCCTATATAAGAGGGGTAGATTGTAATACCCTCAAATATAGCTAAGTTGTACTCTATATCATCGAGGCGCCTTTTCGAGTATCGGCTCAGTTCTAGAAAAGAACTCCGAAGTTAAGCATACTTCATGGGGAGTAGTACTGGGATGAGTGACCTGCCCGGGAAGTCCCTCATTCTGGAGCCGATCACCCTTAAAAAGGGATAAAACCGTGAGGCCGGTAGGCCAAAGCGGATAATACCTCGACGGTATAGAGTACGGGGCGTGACATCCCCGCACTCCAACCAAAACCCCCTTCCACAATCCCTCACCAAACCCATACCCCACATCTCCCCTTGGTCCCCACCACTACCCCTCCATCATCCCCAAAAAGAGGTACCCCCCTCAAAACCCATCAACCCAAATTTTGTCACCCAACCCACATTCCACTTCCAACCCCAATCCTACCCCAACCTAGGCCTCCACTACTTCCACTCCCAAACCCCACCCTACCAATCCAAGTTTCCCTTTACCCTCCACCCCGGGAGCACCACACACCAACCCTCATCACCCCAAAAGACCCTCTCACCTCCTTGGTAGAAGAACTCATACTCGATTCAATAGTTGAGAACACTCTAAACCCACTCCCCACCTTGGAGGAAACCCAAGTCCAAGTTGAAAAAGAAACATCACACGATGGTCTTCCCCTTACATCACCCTCTCTAGTTGGGACCAAGCTCATCTTAGGAGAACCCCTTGTTAGTTGGATAAATGAGAGCCCAATAAGAGAGATCATGGACCACAATTTCCCACCCACGAAGGAAAACCATCCCATAGTGCCCATCTCCTCTTATCACACCATAATCCAAAACTACTACCAAGTGGAAACCTTAGAGGACCTTCTCAAGGGCATAGCATGGCAATTAGAGATGACTAGCATGTTGACCCCTATGGTCGAACAACCTAGGAGCCTTAGCCTCCTACACCTATGCATAGGGTCTATCACCTCGGTTTGCACCATTGGCTGCTACACTAGCGACCTCCTTCTATTCCTCCCTACACCCGATGAGCCCAACCTTCTCCTCGATTTAGAGCTTCTTATCTCAGGTAGAAAGCCAAGCCCTCCACTCATGGCTGACCCACTTGCCAAGAACATTGGCCCAACTATCATGGAGAAGGATGACTTAGCACCTTTTGAGGATCTTGAGGACATGGAGTTCCTCCCCCTAGGTAACCCATTTTATTATCCATATGATCCATTCCAATGGGAGTCAAGAGACTCGTGTGACCCAAACACTTTATCCACCACCCACCTTTCCCTACACTAACTCACCATGTTTGACCCAATCCACTCCATCCTAGACCTGGGTTACACCTTGGGAGCCATGACCTTGAGCCACATATCCCTCGGTAATGAGGTTGTGCTCCACCCTATGATGATCGCATTCTTAGATCCGTTCGATCATTTCCAATGGGAGTTCAAAGGTTGTCCCACACCTATACACATGGAAGTCACCCTTAGGAAAAACATGCATGTGTCTAGGCTTACCACACCACTTGGCATGAACACCATGAGGGGTCCATTCATTCATACCACCCGCATGTCAAGTAGAAAGCATGAGTGGCCCATATTCGGATGTATTGGTCCACCTTCATTTATCATGGGTCTTAAGCATGTCAAAATCATCTACAGATGTCCGGGTCCCCCTACATTCATCACCACTTTCCATGATAGGTTCACCTACGGGTGCCCCGGCCCACCTAGGCCCACCAAAGTCTACATGACAACATTGCATGATAAGTCCACATATGGTTGCCCCGGCCCTCCAAATTCCATCAAAGTCTTCTTGGCATCAAAGCATGATTGGTCTACTTTTGGTTGCCCAGGTCCATCCATCACCCCTAGAATGTCAACATTCATAAAATTACATGAAAACCTTAGCAAGCACATAAGCAAAAAGAATGAGACTCATAAAAGGCAAGCCAACTCTCATCGACGGCACCAAGAATTCCACGTGGGTAACTTTGTGATAGTAAGGACAAGGAGGCTCCCCCCGAGAGCCATCTCTAAGTTGAGGCATCATGGGGCTGGTCCCTTCCGGGTTTTGAGACGCCTTGGCACTAATGCCTATGAGTTAGATCTTCCCGAGGAGTATGGAGTAAGTCCCACATTCAATGTAGCCGACCTAGTGCCATATAAGGGGCCCCCGGTGGTACCCAGTGAGAATATTGAGCTTATTCCTCCTGTTGAGAGAGCACCCACCCGAGAGGAGAGACCACCAGCCAAGAGAGCCCATCGTGAGCGCATTGAATGAATATTGGGTGAACATGTCACTACCACCAGGATCAAGGTATACGAGCGCTATCTCGGCAGGTGGATGGATTGGTCTCGTTCGGAAAGACTTGTGGGCGATACCACTTCTACACCCTCCGAGGAGGGAAGGACTCTTACTCGACGAAGTCGAGTTCTCCGTACCTCGGGAGTATGATGGGGGCATCTCTCGCCCCATATATTTTCAAAGCCCCGGTTGCCCGCCATCACGGTTCCATTACATCCGTCACATTTTTCTAAGTCAATTCATGTAACTTTCATATTTTCTTTGAGTCATAATTATGTAATTTTTCTTTTGTTTGAGTCTTGTACCTAGGTTAATGAGTCATTTACCTAGGTTAAGTGTCATTATGTTGATAGATTAGTTTATGGGCCCAATTCATTGGGCTTGGCCCAAGAGCACCCCCCTTCCCTTGGTTATTTATCATTGTGTTAAGAGTCAAGGTCTTTTGTAGAAATGTGGGTTGCCTATATATAGGACCCCATTTCCTCCATTTGAACTAATGAATCAATGAATGAAAAACTTGCCATTTTGAGAGTTTACAATTCTTATCTAGTGGATAGATTCCATTTTTTGGGTGAGAGACCCTAGGGGAGAGATTCCCCACCCATCCCTCTCTTAATCTCTCTTTTTCACTCCCCTTTCTCTCTCCACCACACCCAATTTCAAAAATTTTCTCTCTCCTCCCTTCCCAACCACCACTCTCCCACCTACCCCCATTAAAAATCACTCCCCTTCCCCACACATCCCATTACTCCACCCCCTAGTCCCAAGAGAGCTTCCACCAATCCTAACTCCACCTCCCAACCCCCAACTACCCCACCCATTTCCCCAAGCACCCTTCCCACTACCCAAAGCAGCCCTCCACCGTCCCAAGACACCTCTTCCCATCCCAAAGAGCACCATTGACCACCCCACATTAAAGGAAATTCAAACTCACATGCCCTCCACCCACTTGTGCCCCCCCCACCTTCCTCCTTCTCCCTCCAAGCCCAAATTCGTAGCTCCTCCTCCCACCACCTGTTAGACCCCCTTCCAGACCCTATTCTTCCCCTCCCACACCTTGGAACACCCCCTCCTAGACCCCCTCACAGCCAGGGTTCTCCCCACACCCATCCACCTCCATTTCCCCTCCCATATACCCCATTTCCCCCCACCATCTTCAACCTCCAGTTTTCAGTTTGCTGGCAGCAGAAGAGTAGCAGTTTTCAGAGGCAACCCCGACCACATCCTAGAGAATCTGAATGCCCAAGAGGTATCCACGGAAGCGTCTACCTGTCTTCTTCACAACGGTGGTGGTCTCGTCCCCTTCCGAGCTCCGAGCTGACCGGGAGATCCGTTCTCCTACAACTGCGCAGAGCTGCCCCTGCTGAGCGCCTGAGCCATAGTAGAAGCTCTACCACGACAAACCTTGGAAGATTCAGGCCACAAGTTCTTCTTCAAAGTTGTTCCTATTCCTGTTTACTTTCAGAATCAAGAAGTTGAAGGATCATCTAACCACCGCCCCAGTCTTGGCATTGCCTATTGAAGGGTAGAAATTCGAGGTGTAAACCGATGTGTTTGGCATAGGCCTTGGATGTGTATTAATGCAACATGGGAGAGTCATTGCCTACTCTTCCCGATAATTAAAGAAGCATGAAGAAAACTACCCGGTGCACGACTTAGAGTTGGCCGCGGTGGTATTTACTTTAAAGATCTGGAGACACTATCTCTATGGAGAACAGTTCATCGTGTACTCTGATCACAAAAGTCTCAAGTATCTATTCTCCCAGGAGGAATTAAACATGAGACAAAGACGTTGGCTAGAATATCTCAAGGATTTCGACTTCACTATACAATACCACCCTAGTAAGGGAAATTTTGTCGCAGATGCCCTTAGTCAAAAACCAAGAGCGATATTAGCCAATTGTATGATTCAAGAATGGAAATTGGTAGAGCAATTCTCTAAGCTTAATATAAGTATGGACCAGGAGGGATAGTGTCTTACTCTATCACACCTAAGAATACAACTAGATCTGCTCTTTGAGATGATAGAACTTTAAGACATTGACCCGGTGTTAGTGGAGATCAAGGATAAGTTAGAAGAACGACCAGACATCAAAATAGCATTAGATATAAGATTATTATTCGGGGAAAGGACTTGTGTACCAGATTACCCGGAATTGTAGAAGAAAATTCTAGAAGAAGCTCACCGATCAAGGTACACGATTCATCCCAGATCTATAAAAATGTACCAAGACTTGAAACAGATCTTTTGGTGGCCCAACATGAAAAGGGAGGTAGCAAACTTCGTGTGTCGTTGTCTCACGTGCCAGCAAGTCAAGGCGGAACACTAAAAACCTGCCGGTAAGTTACATCCTCTTGATATTCCTAAGTGGAAGTGGGAGGATAGCGGTATGGTCTTTATAATGGGTCTGTCTAAATCTCAAGGTGGACATGATGGACTATGGGTCATCATTGATTGGTTGACCAAGTCAGCTCACTTTCTGCCAATCAAGAGCCGATGGTCAGTTGATGTTCTTGCTGCCTTATACATCAAAGAAGTTGTCTGACTGCATGGAGTTCCTACTTCGATCGTATTTGACCGAGACCCACGCTTCACTTCTCATTTTTGGAAGGGTCTTGATGGGGACATCACCTCCCATGCCCATGTTCACAGCTCGTCTCCTCGCCCCGGTTGCATCCGGCATGGTCTAGTTATTTAATTTTGAGTCCTATGTAATTTTTATTTGAGTCATTTGATATATTTTCCCTTTTATTTGAGTCATGTTCCTAGGTCT
This sequence comes from Amorphophallus konjac, assembly GCA_022559845.1. Lineage (NCBI taxonomy): Eukaryota > Viridiplantae > Streptophyta > Magnoliopsida > Alismatales > Araceae > Amorphophallus > Amorphophallus konjac. The sequence continues at coordinate 144,180,513 of CM040117.1, read as the reverse complement.
TGTGTTTATTTCCCTAAGTTTGAGTGTCATTAGGTTGTCTAGTTAGCTATTGGGCCCAATTCATTGGGCTTGGCCCAAGGGCTCCCCCCTACCCCCTCGGTTATTTGTCCTTGAGTCAATTGTCAGGGTCTTATTGTAAAATGTGGGTTGCCTATATATAGGGCCCCATTCCCCCCATTTCAAGGTAATGAATCAATGAATGAAAAACTTTCCATTTTGAGAGTTTACACTTCTTATCTAGTGGAGAGATTCTATTTTTTGGGTGAGAGACCCTAGGGGAGAGATTCCCCACCCATCCCTCTCTTAATCTCTCTTTTTCACTCCCCTTTCTCTCTCCTCCACACCCAATTTCGAAAATTTTCTCTCTCCTCCCTTCCTAACCACCACTCTCCCACCTACCCCCATTAAAGACCACTCCCCTTCCCCACACATCCCATTACTCCACCCCCTAGTCCCAAGAGAGATTCCACCAATCCTAGCTCCACCTCCCAACCCCCAACTACCCCACCAACTTCCCCAAGCACCCTTCCCACTACCCAAAGTAGCTCTCCACCTTCCCAAGGCACCTCTTCCCATCCCCAAGACCACCATTGACCACCCCACATTAAAGGAAATTCAAACTCACATGCCCTCCATCCACTTGTGCCCCCCCCACCTTCCTCCTTCTCCCTCCAAGCCCAAATTCGTAGCTCCTCCTCCCACCACCTGTTAGACCCCCTTCCAGACCCTATTCTTCCCCTCCCACACCTTGGAACACCCCTTCCTAGACCCCACCACAGCCAGGGTTCTCCCCACACTCATCCACCTCCATTTCCCCTCCTATATACCCCATTTCCCCCCACCATCTTCAACCTCCAGCTTTCAGTTCGCTGGTAGTAGAAGAGTAGTAGTTTGCAGAGGTGACCTCGACCACATCCCAGAGAATCTGATGGCCCAAGAGGTATCCATGGAAGCGTCTACCTGTCTTCTTTGCAACGGCGGTGGTCTCGTCCCCTTCCGAGCTTTGAGCTGACCGGGAGATCCGTTCTCCTACAACTGTGCAGAGCTGCCCCTGCTGAGCACCTGAGCCATAGTAGAAGCTCTGCCACGACGAACCTTGGAAGATTCAGGCCACAAGTTCTGCTGCAAAGTTTTTCCTCTTCCTGTCTACTTTCAGAATCAAGAAGTGGAACTTCTATCGACGTCTGTGGGCCATTGTTATCATTTTTCTCCCTCAGGTACGCAGTTCAGCTTCCCACAGCCTGCACCGACCTGTCATCAGTGTTCAGAGTCCCCTAGTCTTCTCCTGCATCGTTTGGCTTCCTCGTCAGTTTTTCTGCGAAGAGGACTCATCCACGATTCCAAAAACTCCAGCGGTTCTTGATTCTGAGTTCGGGAGCTGACGGGACATCCTCTACAACCTGCGGTTGGACGCCAGAAGCTGCCAGTCCAAGAATCTGCCTCCCTGCTCGGGCCTCCACCCAGACCAGCGTCGGCACCAGAAGAAATCAAAAAATTTGGACGACTTCCCTGGCCTCCTATGAAAATTTTCCAGGTGGTTTTATCCCCAACAAAATTCAGCATCAGTCGCAGCAACCATTTCTTCGATCATCTGTCAGCACCCACAGAACATGGACAGAACCGACGACCTCCCATCTTCGGTGTTCCTCTCTCAAGTTCCCCTCCCCGCTTGGCCGGATGAAGGCCCCTCCCTATGTGGAGGTAGTTTTAGTTGTAATATCACTTAACCCCCACCCCAAGATCCCCCTCCTGCGAGAGGTGTAGCATTGTAATCATTTGGGCAGGTCAAGCTACCCCGACGCGGCATGTGGGCATCCACCCGCCTCCCCGCTAACCCTCGTCTCCGAGCGGGACCGGTTTCTTCAAACCAGTCGAGTAAGTGCTCTAAACTTTGCTCTAATTTGTGCTTGTTCTTTCAATATTAGTTCATAAACTCCGCTGGCCGTGAATGAGAGCCCGATCTCTAAGCTCCTTTGCTATAAGTGATCACCGTGAGAAAAGGGTGGAACCCGTGCCCTCGGCACGACGTCGGCTCCCTTGAATTGGGCTGCCACTACCTTTGGGAATCAACTTAGGCCTTGCTGGCCCTCTACCAGTAAGGGCCCAGCCCACACAACCTCCACTTGACATTGCCAAGTTACCCCGAGTCTTGGTGAGCATCGGGTGAGCGGTCGCCGACATCGGTCCGTTTGATTGCGATTGTTCTTGTTTGTTTAAGTCCTACGTTGTGTCACATCACAACAGCTTTCATGCAGTTTATGAACAATGTATTTCGGCCCTATCTTGATCAATGGGTCGTGGTATTTATTGATGACATCTTGATCTATTCCAAGAATGAAGTGGAACATGCTGAACATCTGAGGTTGGCTTTGCAATTATTGAGAGATCATCAACGATATGCCAAGTTTAGTAAGTGTGAATTCTTGCTGCAAGAGGTGTCCTTTCTCGGACATATCATTACGAAGGAAGGGATTTCTGTTGATCATTCGAAGGTTGGGACAGTGAAGAATTAGGAGCAGTCTACCAGTGTGACGGAAGTTAGAAGGTTCTTAGGCCTGGCAGGCTATTACCGAAGATTTATTCAGGATTTCTCTAAGATTGCGGTACCTATGACAAGATTAACCCACAAGGAGAACAAGTTTGATTGGTCAGATGACTGCCAATGAAGCTTTCAGACTTTGAAGGAATGTTTGACCACTGCACCTGTTTTGGCTTTACCTTCTGGTGAAGGAGGTTTTGTTGTTTATACTGATGCTTCAGGTATTGGCTTAGGCTGTGTACTCATGCAGCATGGGAAGGTGATTGCCTATTCTTCTAGGCAGTTGAGGAAGCACGAAGAGAATTACCCTGTTCATGATCTGGAATTAGCAGCAGTGGTGTTCGCATTGAAGATTTGGAGGCATTACTTGTATGGAGAAACCTTCACAGTGTTTTCAGATCATAAGAGTCTGAAATACTTATTTTCTCAGAAGGAACTCAACATGAGGCAGAGGAGATGGTTGGAGTACTTGAAAGACTTCGACTTCTCGATTGAGTATCATCCTGGCAAAGGCAATGTTGTGGCAGATGCTTTAAGCCGGAAGCCTGTGGCTAGATTGTCCAGTCTCATGTTACAAGAATGGAAGTTACTGGAACAGTTGTCTAGTCTGGATCTTAATATTGACAATGATCGGGCTATGATTGCTCAGATTCAACTTAATCCCGAACTGTTAATGGAAATCAAGTCCTTGCAAGATAATGATCCCGAGCTGGTAGAGATCAAGGGAAGCTTGAGCAGCAGACCTAACTTCATGTTGGCTGAAGATTGAAGATTATTATTCAAAGGCAGAACTTGTGTACCTGATGAAGCTGGAATAAAGAACAAGATTCTTGAGGAAGCTCATAGATCCAGATACACCATTCACCCTGGAGGCACTAAAATGTACAGAGATTTGAAGAGATCCTTTTGGTGGATGAATATGAAAAGGGAAATTGCAAACTTTGTGAGTAGATGCTTGGTTTGCCAGCAAGTTAAGGCCGAACATTTCAGACCGGTAGGAAAAATGAAACCACTCGACATACCCCAATGGAAGTGGGAAAGCATTGGCATGGATTTCATTATGGGTCTACCTAGGACTCGTGGTGGATTTGATGCGATATGGGTGATTGTCGATCGATTGACTAAGTCGGCTCATTTCTTACCAATTAAGTCCAAGTGGACAGTTGATGTATTGGCTGCTTTGTATTTGAAGGAAGTGGTAAGACTCCATGGCATACCAGTCAGCATTGTGTCTGATCGAGATCCCAGATTTACTTCACATTTCTGGAAGGGACTGCAAGAGTCTTTGGGTACTCGTCTGAATTTTAGTACTGCTTTTCATCCGCAGACAGATGGACAGACGGAAAGAACCAACCAGATAGTGGAAGATATGCTACGAGCATGCATGATTGATTTTTGGAGGTAGTTGGAGTGATCACCTGGCATTGATTGAATTCGCCTACAACAATAGCTACCAATCCAGCATACAGATGGCTCCTTTTGAAGCATTGTATGGTAGAAGCTGTCATTCCCCATTATGTTGGGATGAGGTAGGTGAGAAACAGTGGCTTAGACTGGATCTTATTTCAGATTCATCACAGAACGTCCGTATTATCCGAGACCGGTTACAAGTAGCCCAATCCAGACAGAAGAGTTATGCCGACAACAGAAGAAGAGCATTGGAATTTCAGGTTGGCGAGCATGTGTTCTTAAAGGTCTCTTCGACGAGAGGGATCCGAAGATTTGGTATTCAAGGCAAGCTAAGTCCGAGATACATTGGTCCATTCGAGATTCTGGATAGAGTGGGAGAAGTTGCTTACAGACTGGCTTTACCACCGCAGTTTTCCGGCGTGCACAATATTTTCCATGTGTCTATGTTACGGAAATATGTGTATGACCCCACTCATATCATTCAGCAAGTGGATTTCGAACTAAAGGAAGATTTGGCCTATAAAGAAAGACCTATCGAGATTCTGGACCGGAAGCAACAGCAACTCCGGAATCTTTCTATACCGATGGTCAAGATTCAGTGGAGTCGGCGTGGGACCGAAGAAGCTACTTGGGAGTCTGAAGATACTATGCGGAAGCGGTATCCCGACTTATTCTAGGTGAGCGATCTCTTTCCCTACTCTCGGTTATAGTGCAGTGAATTTGGAGGATCAAATTCTTTAAGTAGGGGAGGGTGTAATACCCTGAATTATTATTTGAGCCCAATATAATTATTAAGCTTTTATTAACTGAGAATTGAATTTTTATTGAATTAATAATGGAATTTCAGATTATTAATATTTAATTCCTTAGAAATAGAATAAGTGAAAATCTGACTACCTTATAAAAATTCATAAAAATGGTAAACAAGTTAAGGTCGATGTAGTTAGCAACTTTGTCTTCTATAATTAAGCCATTAAAAATCCGTGGTTAGATCTATTTAGTGATTAAGACCAAAAGTGCACACTTTTTCACCCTTACCTAACCTTAGTTTAAAATGCAAAATTAAGGCTTAATACTTAACCAAATGAGCTCAAACCAGAGGCAAATGGACGGCCATGATCTGAGGATCAAAAGTCCTCTACCAATTTCTCGAAACCCTAACCCTAGAATGCGCAGCCGGCCGAGTTTGGTTGAGTCAACCTTTTCGGCGCCGTTTCTAACACGTCACTTGCCCTGTCGAATTCTCTCATCTCCAAACTCTCCAGATGATGTGTGAGCTATAGATAGAAAGCTCTTCAACCCTAGTTTCGTTTGGTAGCAGCTGTGTCCACAGAGGAGTCAGATCTGGGGAGATATCCGGTGATTACTGAAGGTGTGTCGGCAGGCCATCGTCTACCTTCTTCCTTCCTTGTTTCTTCAATTGAGGTAGGAATTCTCAACCAAAATTTGAACATGAATACATCATTTTATTCCTCTCGACGAGATCTATCCAGTGGGACTAAAAGCCCCAATTTTTATCGAGCGTCTAGAGAGCTATCGAGGTTTTTGTGAAGGGCTAGCAAGTTCATTCTTCTTATCTAGCATCTTATTTCAACCTTCGATTGAGGTAGGTTTAATAGGCCAAACTCTAATTAACTTATATGATGTAATCAGCATCTTATTAGCTTTCTTTAGGCTTAGAAAGCCCTAAAATTCGTGATGCATGTTTAGAGAATTTTAGTTCGTAGTAACAGCAGGTTTAGACCTAGTTTTGATATGTTCTTCCGAGTTGATTTCTGATTTCGAAGTATTAATCCTGATCCACATGAACCATATTGTATATGGTTGGATTCAGCATCGTAGTAGCTTTCTTTTGATATAAGAAGCCCCAAATTTCATTCTGTATATTGAGAGAATTTTACGTTTTAGTCACAACATGTCAAAATTAGGGTTACCCGTGTTCTTGCCTTCGTAAATCATGATTTCAGTAAGATAATTTGAAATTGGCCTTACTGTTAGATAGTATTCTCTATTAGCTTTCCAACGGTACCAAAAGCCCCTTATTTGGAGTCCATTTCCATTAGTTATTAGCGTTTTAGTGCAACCCTATCAACCCCCTTAGCTTCCCGGCGTTCATCGGACGCGGAAGGGATGACCGGAGACGACCCAGAGATGGACAGTCTTACGATAGACCGCACAACTCAAGCCTAAACTTTGACTATTTCGACCCTGGTATAACCATAGATAAACGGTCTTTCAGGAACCACACATCCCAGGATGAACGGTTCCAAACTAACCACATATCTAGATATAAGGTCCTAGAGCAACCACATAACTTGGACGGTCCAGAACAAACCACACATCCAGGAGGATGGGCGGTTGACCCAGAGCCCCACAACACACATGGGCGGCCCAACAGGAACCACCCAACCCTTGGGCGGCCCTGACAGAACTACCCAAGTCCCTGGCTTGGCCCTTTGAGCCCCGTTCAGCCCTGTGAGTCCAGCAGGATATAAGGTCCATCCAGAACCGTTTATCCCCACAGAGAGTGACTTAATACATGTTTTCACTGATTCATCTTCATGTCATATATGGTAATTAGTAAAATAGAAACCCACTTGATAAATGATTAATTATGCAACTAAATTTTTATTAATTGCACTTTGTTCATCTTACGCGATCTTGTTCGTTAGCTTATCATCTTGAATCATTCTTTTTGGCATCTTGACTTAATGTATAACTTAATTCTTGTTAATTTGACATGAAATTAGGATTAATATGGTCATTAGCTTGCTGGTTAACTATTGTACTATAGTAGAACATCGTGTTCAACTTCCCGACTTTTATCAAGTCGTTAGACGATTAGCGTGCTAGTCTTGGTTTTACCCCCGGAAACTCTATCCGACGGCTTTACCATCATCACAAGATTTATTTATATCCTTGTTATGAACCTAATGAACTACCAAAAAATCATTTTATGTGTTTAAATCACTGGTTTAAGTCTTGGATCAAATTGGACGACGAGAGGCATGCGCGGCTAGTAGTTGACCGCATATCCTCTTCGGCGGCCTGATTATGACCGCATATCTTTATACGGCCCAGTATGGACCGTATATCTTATTCATGGGTCTTAATGTCTTCTGGACATGAGCGGCCCATAATGCACCGTTCATACCTTAGAGCGGCCCACTGTCAGCCGTTCTTTGTTGACCTCGTGGCAAAGTTTTGGCCCAGTTCCTGTATGCACGGCCCGGTGTTAGTCGTACATACCCTTGCGCGGCTTCTCTATGACCGCACATCTCTTGGAGATGAGTTTGACCGTGTTTTTGTGCTCTTGAATCAAAGGACAAGGTTAGTCCTTTAAATCTTGAACTTATGGCAGTAATTCCTCTGATTAAATTGGCCATTAAAATTGACTGAATGTCTAGACACGTGGGATCTTGGATCTAATAAATCGATGCCAACGCACCGTAGGGGCCTGGTCTGGTCCTGGGGAGAGCGCCCGAAAATTATTGAGCCCATGGGATGTTAATGACATGGTGAGGCATTGCACCGAATACTTGCTTGCTTGTTACGTCTACGACAAAAATCTCTTGTTACTTGTTACTTGATCGTGATTGAATTGATGTTAATTACTGCTTGTTGGCCAATTTTTTATTACTATCTCCTGTTGTAAATTCTTGTACTTGTTATCTTGTTAATTCTTGGCATCTTATATTTCTTGACCTTGCAAGATCTTTTTATTATGTCGTTTCATTATATCGTTATCGTCATTTATTTCTTTTTAGCATGGCATGTGAAAATATAATTAACTTATTAATCATGTAAACTTGCTTGTTACTTCCTACTGAGCGTCAGCTCATAGTTGTTGTTTCCCCCCTTTCCAAGCTATTCAGGTGACGAGCTTACCATCGGGGATGGGCATGAGTGATGTCTTGAGTGCACTAGTTCTAGAGTGGTGTTGGCAGTGTTATCCTATTAGTTGTGCTTTAGAGAGTATTTAGCTTCAGTTATGTTGTTAATGTTTAGTGTTTAATGTCTCAGTTGTATTAAGTTGGTTTGAGGATTATTGTATCAGTTGTGGTTTGTTTAATGATCAATAAGTTTTTTCCATTCATAGAACTTGTGTTATATTTAGATTAGCTCTCTCTCTCTCTCTCTCTCTCTCTTTCCTGCTAGCTAGTTTCTAACTGTACGTCCCGAGTTTCCGCATCGGGGCGTGACAGTCACTCGTTTATTCGGGTTCTGAACGCAATCTTCGGGCCCTGGGAGGCTTCTCGTAGGACTTGTCCTCAGAGCTAAATCCCTCGGGTGTCCCATTTGCCCTTGGCTTAATGCCTATGGCTGCTTTTAGGGGCCGCTCCCTTGGTGGACGGCTTCCGCTTCTCTTTTGGCAAACTTCCGGGCTGGGGAGACTCTGTCGAAATTTTGTCAAAAATCTTGCTTCAATTAACCTACTTTTGACTTTGCTTATTCTCTTCTGGATGCTGTCTTGCAGATAACGTGGCATCCGGTTCTTCTTCCTCTGCATCTCGCGTCGCTGTGACATGGGAGAATGTCCATTCCCTTGATCGGGGGTCCAGGCGGGTAGCCGTGGTGACAGAGTCTTCGGATTTGGAGACCGATACCATTGACACTAGCCGCCTGATGATTCTCGACGGTGATCACTTTAAGTATGAGCGAGGGGATGGTGTCAGACTGGACCACCCCAAGGTCAAGCACTTGATGGACTTCACCAGACGCTTCAACCTTCGCGGGAAGCGTGATATAATTCTCGTCCGTTGAGCTGAGGGAGCCTTGTTAGCAGAAAGAGTAGTCTGAACGAGTCAGTCATTCGGGGCATGCCAATATATCTTCCCAGAGAACTCAAAAAATGGGGTGCCATCCTCAGCGTGCAGGAGCTGACTACAGATATCGGGTGGTTAACAAGAGCGCCACAATTTACACCAGCCCGATGGAACGAGACTGTGGTGCGGACACCCGAGCGCATGCGAGACACGAGCCGGCTAGCCACCGGTACCGCACGAGGAGCACGACTCAAGTCACCTCATATCCCTATGTCTCAGAGACAGTCTGGAGGTTCCCCACTGACTTATAGCATTTATCATATTTTTTGGGGATTTTTATTTGTGTGTAATGTATTTTATTTCCTTTTCGTTAGTGTGTAATTTAGATAGTTCGAGGGGCTTATATGCAAAATGGGGATCCCTAGGTCCCACGGGCCCCCACTCCACTCCCATTGGGCCACCTCAGCTCTAGGGGCCCTGTGGGGTCAGTCAACCCTCCATGGAGGCTTCTAGAAGGGTGGGCCAAGGGAGGGGGACAATGGATTTGAAAAGTCCACATGGGAGGCCACCAACCCCACCTACCATGTCCCCCCTTGACCCTCCTTGGTCAAGGTGCGCCCCCCTCCCCTTTTGTTTAATATTTTTGTTGTATTTTTATCAAACTCCATCCTAGCCATCCATCCCCAACCCCTAGATCCAACGGTGGAGGATGAGTTTGGTGGGAGTCATATATAAGGCATGTAATTACCATTTTCTTGAATTAATGCCATTTTAAACTTGAAAATTGTTGGAGCATGGCCTAGGCCGCCCCCTTCCTCTCTCCCTCTCCCCCTTGCAGCTGTGAAGGTTGCTTCTTGGTGGTGTGACTCCACCCTATCAGTTCCGGTCGCCGCCACCGCCGTCACGAGCCGCCACCGCACCGCCATCAACGGAGTTCTGCCTACGCAGTACCATAGCAGCTTGTTCAAAATTCACAGGTTATCCCTGAGCTCATTTGGCTACCAAATTTGGAGTAGTTGTTCCTGGGATGTTCCTCTCCACCCACAAAAATCAGGCCAGCATTCAAATCAAATTTCCTATATTTTGATTTTCGTCCACTCTTCCATTTCGGTTCTGCCAGAGTTCTATCCAGGTTCACCTCCGTACTGAGTTTCATGTCTTAGAGCCACTTTTGAATTTCTGTTAGATCGCCCAATTTGACTTGGGGTTCCATCCATCGACCCCTTCATCCATAATTTTTCTCAATTTTTGATTCGCTGATCTCATATTTTCTAAAAATCGTTCTCAGACCCATCTACAGTTCTATCCACCTGTTCCCAGATCCGACCACCAGTCACCCCAAAAATCATAACAAATCGGACCCACCTCCAAATCAAATTCTAAAAATATTCCCAGTTCTTTGGTATGATTACCTACAACTTTTAAGATGAGCTCGAAGTCTGAATCCAACTGTACGTAGGCGGTCAACGGCCATTTCCAGGAAACTGATATGCTGATATGAGATTTCAGGAGCTGTGGACCAGAGAATTTAAAAATAGTTAAAGCCCTGGTCCGCGCAGGTTCAGAAGAGTCCACTGGCCCTAGATTGAAGGATTTCGAATCCTCTTTCCAACGGCGCTGGTTTCGTCGCATTTTGGAAACCGGGCCGATCGCAGCGGCCGTTTTTTCCAGAGCGCACGCTGCTGAAACAGCAACATCAGCTCGTGGACAGCACTCTCTCCACTTGGGAACCGGGGCACCCGGCCTCCGGTGAGTGTCGTCGGCTGACCGCCGTCCAGGGAAGCGTGCTGCCAGGGGTCCCCATTACAGTGGGACCCACCCCGCCAGACCCGGAGGATAGGATAGCGTGTGGGCCCCACGGCCCATTGATTGCGCCGTCCGGAAAGCACGAGAACGCGGAGTTCAGCGCGTCGAGACGACATCAAGATGCTGCCCCTCAACCTGATTTACGTGATCCCGAGGGCCCACATGTGACCTTTTACCTCCCTACGTGGAGTGGGTTGAATCTCTTTGTACCGCTATGAATTATGTTAGCCGGGGGCCCGTAAGTCAACCACCCGTCTTCGCCACGCCGGGTGCGTGGAGGTAAAGGTCTTAACTCCTTGGCGTTACATTGCTTAGCTAGTATACGGTATTAGGCCGCTGCCGTGGTGTAGGTACTAGCTCGTGTGTCCATGTCACCGTTGTGAGAGTGAGAGTGACCCGTCCCGCGACTCGATCCGAGTCCGAAAGTTGAGGCAGATTACCCTTGACCTCCGTCGGTTCCTTAACCGCGCATGGTCCGCCCTTTCCCTCGCTTGGGACGACGAGTGAGCTTCCACTTCTGTTAGCGACGTTTCGCCACTAAGAGCTCGTAGTGTCGGGCTTAGTGTCTCCCTGGTGTGTGTTGCTGGTCGCGTCCACATCTAGAGTCTGAGGTCCACCCCACGTAGAGTCGCCTCCCGTGTCCGTCCCGCATCAGTTTGGTATCAGAGCGAGTCGAGTCTAGGGTAGTCTTTGCATATGTCTTGTATGCATCATGGTTTAAGTCGAGTCTAGGATCATCATTATTTTCAAAAAACAAAAAAAAGTGTGTTTTAAATTGCATTTGCACCCTTTACCCGGTATATTAAAAGGTGTTGTCCGAACGTTAGGCTACACCTATCGGGAAGGCCGCACACTTGCGGGAGTGATCTTCGGATCGATTAACTCCGCCACGTACTGGATATTGGTTTAGGTCTAAGTGCATCATTTATTGTGTGTTTGCATTAGTCGGTGTCCTCTAGATTTTGTGTCCGTTGCATGCCCACCCGTCGAGGTACCCAATACTCACCACCACCACCTATGGCGGACTCCCGGGCCCGTAGCTCCGATGAGTCCTCGACGGCCGAGATGTTCCAAGCCATTATGAAACGTCTTGACACGCGTATGGATGGCCTTAGTACGCATATGGATGGCATAAGAACGCGTCTAGAATGTCGGATGAAAGCCCTCGAGGATCGGGCCGAGTCTTCGGATCAGTCCATCCAGGGTCTAGTTGGGAGAATTTCCGTCCCAGAGAGAGGCCCAGTAGTGGCGCAACCCGCGCCGACGAACGACCAACAGGAGCCGGTTCAGCAACCTGCTGTACCAAGAGCTCTGGCGGAGAATGTTGGGGTTCAACAGGTGCATGTGGTGGATGATTATGCATCTGATAATGATCAAGAGGGTAACGGTCGCCGTCATCAACGACGGAATCGTGATGACGAGGAGGACGATAGCATTCTTAGGGGCGTGCGTGCGGACCCTCCCACTTTTAGCGGGTCCTTGGACCCTCGGGTGTATTTAGATTGGGAGGCCGGCATGGACTGGTACTTCGAGTTGTTTGAGATGACGGACCACCGAAGAGTCCGATACGCGAAGATGAAGCTGCAAGGGCAGGCTCAAACTTATTGGATCAATGTGGAGAGCCTGCTCAACCATCGACGTCAACCCCAGATCGGTACTTGGGATGATATGAAAACCAAGTTGATGGGGACATCAACGTCAGCCCGCTCACATTGTGTTGCATCTACGTCCTTTTATATGTGTATGTATACCCTTGTGATATATGGCTACACAATAGTAGGTCTTAGTGGGTTTATTTGCAAAAGGCCATTGGGTATTTTTGCAAAAGTGCATGTAGGCCCTGAAGGGGCCCCCTCCCTCCTCCTTATTAGTCCACTTGGACTCCCGGGCCCAAGGTGGCTGGTCCATGGTCCAACCTTGGACTTGGACCTAGATTTAATTAAAGAAGACAACTCCAACTTGCCTTCTTAAAGGGGGGGGGGGGGGGGGGGGGGGGCGAACCATGTATTATATTGGGGTTTATTGTGGTTGTTCAAACCACATCCCAGCCCTTCACTCATCAACCCTTGATCCAAGGGTCTAGAATTAGTTAGAGACCTAGTCTATATAATGTTGTATTTTTCATGAGAAATTGAATGAAAAAAATCAGAATTTTGTTGCAAGGCTTGAAGCTTGGTGCGCCCCTCTCTCCTCCCCTACTGTTCTTCCTTCCCCAACCCCAGATCTAGAGTGTATCCCCCTTCTATCATCCCCTCTCAACCTCCGGTGATCGTTTGTGCCGCCGCCGCCGCCGTTCGTGCCGCCTTCGAGTCGCCACGGGATCGTCTTCGGTTTTCTATCCTGCTGGACAGAGGTGCAGTTCGTGAATTCCTGAAGCCAGCCACGAGCTCAGATCGATTTGAAATTTTGAGGGTTGGTTCCTATTTTCTAGCCCATTCTTCACAAACAAATCCAAGTTCAAAAGCCACCGTTTCATATCTTTACCATTTCGTTCAACTCTCAATCTCAGATCTGTTCTGTCACTATCTACAGTGACAGTAGCCCTGAGTTCTCCACCTTCGACCACCCTTTTGATTTGTTTTAGACCTTCCAATTTACCTGGGTGTTCTGTCCATCGTCCCCTACCACCACAATTTTTCGTAAAGTTTTATCAGCCTTCTACCTATTTTTAAAAATTCATGTTCTACCGGAGCTATAGTACTTTTAGTCAGATCCCAGATCCAACCTTCATCCAGTAAACAAATCACATAAAACCATAGACGTATCCAAACGTGTCCAAACCAATTTTTCTGTCTTCCCAACTCAATTTCCCACAACGTTTCTGAAGAACACAACCCCAGATTCGAACGTCTACCTCGCGGTCAAAGGCAATCCATAGTCAAGTTCTCTGTAGGTCTGAGTCTTTGGTTACTGTACAACAGGAGATTGAAAATTCCATAAGTCAAGATCCGAGCAGATCCAGGCCAGATCTTTGGGCTTAGGTTGAAGAACTTTAAGCTAGCTTTCCAACGGCGCCAGTCTCGTGTCGATCCAACATCGGTGCTGATCGCAGCGCCCATTCTCGCCGGAGCGCACGCCGAAATACAGAACCGACAGATTTCCGATCGGGTTTTCCGACCGGTGCCGAACGGAGCCGCCGGGCCTCCGACCGGCGAACCAGCGTGCCGCCATCCTAAGGAGCGACCCTCCGGGCATCCACCACTACAGTGGTGCCACCGGGTCCCACACTGCCCCTCCGGACAGCACGTGGGCCCCACCGTCACGTGTTCGGGTGTTGCCGAATCAACGCGAGAAGCCGCCCGTCAACCCGAATTCGGTCCTCCCGGACCCCATTGTGTAGCCCTTTACCTCCCTGCGTGGAGTGGGCAGCGGCTTGCATTTCAGTAATATTGTGTATTAATTGTTCCGGGAGTACGACTTTGGCCGGGTCCGTCTTCCCCACGCCGAGCACGTGGAGGTATCGTCTTCGCTCCTACACTTGGCATTTCACTTATTTCATATATGCTTGTTTAAGCCGCTGCTAGAGAGCATGTGTAGGGATATCTAGCTCGATATATTTTCATATCACCACTGCTGCGAGAGAGAGTGAAGCCGTCCCGTGACCCGATCCGGGCACGAAAGTGCGAGTCGACCACCCTAGCTCTTGCCGGTTTCTCAACCGTGCACGTCCGACGCTTCCCTCGTTAAGGGACGATCGTGAGCTTGTCGTGTCCGTGTCTCGTCTCGCATCACAAGTTGAGGGAGAAGTACCTTCTCGCCTCATATCGCCAACGTCTCATAGACAAGTGGCAAAGCATCTCCCAAGGGAACCGATCCGTGACCGAGTACACCGCCGAGTTCGATGAGTATTACTTACGGTGTGGGGTCACGGAAGAGAGCACTATGACTATATCCCGCTTTGGAAGAGGTTTGCGGCCCAATTATGAATATGAACTCTATCGTCGCAATGCAACAACTTTGGAGCAGGCATATCAGATAGCTCTCGAATTGGAGCAATTCGAGGCCGAGTTCAAGTCACCCCATCGGTTGGGCTCTTTTCCCCTTCGTAGTGTCGAGCCCCGTGGCTCATCTGGCACGAATCCGAGGGCCCCCATGGCTCGACCTCAGGAGCCCGCTCGTCCCGAGCCGTTTTCTCTTAGGCCTCGTCCTCCACCCCCGAGGGACCTTCCTCGTCCCCAGCATCTTACAGCCCCACCCATAGCCCGTCCACCGGCACCAGCACCTCCTGCACGTCCTTTGTTGCCTACGCCTCCTATCCGTCGGGAGGATAAAGGTAAAGGACCTATAATTGGGGAGCCTAGTGGATCACGGCAGCAGTGTTATCGCTGCAATGGGTTTGGCCATTTCGCCAACCAGTGTCCCACCTGCCCATCTTCACATTGGGGACACACAGGTCGAGGATACCACCCCTACGGGCCTCGAGTTAGTCAGCTATGAGGCCGATGAAGAGCTAGCTGATGAGTACTATGAGATGGGAGGTGAGGCCCAGGATGCCCAGCATTCGGACGATACCCACGTGGGGGTCGTCAGATGTATCCTCACCCAGCCACAGGTCAGTGATGACTGGCGACGGACTACTATCCTTCATGTATTCTGTAGGCTGGGAAAGCAAATTTGCAAGGTGGTCATCGATAGCGGGAGTTGTATCAATGCAATCTCCACGAACGCTGTCACTCGTCTTGGTCTCACACCTGTAGACCACCCTTGCCCCTATCAGATATCATGGGTGGATACCACTTCCATTTCGGTCAGGCTGCGGTGCTTGGTCCCGCTGCAGCTCCACTCCTACCATGACGAGATCTGGTGTGATGTTCTCCCCATGGAAGTGGGTAGTATCATTCTTGGTAGGCTGTGGTTATTCGACCGGGATGCCACGCTCCATGGCCAGTCGAACACCTGTACCTTCGACCACGCTGGCCAGCGGGTCACCCTCCAACCCGTTCGGCCCAGGAGCCCATCAGTCAGGGGTCCTACTGGCCCTAGTACTCCGAAGCCTTCCGTTCCCGGGCCTAGTACCCCATCCCCAGCTAGGGCTATGACCGTTACCTCTGGCCCAGGAGAGCCCTCGACGAGGATATTGATGATGATTAGCTCCCGGGAGATGGAGCAGGAGCTTAGTCAGGGCTGTCCGGTGTTTGCCATTACGGTCCGAGAGGTGGAGCGGGACTCCGAGGTTGAGCTCCCACCCGAGGTTGTTCCCATTCTGCAGGAGTATGCTGATGTCTTTCCCGATGAGCTTCCCAAGGGACTCCCACCTATGCGGGATATTCAGCATGCCATCGACCTTGTTCCGGACTCTTCTTTGCCCAACCTTCCTCATTATCGCATGAGTCCCACGGAGCATGTCGAGCTTAAACGGCAGGTCGATGAGTTAGTGCAGAGAGGGTCTGTTCGGCACAGCATGAGTCCATGTGCTGTACTCGCATTACTCACCCCGAAGAAGGATGGCACGTGGAGAATGTGCATTGATAGTCGTGCCATCAACAAGATCACCGTGAAGTACAGGTTCCCTATTCCCCGCCTTGATGACATGCTGGACATGATGGCAGGTGCCATTATCTTTTCGAAGATCGATCTTAAGAGTGGCTACCATCAGGTGAGGATTAGGCCAGGTGATGAGTGGAAGATGGCATTTAAGACCAAGGACGGTCTATATGAGTGGTTGGTCATGCCTTTTGGGTTGACCAATGGCCCTAGCACTTTCATGTGGCTCATGACTCAGGTCCTTCGACCTTTCATTGGAGTCTTTGTAGTGGTGTATTTTGATGATATCCTTATCTATAGCCGTACCATAGGGGACCACTTAGACCACCTTCGACAGGTCTGTCTACTTCTTCGGCGAGAGCAGCTGTTTGCGAACCCACAGAAGTGTGCCTTCATGACACCTCAGCTTACCTTCTTGGGTTTTATCGTGTCTAGTACTGGGGTCTCCGCCGATCCGGAGAAGGTCCGGGCCATTGTTGAGTGGCCAGAACCCCGTACGGTTCATGATGTCTGTAGCTTTCATGGCCTTGCGACGTTCTACCATCACTTCATCCGCGGATTTAGCTCCCTCACCGCCCCGATCATGGATTGCATCCGGAAGGGTACATTTGTATGGACAAAGGCTGCATCTACCGCCTTCAAGGACATCAAGGAGCGCATGACCCAGACACCTATCCTTCGATTGCTTGATTTCTCGAAGGTGTTTGAGGTCTCTTGTGATGCGTCGGGTGTTGGGATTGGAGGAGTTTTGAGTCAGGAGTCCCACCCGATCGCATATTTCAGCGAGAAGCTGAATGATGTGAAACTGCGATATTCCACGTATGATAAAGAATTCTACGTAGTTGTTCAGGCTCTTAGGCATTGGAGGCACTATCTTTTACATCAGGAGTTTATCCTATACTCCGACCACGAAGTATTATGGTACCTCCATTCGCAAAAGAAGCTTAACTCGCGTCATAGTCGTTGGGTCGAGTATCTCCAGCAGTTCACCTTTGTGCTGAAACATAAGGCTGGAGTGGAGAACAAGGTGGCTGATGCCTTGAGTCGGCGAGCATGTTTGCTTACCACCATGAGTGCCGAGGTCATAGGGTTAGAGAAGATGAAGGAGGCCTATGTTGATTGTCCTGACTTCGGTCAGATTTTTACCACTCTCCAGGCTGGACCCTCGAGAGACCTTGATGAGTATGTGCTTCAGGAGGGTTACCTCTTTCGAGGTAGCAGGCTATATGTTCCCCGAACTTCGGTTAGAGATTTCTTAGTGTGGGAACTACATGCGGGAGGTCTAGCCGGCCACTTTGGTCGGAACAAGACTATCGAGGCAGTAGAGCATCGATTTTATTGGCCGAGCTTGAAGCGCGATGTTGCTAACATCATGGCTTAGTGCCGTACATGTGCTATGGCCAAGATGAAGAAGCAAAGCTCGGGCCTTTATACGCCTCTTCCCGTGCCTGATGCCCCGTGGCAGGATGTTAGCATGGACTTTGTTTTGGGATTGCCACATACCTCCAGGAAGCATGATTCGGTCTATGTGGTGGTTGACTGTTTCTCAAAGATGGCCCTCTTTATTCCTTGCTCGAAGACTTTGAATGCTTCGAGGGTAGCCCGCCTTTTCCTTACGCATGTGGTGTGCAAGTTCGGGTTGCCTCGCACTATAGTGTCTGACCGTGATGTTAGATTCACTTCTTATTTTTGGAAGACACTATGGCATATGATGGGTACTCACCTCAAGTTTTCTACTGCATATCATCCCCAGACAGATGGCCAGACCGAGGTAGTAAATAGGAGTCTGGGAGATCTTTTGAGGTGTCTAGTCAGGGACCGCATTGGGGATTGGGATCTCATTTTACCCATGGCTGAGTTTGCATACAATGATTCGGTGAATAGGTCTACCGGCATGAGTCCATTTGAGATTGTCACAGGTCGTAGGCCTAGGAAACCCGTTGACCTTGTCCCCATGCCTATCCATGCTAGAGTGTCGGAGTCGGCCGAGTCGTTTGCTAGGCATGTTAGGAGTTTGCATGATGACATCCGTCGTCACATTGAGGCCAGCAATGCACGGTACAAGGAGTTAGCCGAAGCCCACCGACACCATCGAGAGTTCCACGAGGGTGAATACGTCATGATCAGGGTAAGACCTGAACGGTTTCCCTCTGGAACAGTTAAGAAGTTGCAAGCTCGCGGAGCCGGTCCCTTTAGAGTGTTGAAACACGTTGGATCCAATGCGTATGTTGTGGACCTGCCCGAGGAATTGTTGGGTTCGGTGCAGTATTCAGAGGGGGGGTGAATGAATATAGCCCTTTAAAAAATTTTGCCCATTTAAAAACCTTCACCCAAAATAATATTTCGCTCACTTAAAAACTGGAATGCTAACAAGACAGATTAGAACACTCATCTACAGGACCTATAAGCAAACAGTTGGAACGCCCTTATGCATACATCTAGCATAACCACAATTGAACAAAACAAACACACTGCACAAGGGGTTTTTAGGTGGTTCGGTCCAGCAGACCTACATCCACTCCACACTCAACCCGAGTGTGGCTTCCTGCTGACTCACAGCTTGAACCGTTGGGCCTCACAGCTTGCCTACAATCAGCTGGGCGACACAGCTTGCCGTCCGAGGAATCCTCCTCGCCCGCTGAGCAACACAGCTTGCTGTCCAGTGGAATCCTCCACTGCAAATCGCTGGGCAATACAGCTTAGCCGTCCAGAGGCAGCACCTCTGCAATCCGTTGACTAACAGCTTGAATAAAGGAGTTCAAAAGAAAACAAAAGATGGAATCTCAGCATCGGAAAGTTGTAAAAACAGAAGCACAATTTGTGGCTCACAAGGAGCTGACTCGCCTGGATTTGATCCACGGCCAGTGAAGACTAATCTTCAGGCAGCTGCTCTCCTCTTCTCTCGATCTCACTATTTCTCCACAGCTTCTTTCTCTTCTGCTTCTTCTAATCTCTCACTGTCTGCTCTTCCCTTTTTCTTCTTCTTCTCTTTTGCTGGATCGAAGGGCTTTCTGCTCTGCTGTTGCTCTTTCTGCTCTCCAGGCTTCTTCTTCGATCCGCCTCCATCTGAAGACGAAGCCTCCAATATATACTAGCAACAGTAGGGAGATAGGGCATGTGCTTCCCACGCCTTCCGTCCAGAAGATTCCTCCTCGGATCACATGCTCAGCACCACCTCGGATCACGTGTCAGGTGCCAGCTTCGGGTCACATGCCCATTCATCAGTACGCTCAGCAACTGGAGTTAGATGGCGTCAACCCACTTGCTCCAAGGAGTTGACACAGCCTTCAGAGATCTTCAACCCTTTTTAACTGCTGCGTCGACGCTTCCAACCCGTGGCGTTGGCGCATTGATGCGTTCCAGTGAGCAACCAGCCTAGCCTTTTTTAACTGTTGCGTCGATGCTGCTCCACTCCTGCGTTGACGCATTGGAGTATTTCTGACAAGGCCTCTGCTTCTTGAGTGGCTGAGTTGACACAGCCTTTGCGTAGAGTTAACGCTGTGAAGAGTATCCGTGGATGCATCTTCACTGGTGCGTGGACGCCTTAAGCTCTAGCGTCGACCCTGTTCCTGTCTTGCATCAGGAATTAATTCAAACGAAAAGGTTAATGAATCAAGACTTAGTCACAAACACGCCATTCATGTCTCATTGTGAATTAGATCTGAAGCAGTGTATAGACTTGGTGAGCTTCGAGCAGTGTATAGACTTGGTGAGCTTCGAGCAGTGTATAGACTTAATGAATGAGTGCATGTGAAAGGCAGTGTACAGACATGGAGTTAACATGTAAGAGAATAACGAGTGTATAGACTTACGTGAGACGCTCAATGAGACGCTCAATGTACAAACTCTAAGTGAAAGTCCGATGTACAGACTTTAGCTGAAGACCACTGTATATACTTGAACCACTCGCATGCTATGCAGTGTATTGACTGAATGCTCAATGCAATGCTTTATGATCTGATGAACTGACTGAACAACAATGCAATGCTTTGATAAACAGACCGAGCATCAAAATGATTGAATAAAAATTGACTCATACAGCAAGATGAGTCATAGTGATTAACTCACAATAAAACCAATCATCAAATGATTAACACACAAAGCCAATCATCAAAATCTCATCAAAACCACAGGGGCACAACAATCTCCCCCTTTTTGATGATGGCAACACTGCACTGTGAGTAATGCTGATGACACAAACTATTCTCCCCCTTTGACTTTATCAAAAAGAAAATAGTTTGAGAAATTAAAGCATGTATAAAAATTCAGTCAATTTCTCCCCCTTGCAAGAACATAATTCTCCCCCTTTAAGAGTTTCTATGCAGCATGATGCATATAATATGGAAGCTCTCCTTCAATAAGTGGAATCTTATGAGATGAATGGGACGGAGATCATAGGGATAAGTTCAGATCAATGAGCAGAAGAGGTTCAGTTAGTAGATTTTTAAAGAAGCTCCAATCACAGAAAATTCAGTCAGATTTTCAGAGAGATATCAATCTCATAAATCCAAAACATAAGTTTTCAAAGTCTTCCATTTTAGTTCAGGAGTTTACATCATAGCCACATACAAAAAGAGAAAAACATTTAATCATCAGCCAACATATATGATGCAGATGCAATAAGCTTTAGTTTCTCTCTCCCTTTTACATCATTAAAAATAACGACTATATCTGGATCTACTGGAATGATCTTGCTGTTGTGAACGAGAGGACTGCCCTGGAGTTGACTGAGTTTGTCCTGATGCAATTGGTTCTCTTGCTAGTAAGTGTCTGATATCCTGAGACAGCGCACCCAGCTGATGAATAGTAGAAGAAAGATCATCTTTGATAGATTGCTTGCTGTCAAGCTTGTCCCCAAGGGAAGTTAATTTTGCAGTCACTCCGTCTATCTTTTCAAGAACTGCTTTGATGCATTGGGGAAGTGCATTAATAGGACCTTTGACAGTTTCAACTGCTATCCTCACATCAAAACATAAGTCTGTAATTTTGGCAATGGATTGAAAAGTTGAAGCATGATTGCCCTGCATTTCAGTCACCAGTGAGGCTAGCTTGTCAAGGAGAGAGGAGATGTTTTTCAAAATATTTCGTTGAGCTTGGTCAGATACCATCTTGGTAAGTAGGAATTTCTGCCACTCGGATAAGGCAGAGACTTCAAAATGTACAATCCGTGTGGTCAGTTTGTTGAGATGATCATTTGTGAATTCCATTAATTTGTCCATCTTAGCATCCTGACGCTGCAGCATCATTGTCATGTGTGCAAACATCTCTTCCACAGTCGCTGGAGGTGGAGCAGTATCAGAAGTTGGAAAGGTCCTTCTATAAGCACCAATGGCTCTAGACATAGGTGGTTCCAGTGTAGGTGCAGAGCCACTGGGTTCCCCAGTTTCCAGCTGAGGGCTAGAAGATCTAGCAAATGTTTCCTCAAGAACATGCTCATCCCTTGCTGACCTGTCCTCTGGTCTTTCTTTTCGGACTTCAGGTGGGGGAAATTCATCTGTTCTAACACCCTGATCAGCATCTGTAGTTGCTGGCACATGTTTCTGACTTGGCAAAGTCCTTACTGGCTGCCCATTTACAAACTTAAATTTCATGAACTTCTGAAGGTAAGAGGGAGAGTAGACATTTCCTTTAGGGATGATCAGTTTCCTCTCAGAACCAAAATCTACTACAACTCTTCGAAAAATGGCCGTCAATGGAGCAGCATAAGGAAGTGTTCTGGATTGTGTTAAACAGGATCCCATAGTTTGAATAACCACATCAGACAGTGAAATGTGAATTCTTTTCAGCATACGGTACAATAAAAATCACTGCATCTCAGTGACCCTTTCTCTACCACTGCTCTGAGGTGTGATAATAGACGTGCATATATGGTGGAGCAGTCTATGCAAAGGAGGGAACTGGTTTGCTTTCAGACTAGCTAGATATGTTTCCCTGACATCGGAAGGGTCACTTGGTTTGTCGGTCAGGAGAGCATAGGCATTATGTTCATCAAATTCAAAGCTATGCAGCTGAACCCCATCCTTGGGAACTTTCCAGGCTCTTGCTAACAGCTTATTTGTTAATTCGAAACGAATGTTTCGGACAGTTGATGTCAGTTTTGGAATCTCAGGTTCATACTTCAGATTTTGATAGAATTCTCTGACTAGGGTGGGGTAGTAGACTTTATGAGATGTACAGAAAGACCACCAGCCCTGAAAATCCAATGTAGGAAATAGTTGCGGAAATGCATCAAGCAGTTCATGATCGGTATCCACAATATACCGTGAAATAAGGACTTTCAACGGTTCCTCCACGTTGATGACATGAGAGCTTTCCATACCTGTCTGTCCCTTCTGAGCACCTGAAGATTGACCCTGCTTCTCTGTCCTGACATCAAGAGCCCTTCTCTTTTTGGGTGGGGGATCGCGTGGACGCGTCTCTTTCCTTTTCCCTTTACCGTGAGCAGCTTTTGAGCGTGGCTCCATCATACCTTCGGCCAATAGTGGACTTCTGTGATGTTCCTCTGCCTCCTTCTCCCTCTTTTTATCAGATTTCAGCGAAAAGCCAAGCAGCTAGAGATGGATGGGAAGAGGACAGATAGAGAGAAGGTGGAGGCTCACGAAACTCACTGGGTTTGAAAAAGTGGAGACGACGGCAGGGTTTACACTGCAGGGTTTATATAGGAAAGCCAATCGCTTTTTGACTCAAAAAGTGTACACTGGTTCACCGTGCTGAACCGGGATTAGATGTAAGTGGAGTGAAAGACTGACTGCGTTGACGCTGCAAAGCGCTGCGTCGACGCCATCAAAGGAGAATAGTATTTGGCATTCTCAAGACAAAGAAATAAGATGACATTCAGGGATTTTTAATCGATAAAAATAAAGTTCCCCTATTAGATAAAAGATTAGACATTATGAGAGCCCTAAAACCATATAATGATGTGGTGAAAAATAATCTTAAGACTTTGACATAATTCCTTGAAGAAGAAGGGCATGATTATGGAATGAGGATTGACCAATTTTCACACTTGGAACTTTCTCAATTCATATCCCTAGAATGTTCAATTTCAAGATACCCCAGTGATTGTGAATTTAACACGAATTGATGATAAACTCAGAAGAAAAGGATTTTATTTTAAGCTTCAGGTCAACCCCATATGAATATTGATAATTGTTATCTTTCAACAGTTGCAGTCAAGTATAGCTAGCCTTTTGACACAGGTGCACATGTTTACCAGACACCAGAGCCCCTGACTACTTAGCATAGCTTACTATTCTACAAATCAGAAGTGGAGTTAGCAACTCACATCATGACATACCTTGTAGCACTTCATTGGTGCACGAAGGTAGTTTCTCAGTGGAAAGTTACCATTGCTCTGCACTAGATTATTTTTCTTTTTAAAATAAAGATAACAGCCCACATCATGACATGCTCATTTGCACTTCATTGGTGCATAGAGACAGTTTCTCAGTGAATGCTTGCCATTGCTCTACAGTTTATGGTATGAATCATTATATATATATATATATATATATATAGGGTATGTTCCCTGAGCTTTTATTTACCCTGAACTGAGTTTGAGAGCAATACATGTATTAAATTCATTTAGCACACAGGTTTCTTTACTTTTATTCATAATAGTTCAAGAAAAGAGAAGTTCTCAGTTTTATTAAATGGTTCTAAGCCTATTCCATAAGCACAGCACTTTATATTCATGAATTTTCATTATTCAAAGAACAGAAGATTTATAAAACACCAACCATTAACACAGCCTAGAGATAGTCAATAATGATCATCACATCTTTTAAGGGAATTATCATTTTAGCTCCCCCTGAAACCATGATATCAGGTCACACTTCAGAACTCAAGAAACTTCCTTCATACTCAAGATTGAATGGATCTTCACTACAAGAGCATTTCAACATGAGAGAGAGATGAGTGAGGACCAATCTTCAGTGCCGCTGAACCTTCTTAAAACATTCAACCAAGTTCAGCAACTGTATTTCAGACAAATCTGTCAGTGCGTTGACTCACTCTAATGACTACGTTAATGCACTCAACCAACCAGTGTAGTATTCTGTCTTTTGATACCAAGTGTTGACTTTGAGCTGTGGCTGCGTTAACTCAATCCATCCTCAGCGTCAACCCACTCATGCAGCTAAACTTGCTTCACAAACGGTTTTTCACGGAAAACAGCCTGAAGCGTCGACCCCATCTTCATACAACGTTGACCCATTTATTCAATCAGCAGCTTCATCTCAGTATATCAATCATCATTTAAGCGGAGATCTCCAACCCAAGCTAACTCCCCCTTAGAATATGCATGAATGAAAGTATGAATGCCAATAAGATGAATATCAAGCTGAAAACTTATTCAGATGTATGCATCCAAGCCATTTCTGTTTAGATTTTTCAAAATTTATTAATATGCAGGACACAGCTCTTCATAAGGACTAGACCCATGGTTCTAGGTGGAGAACCTGGTCACAAGGACCATTCGAATTCAGTTCAACATATGACAAGATAAAAACATCATATATGCAGAATTAAAACTCAATAGCTGAGTCTGGAATACAGACTGATCAGCTAGGCAAGATAAGATCATACATCAGACACACACATCAACATGAAATTCTCATTTTTCATACTCACAATTCTAGATGATGGAATTTAAAGTAAAGTTCAGAACTTACCTGACAAGTAGAATCCTGGGGTTTTCTGTTGAGTGCCTTGGATCATTAACCCCTTTATTCATCAGCTTCCAAGGCACACCTGCAACATTGCAATTAATTTGATCCTGCAGGGACCCAAGCAGTCTTGGGTCCTGCACTACCCCTAACAGGTGTTCTGGGTAATTTTTCAGCAACATGATCATCAACCTCCATCAAAAAACAATTAGTCATGGAATGACCGAATTTACCACAATGTCTACATGAAACAGCAGATTGCCTGGTCCTATGATGCTTATCAACAGGAGCATAGGATCTATGAAATTGAGCATGAGTTGTTCTGTTGTTTACATGAGCATTTTGTTTTTCATTCTTCTTCATCCAACATTCAGCAGATTTGTGACCTGGTTTACCACAGTTAACACATGAAAAGTTCACAGGTCGTTTTCCAGAGAATTTAAAGGCCTTGTGATAAGCATAACTTTCTTGAGCATGCCAGCAGTCCTTGACTGTATGGCCGTAGTTCCCACACTTATAGCACCTTGGGCGCTTACCTCTTGAGTTATTATATCCCCATGAAGGCCTAGACCAACACTCAACAGCCTTATGACCACGTTTGCTACAATTATAACAAATGATATGCTAGTTTAAAGCAGACATGTTTCTTTTGGGGTGGTGATGATTATTTGAGAAATATGTGTCATGCATCACATCATCACTTTTCATCACACTGCAGTTATCCATATAATGACCATGCCTACCATAGTAGTGACATGATGCCTGTGATTTCTTGGCAGCATGGCTATTAGCAGACTGACTAGATACATGCGAGTGAGTAAATAAAGCATGTGCAGCGTGTAAACCATCTGACTCAACCGAGCTAGCAGATTTCAGTCCATGAACATGAATAGTCTTTAACTTCTTTATTTGACCATTCACTTTCAATTTCTGACTATTCTTGACAATTTTTGTTTGGTTTTCATTTTTCTGTGCTTTGAACTGAAATACAGATTTTGAGGGTGACTTCTGATTTCCATTTTGTTTCGGGGATTGCCTAGAGGAACCAGCTACATCAGAACTATGCACAAAGGTAGTGTATAGCTGGTTTCTGGTAATTTCCTTAACATCAGGACTACAGGTTGTCCCCTTTCTTAAATTGTCATCCTTCCCTTTCACGATAGTTTTTACTTTTCTTTTATTCTTAGCAGGGTTAGATGCTGATTGTTCTAGTTCTTGAATCTTATTTTCCAAAGATGTTATATGAAGATCATAACTGGCTATCTCCTGTTCACTACAATTGACACATTCACTTAAGACTTTGTTAGCATTTTTGTACTTCTCAACTTCTTGTTCCAGATTATTCAAAGTTTGTGAGTCTTTATCACAGACAGCTTTTCCTTTCTCTATGATGAGAAGTTTTTCAGACAATCCGGTATTTAACCATTTCATTTTCTCAACTTCAGCTTTTAATTCAGTGTTTTCTTTTTCAAACTTTTTATCCTGAATTTCATTACCAGCACATTCCTCTCTTCCAAGCACTTGTTCCAATTTTTTAATCAGTTCCTCTTCTCTTTCTTCTGCTTTAATTTTCTCAGCAATCAGGTTTTTGTGATCATCTTTAAGTGATGTAAATTGTTCATTTAGCCATTCATTCTCACAAAATAGATCTTCATTACGTTCTCTTAAAACTAAGCACATGTTACAGTTTGATTTAGCAGAAGAAGAATGTGAAACCTCCCCAATGATTTCATTTATTCTAGCCATGAGATTTTCATTCTTTGCTTGAAATTCTTTATTCTCAAATCTCTGTTTATCCAGTTCAGAATTGACCTCAGTCAGCTCTTGCATACCTTTTAGATACTCATTTTCCATCTTAATAAGCTGACTCTTCAGTTCAGATATCTTACCCAAACATGTTTGATTTTCATCTTTCAAAGACGCAATCTGCTCCTTGTAGTTATGAATATCTAGCAAACATGCATCATAAGATTCTTTCAGCTTTGAACAATTTTCATCGGGATTCAATAAATTAATATGATAACATTTCTTTTTCAACATTTTATTTTTAGATTTTAATTTCTTGGACCTTTTAAACAGATCTTCATAGTGTATAGCTGGTTTCTGGTAATTTCCTTAACATCAGGACTACTGGTTGTCCCCTTTCTTAAATTGTCATCCTTCCCTTTCACGACAATTTTTACTTTTCTTTCATTCTTAACAGGGTTAGATGTTGATTGTTCTAGTTCCTGAATCTTATTTTCCAAAGATGTTATATGAAGCTCATAACTGGCTATCTCCTGTTCACTGCAATTGACACATTCACTTAAGACTTTGTTAGCATTTTTGTACTTCTCAACTTCTTGTTCCAGATTATTCAAAGTTTGTGAGTCTTTATCACAGACAGCTTTTCCTTTCTCTATGATGAGAAGTTTTTCAGAGAATCCGATATTTAACCATTTCATTTTCTCAACTTTGGCTTTTAATTCAGTGTTTTCTTTTTCAAACTTTTTATCCTGAATTTCATTACCAGCACATTCCTCTCTTCCAAGCACTTGTTCCAATTTTTTAATCAGTTCCTCTTCTCTTTCTTCTGCTTTAATTTTCTCAGCAATCAGGTTTTTGTGATCATCTTTAAGTGATGTAAATTGTTCATTTAGCCATTCATTCTCACAAAATAGATCTTCATTACGTTCTCTTAAAACTAAGCACATGTTACAGTTTGATTCAGCAGAAGAAGAATGTTAAACCTCCCCAATGATTTCATTTATTCTAGCTATGAGATTTTCATTCTTCGCTTGAAATTCTTTATTCTCAAATCTCTGTTTATCCAGTTCAGAATTGACCTCAGTCAGCTCTTGCATACCTTTTAGATACTCATTTTCCATCTTAATAAGCTGACTCTTCAGTTCAGATATCTTACCCAAACATGTTTGATTTTCATTTTTCAAAGACACAATCTGCTCCTTATAGTTATGAATATCTAGCAAACATGCATCATAAGATTCTTTCAGTTTTGAACAATTTTCATCGGGATTCTTTAAATTAATCTGATCACATTTCTTTTTCAACCTTTTATTTTCAGATTTTAATTTCTTGGACCTTTTAAACAGATCTTCATACATCACTATCAATTCATCAAAAGAAACTCCATCTGATCCGAAGCTTACCTGAGTTGAGGTTTCCTCATTGTCACCTCCCCAGTTGGCCATTAAGCATATGGACTTATCTCCTTTTTCATCACAGTTCGAGGTGTTCCCTTTGAGCTTTGAAAGTTCTGGACAATCAGCCTTAGTGTGGCCAGCCTTCCTGCATTTATAGCAAGCGTTAGAGTCAATATTCTTATCAGGGTTAGAATTATACCTTGTTTGCTTTCTGCCTTCATCAAGCTCAGATTGCGAGAGGCTACTTTTCTCGCTTAATGATCCACTGTGCCTGTATATGTTCCGTTTGGTAGAGCCAGCCTTCGGCACGATTAGTTCCATCGCAACTGATCTGAGAACACAGAGAAACTAAAGCACCTAGACCAAGTGAGCACAACAAAGCACTAAGTCGGAGAAACAAAACAACGAACACAGAGAGTGCACTCTGAAATGCACCAACAATTAGCAGGATCCTCTGCAGAATGTTAGATCTGATAGATCAGAGACCCGCTCTGATACCACGTGTTGGGTTCGGTGCAGTATTCAGAGGGGGGGTGAATGAATATAGCCCTTTAAAAAATTTTGCCCATTTAAAAACCTTCACCCAAAATAAGATTTCGCTCACTTAAAAACTGGAATGCTAACAAGACCGATTAGAACACTCATCTACAGGACCTATAAGTAAACAGTTGGAACGCCCTTATGCATACATCTAGCGGAAGCACAATTGAACAAAACAAACACACAGCACAAGGGGTTTTTAGGTGGTTCGGTCCAGCAGACCTACATCCACCCCACACTCAACCCGAGTGTGGCTTCCTGCTGACTCACAGCTTGAACCGCTGGGCCTCACAGCTTACCTACAATCCGCTGGGCGACACAGCTTACCGTCCGAGGAATCCTCCTCGCCCGCTGAGCAACACAGCTTGCTGTCTAGTGGAATCCTCCACAGCAAACCGCTGGGCAATACAGCTTAGCCATCCAGACGCAGCACCTCTGTAATCCGCTGACTAACAGCTTGAATAAAGGAGTTCAAAAGGAAACAAAAGATGGAATCTCAGCATCGGAAAGCTGTAAAAACAGAAGCACAATTTGTGGCTCACAAGGAGCTGACTCGCCTGGATTTGATCAACGGCCAGTGAAGACTAATCTTCAGGCAGCTGCTCTCCTCTTTTCTCAATCTCACTATTTCTTCACAGCTTCTTTCTCTTCTGCTTCTTCTAATCTCTCACTCTCTGCTCTTCCCTTTTTATTCTTCTTCTCTTTTGCTGGATCGAAGGGCTTTCTGCTCTGCTGTTGCTCTTTCTGCTCTCCAGGCTTCTTCTTCGATTTTGCTGGATCGAAGGGCTTTCTACTCTGCTGTTGCTCTTTCTGCTCTCCAGGCTTCTTCTTCGATCCACCTTCATCTGAAGATGAAGCCTCCAATATATACTTGCAACAGTAGGGAGATAGGGCGTGTGCTTCCCACGCCTTCCGTCCAGAAGATTCCTCCTCGGATCACGTGCTCAGCACCACCTCGGATCACGTGTCAGGTGCCAGCTTCGGGTCACGTGCCCATTCATCAGTACGCTCAGCAACTGGAGTTAGATGGCGTCAACCCACTTGCTCCAAGGAGTTGACGCAGCCTTCAGAGATCTTCAACCCTTTTAAACTGCTGCGTCGACGCTTCCAACCCGTGGCGTTGACGCATTGATGCGTTCCAGTGAGCAACCAGCCTAGCCTTTTTTAACTGTTGCGTCGACGCTGCTCCACTGCTGCGTTGACGCATTGGAGTATTTCTGACAAGGCCTCTACTTCTTGAGTGGCTGAGTTGACGCAGCCTTTGCGTAGAGTTAACGCTGTAAAGAGTATCCGTGGATGCATCTTCACTGGTGCGTGGACGCCTTAAGCTCTAGCGTCGACCCTGTTCCTGTCTTGCTTCAGGAATTAATTCAAACGAAAAGGTTAATGAATCAAGACTTAATCACAAACACGCCATTCATATCTCATTGTGAATTAGATCTGAAGCAGTGTATAGACTTGGTGAGCTTCGAGCAGTGTATAGACTTGGTGAGCTTCGAGCAGTGTATAGACTTAATGAATGAGTGCATGTGAAAGGCAGTGTACAGACATGGAGATAACATGTAAGAGAACAATGAGTGTATAGACTTACGTGAGACGCTGAATGAGACGCTCAATGTACAAACTCTAAGTGAAAGTCCGATGTACAGACTTTAGCTGAAGACCACTGTATATACTTGAACCACTCGCATGCTATGCAGTGTATTGACTGAATGCTCAATGCAATGCTTTATGATCTGATGAACTGACTGAACAGCAATGCAATGCTTTGATAAACAGACCGAGCATCAAAATGACTGAACAGAAAATGACTCATACATCAAGATGACTCATAGTGATTAACTCACAACAAAACCAATCATCAAATGATTAACACACAATGCCAATCATCAAAACCTCATCAAAACCACAGGGGCACAACAGGAATATGGTATAAGCTCTACCTACAATGTATCGGATCTTGTTGCATATAGTGACCCAGTGGTGATCCCTAGTGAGCCTTTGGAGCCATCTCCTCCCCTTGAGAGCGATCCTACACCTGAGTGTCCACTTCCACCTCCAACCCCTTTTTCACGGCAGCATGAGCATATAGATCGTATACTGGACGAGTAAGTGACAGTTACCAGGAGTGGATCTTACCCGCGCTACCTAGTGCGATGGAGAGGACGGCCCGCTACGGAAGACACATGGATCACACTTGGAGAGTTGTAGCGGATTGATCCGGATCTTCTGGAGCGATACCGGAGCGATGCAGACCCTTACTCGACAGGGTCAAGTTTCTCCCACCCGGGGAGAATTGGTGCGGACACCCGAGCGCATGCGAGAAACGAGCCGGCGAGCCACCGGCACCGCACGAGGAGCACGACTCGAGCCACCTCAGCATCCCTATGGCTCGGAGACAGTCTGGAGGTTCCCCACTGAGTCATAGCATTTATCAAATTTTTTGGGGATTTTTATTTGTGTAATGTATTTTATTTCCTTTTCGTCAGTGTGTAATTTAGATAGTTCGAGGGGCTTATGTGCAAAATGGGGATCCCTGGGTCCCACGGGCCCCCACTCCACTCCCATTGGGCCACCTCAGCTCTAGGGCCCCTGTGGGGTCAATCAACCCTCCATGGAGGCTTCTAGAAGGGTGGGCCAAGGGAGGGGGACAATGGACTTGAAAAGTCCACATGGGAGGCCACCAACCCCACCTACCATGTCCCCCCCTTGACCCTCCTTTGTCAAGGTGCGCCCCCCTCCCCTTTTGTTTAATATTTTTGTTGTATTTTGATTAAACTCCATCCTAGCCATCCATCCCCAACCCCTAGATCCAACGGTGGAGGATGAGTTTGGTGGGAGTCATATATAAGGCATGTAATTACCATTTTATTGAATTAATGCCATTTTGAACTTGAAAATTGTTGGAGCATGGCCTAGGCCGCCCCCTTCCTCTCTCCCTCTCCCCCTTGCAGCTGTGAAGGTTTCTTCTTGGTAGTGTGACTCCACCCTATCAGTTCCGGTCGCCGCCGCCGCCGCCACGAGCCGCCACCGCACCGCCATCGCCATCAACGGAGTTCTGCCTGCACAGTACCACAGCCACTTGTTCGAAATTCACAGGTCTTCCCCGAGCTCATGTGGCTACCAAATTTGGAGGCGTTGTTCCTGGGATGTTCCTCTCCACCAACAAAAAGCAGGCCAGCATTCAGATTACGTTTCCTATATTTTGATTTTCGTCCACTCTTCCATTTCGGTTTTGCCAGAGTTCTGTCCAGGTTCATCTCCGTCCTGAGTTTCATGTCTTAGAGCCACTTTTTGATTTCTGTTAGTTCGGCCAATTTTACTGGGGGTTCCATCCATCCACCCCTTCATCCAAAATTTTTCTTAATTTTTGATTCGCCCATCTCATATTTTCTAAAAATCGTTCTAAGACCCATCTACAGTTCTGTCCACCTATTCTTAGATCCAACCACCAGTCACCCCAAACATCATAACAAATCAAAGCCACCTCCAAATCAAATTCTAAAAATAGTCCCAGTTCCATGGTTTGATTACCTACAACTTTTAAGATGATCTCGAAGTCTGAATCCAACTGTGCATAGGCGGTCAAAGGCCATTTACAGGAAATTGATATGCTGATCTGAGATTTCTGGGGCTATGGAGCAGAGAATTTAAAAATAGTTAAAGCCCAGGTCCGCGCAGGTTCAGAAGAGTCCACTGGCCCTAGATTGAAGGATTTCGAATCCTCTTTCCAATGGCACTGGTTTTGTCGCATTCTGGAGACGGGGCCGATCGCAGCGGCCGTTTTTACCGGAGCGCGCGCTGCTGAAACAACAACATCAGCTCGTGGATAGCACTCTCTCCACTTGGGAACCGGGGCACCCGGCCTCCGGTGAGTGTCGCCGGCTGACCGCCATCCAGGGAAGCGTGCTGCCAGGGGTCCCCATTATAGTGGGACCCACCCCGCCAGACCCGGAGGATAGGACAGTGTGTGGGCCCCACGGCCCATTGATTGCGCCGTCCGGAAAGCACGAGAACGCGGAGTTCGACGCGTTGAGATTACATCAAGATGCTGCTCGTCAACCTAATTTGTGTGATCCCCGGGGCCCACATGTGACCTTTTACCTCCCTGCGTGGAGTGGGTTGAATCTCTTTGTACCGCTGTGAATTATGTTAACCGGGGGCCCGTAAGTCAGCCGGGGTGTCTTTGCCACGCCGGGTGCGTGGAGGTAAAGGTCTTAACTCCTTGGCATTATATTGCTTAGCTAGTATACGGTCTTAGGCCGCTGCCGAGCATGTAGGTACTAGCCCGTGTGTCCATGTCACCGCTGTGAGAGTGAGAGTGACCCGTCCCACGACTCGATCCGAGTCCGGAAGTTGAGTCGGACTACCCTTGACCTCCGCCGGTTCCTTAATCGCGCACGGTCCGCGCTTTCCCTTGCTTGGGACGACGAGTGAGCTTCCACTTCTGTTAGCGACGTTTCGCCACTAGGAGCTCGTAGTGTCGGGCTTAGTATCTCCCTGGTGTGTGTTGCTGGTCACATCCACATCTAGAGTCTGAGGTCCACCCCACGTAGAGTTGCCTCCCGTGTCCGTCCCGCATCAGACTGCCGGGTGCATTGACAGAGAGAAGCCCATATATGGTTTATTCCTCGCCCCGCTAAAATGGGGGTATCGAGATGAGATTTTTCTTCTGGACTGCCTGGCAGTCCGCTTCAAACATTAGATCTCCGTGGGATGGTTTGGAGAGCTTAAAGCCACTGACGCTCATGCTTTGAGGCCGGGGGTTGTTGAATTCACAGACTATGTGCTGCGGCAGTATGCTCCAATCCCGGTGCATGCCAGTGTTTATCACATCGTATATGCTTCCTGGTATCGGTATCCAATCTCTCGAGATTTGTGCTGCGGGATGATCGAAGTCTTCTGCTCGGAATACAATACTTTCTAAACTGTAGAGGGAGAAAATTCACTGGATCTCTAGAGTCTGTCCCAGCTGAGTGGCTTGCCGATAGACGGGGAGCCATATGAAGAAGTTTGTTTTCTGGACTGGCTGAAGGACCAGACGGACGGCGAAGCCAAGTACTTCACAGGCTTTGCCTATTGCTATTTGATGAAGCAATACCGCACCCTACTGCGTTTGACGCTTGATTCACGAGAAGCGCGGAAGCCTGGCGAGAAGAGGCGCGTGCGGATGGGCATGTGGCTTCAATATTTCTTTGGTGGGGAGCGGAAATATGAAGACTTTCCCACATTTGCTCCGACAGTAGTGAAGCGAAAGAAGAGGGCCCGTCACCAGACAACCTTCCCCACCACTTCAAGGAGAGGGCGACAAGGGGGCCCAAACCCTATAGGAGTTGATGCAGTCACGCACTGTGCTGCGTATATGACTTATTGGCTTTGCTCGTTCGCTATTCCTCAGGGGGACGAGACAGTAATTAGACCATAGGCCATTTATCTTGCTTGTCTAATGGCCTGGGGGACGAAGCTGTCCCTGTGCCCGGTGGCTTTATGCCTTGTTTACAAGATGTTGGGGGATCTGCACAAATCACGCATCCCCAAAAATTCATGGACAGTTGGTCTGATGCATTTCTTCAACGCCTGGGTCTGCACTTTGTTTCTTGAGGCAGCTCCCCAATTGCTTCAGTCTGATCGTCCTATGCCGAGGATGATCGAGTTTGCCAGTGCTGAGCCGTCTTCAATGGTAGATCAGCTTTTTACTATTCGGGGGAAGTTGACCACAGTCCCGGTAGATTCCCCAGGAGTTCTACATTTTTGGAGCTTGGCATCTAGCTCCAGCGCCCTTGTTAATAAGATGCGGCAATGCCGCCTATTTGAGAAAGAGGAGTTCATTCATCCACTTGCCGGCACCAAGAGCACAAGGCCAATCTTGGAGTCAGAGCTGGTTGATTGGGTACTGGCCATCCGTCCTAGTGTCCTTGTCTTTAGAAAGAGCGGCTTTCTGTGGCTGGAGCCGTACTACCCCTTCCGCTTCGGTCTGGATTTTGGGTATGACTAGAACATCCCCTCCTCCTCGGCATGGTTTAATCTTCTGAGCAAACATTGTGCTGGCCAGACGACCATAGATGAAGCTCGTACATGGTGGCATTACTTCCACCGCCGGGAAGATGTGTCCTTCAGGGTGCCATCCCCCGCTCGTTTGCCCATAGTGACTCCGAACTTTATCAAATAGTGGAATGCACGGACGGGCTTCTACCGTAATTCCCGCAAAGACTGCTGGCATGTTGCTGAGCGTCATTTTCTAGATTCTCTGCCAGAACCTGCCTTAGACATTGATCCGACTTACTTGAAGAAGCTGAAATCTTGGTCCAATACGGAGGTAATGGCATATTTGGAAGCTAGGAAGGCTGTGAAGTGTCGTCGTCCAAGGCTGACCCGAAGATGCCAAAAATTCAGAAGGATGACTATGTCAAGACACTTTGGGGGTTATGCCGGGTTAGCAGCGAGCAGACAGTTCTTCAGACGATTCCCATCCCGGCGGAGGAGCCCTTTCCGATAGTGGCGGGCTGGTGTCCAGAAGTTGATCGTCTTCATCCATATAGGACTTTTATCAGGAGGGAGCTAGGATAGGTGGGAATGCCTGTATTCCAATACCCCTTGGATATTTACCCTGCTTCATTCTCAAGGGCTTTCAATTATCGGCTCATTAGAAGCCATTTTGGACCACCAGCTCTTAATATCTTTTAAGTATGATGATGGTTGGGGGTTGGACCACTTGGGCCTGTATTATCACTTATCTTCTCGCGGCCATGACGATTTGGCACAGCTGGTGGAGAAGAGCGAGAAGATAGGTGATGTTTGCTGGCTTGTTCGTGAGGCGGCTTCCCGAGACAAGGTGCCCCCACTATTTTATTGGTCGCTTACTCCCCGGTACACAGGGCTGCCAGGTATGCTTGTCTTTCGTTTCAGCTTCAAGCCGATTCTTTCATGCTCGGCATGCATCTTTCTCACCCATGCACCTTTGCAGCTCACCTCTCTATGGAGGTGACTCGGCATTACAAGGAGCTGATCTCCATGGTAGAGAAGCCTTCTTATTTTGACATCCCGGAGCCGGCTCCGACCATGATGCCACTGCCTCCTAGCGTTCATGGAAGCAAACTAGGTCCCAGGTCGGGGAGGACATTAGCAAGGCCAAGAAGGCAGACACCCGTGCTACACGAGCGCGCCAGAGGAGGGCTACTGGAGAGGAACCAGTTGTTGCTCCTCCCCAGGTCCCTTC
Organism: Amorphophallus konjac; assembly: GCA_022559845.1. NCBI lineage: Eukaryota > Viridiplantae > Streptophyta > Magnoliopsida > Alismatales > Araceae > Amorphophallus > Amorphophallus konjac. Next base: position 144,144,943 of record CM040117.1, on the reverse strand, counting down.
GTTTGCCGAATTTGAGGGCACTCGGACATAAGGGCCCAAAGATGAAGGTAACATTTCGTTCCTCCGTTACTTGTTCACTTGTTTCTGCCACTTTCGCTGATCATCTTTTTATAGCTACTGGCACTGTTCCATTGTTGGGCTGGAGGTAGTGACGGGTGCCGTGGCCAGAGAGAGAGAGGAGGAAGCCCCTCCAGCTTTCGTTGAAATAGATTTACCTTCACCAACACCACATCAGGAGATGGAAGGTAACTTGCAGTTTATCCATAGAGCTCAGTGGCCCACCGTGTCTTTAGTCATGTCTTGACTGTTTATTGCTTTTGCTTCCAGTCAATGTTCAACCGACGATGCTCCCCAAAGTCGAGGTCATTGGAGAAGCTGCTGTTGGAGAGCAGGTGACTTCAAGGGAAGAACCCCAAGATATTCATCAAGCTGATGCTCCCGAGATAGAAACCGTTGAGGAGGCTCCGGCTAAGGGAGTCACTCTTAGCAGCACGACACTTGATCATATGCTGGAGATTTGGGAGCAGGCCAAAGACTCTTCCTCCTCCGAGCAGGTTGACTACGGTGGTGGCTCCAGTGACGACGAGCTTCCACTGGCTGATACAGAAACTGAAGATGCCGGGGCTTCTTCAGCTTACGAAAGTGACTTCTTGACATTTAGCCCTCCGAGGTTACTAGGAATCTAGCATAGGCCATCATACCCGATCGCAGGAGGAAGGCCGGAACCATCAGAGGCCACTCTTGGAGTCTTAAATATAGTGCCGGTCGAGGTAGGAAGTGTTTTGACACCCGCCTGTAGCATTTCTTGTCATTTCCAACTTGGCTGGCTGACATATATATATGTGATGCAGGCTGAGGTGGCGCCGCCAACTGTGACGGTTCGCATACCTCTTCCAGACTTAGGCACCGGCCAACTGACCTTTGCGCCAGTTCTGCGGCCCATCGCCTTATGACTTCCATAGACTTATGCGGTAGCAGTAGCTTTAGAAGGACCCAGAGCAATTGTAGAAGTTGGTGGCCCAACGGAAGCTGCAGAATCTCAAACCCCGGCCGTCGGTAAAGAATTGCTACTGGAGCAGAGTAGCCTCTCGGAGATAGAAGCGGGAGAAATTGTTGAAGAAGAGGCCGATGCTTCTAGGGCCTTGGCCGTCATTGAGGAATCTTCTCTCGTAGAAGCCGGTGGGACTGCACAGGAGGAGTGGGTATCCTCGGCTATCGAGATGGCCGGCACGGCTTCACCTCAGGGGGTAGGCAAAGAAGTTGTTGTAGCTGAGACTTCTCCAATTGTATCAGCTGTCGTTGTCGAGTCCAACGCTGGTGCCTTGCAAATCATGCCATCGACGTCGTTCGGGGCGAGCAACGATATCTGGGCTGAGGTGGATAGCAAGGTGGACTTTCAGCTCCCCGAGACTTCGCCACTAGGTTTACAATTTTCTAGTGACATGGTGTGGCAGTCTCTGGATAATCTTTAGCGACCCATGTCGGCTTCCCCGGGCTTGACTTATGTGCAGTTGAGGAGTCTGATAGAACACCTCTCCCGCTCACTATTGGCATTTGGGTGCCCAATGGATGATTGGACCCCGCGGGTTACCATGTTGCTGAAGCATTCCAACAGGCGGGAGTACCTTAGCCGGGAGGTATCCGATCAGCTGGCGGCTATAAAATTAGAGAGGGCTGATTGTCGAGCAGCTGCCACTTCATTAAGAGAACCGTGGGGCAACTAAGAAATGTTGCTAGCACTACTTCAGAATGCCGATCCTCCCTCATAGTGCGGCTAGTGGAGCTGTGTGCAGAACTTGCCAAGGCCGAAACTGAATTTCAGGAGACTGAGCGCCTGGAGGTTCAAACCATAGAGGAAGCGGACCTAGCCGAAGGGCAACTTGCCTCCCTAGATGAAAAATTATCGCAGTTGAAACCTATCGAGTCTCGACTGCAAGAGCTAAGTCAATATCCTTCCTTAGGCCTCTTGGAATTGGAAGACATTTTTCTGCGTCCTCTGCAGTAGCTTTACTTTATCTCCTCTTTTTTGTATCCAATTTTGCTCCTTTTTATCTTCGGAGGTTATGTTCCTCGGGGAAGCCCCGAGCAATGATGTACCTCGACACTTCATATCAATGAAATATCTTTGTTTGTCACTTCCATCATGACTTCTTTCTTTCCTTTTCTTTTCTTTCTCTCTCTAGCCGATTAGCTCAGTCCAGGGATATGAGCTACTAGCGCAGGAGAGCACTCACACCTTCAGCGAAGGGGTGAGATGTTCGCTCCATCGCGGATTAACTATTCCCGGAATCGAGCTTTGGCCAAGGTGGGGGCATAGGTAGAGTAGGCTGGAGAGGGGGATTTCTGTAGCCCATTCAAAGAGCAGCCGAACTAGGCCCATCAGGACCAAACGAGGCCATGCTCGCCCAAGTGACAGCCCACAGGGCCCACTTAGGACAAAAAGCCCAATAAAAGATTCGCTTGAGGATACTACCTTCCTAGGCGGCCTCTAGGCTTGGAAGGCCCGAGCGTCGGTTAGGTCACAGGAAAGGTCCATGCCCGAGCCATCTCTCCGCCCGGGAGAAGAAGGCGCATGCCGACCGATCCGACCCATCTTCATCCAAGCTAAGCCTACCGCCCAGATATGGCTGGCCTTTCTGAGCTCGGAATGGCCGACGATTCCTTATCCATGCAGCCGTTAAGAGTCCTCTGTGAGTAGGAAGTTATAAAGGTTAGGGACTCCAGCTCCCCAAGGTGATAACGCTCCCACGATAAGGCAGTAAAAGCCCACGTCGAGGACGTAACGCCCACCTAAGACCCCTCGACTTACGGGACTTCGGAAGACGGCGCACTATTTAAACCAGGGATACCCTCTGGCGGAAGGTAAGGCCAACCAGACGTCCTAAACTCCTGAGCAGGAACCACTTCACCTTTCTGGTGGAGAGGGATCTCGCGTAGAAGCTATCTCTTCCCTTTATCGCTCCCACCATAGCTCCACTGACTTAAGCATCGGAGGGTTTTCCCCAGGGACTCATCCGTGGGCCCCCTGATCCATTTCCCTTTCTTGTAGTTCACAATCTGGTGATCCACTGCCCGCTCAGGACCAGCGCGAGATCACGCCTCTTCATCTGGCGCCATCTGTGGGAAATCGCACAAAGAGCCAGTATGGTGCGAAGGAGCTCAGGGAGGAGTTCCGCCGGCGACAGGGGAAAGGCCATGGTAGCGGTGGGGGATGGCCCCTCTCGGGCCTCGCAGAATCCCCCCTCCAATGCCAGTGCCCCCGTCGACGGACCACCACCCCCCCTGCGGCAGTAGGGCTACCGCCCAACGGTGGTACAGACGCCTTCCAAGCCCTCAACGTAAAACTGGATATCCTCGTGGAACTCATGAGGACCTAGGCAGCTAGGGATGGAAGGTCACGCGCCCCGTCAGGGAGCCCTCCCCGCGAGGATGCATATCACCACACTATCGGAGGCCGCTTCACTCTCCGCGGCCAGCAGATCATCCGCAACAGGATTGGAGGACCCTCGCAGGCTCCGCCTCCGGAGCAAGGGGCTTCCTCCACACTTAGGAGCGGAAAAGCGAGAGCATGCCGTCGGAACCCAGAGACCGATGTCCCCGAGGATCGCCAAGACGTGCCCCCCAACCCCGTGACACAACAGCAGCCGAAGTTATCCCTCTGACTACGAGAGTTCGAGAGACGCTTCGCAGAGCAAGAGTGCGCCCTGCGTGCCCTGCAGAAGGCCTCTCCCGATGAGGATGAGGAGAAGTCCCCTTTCTCCGAGTATATCTTGAAGGTAGAGGTGTCTCCCAGAACCTCCATCCCGACCTTCAAGCTCTACGACGGCCAAGGCGACCCGGCCGATCACTACGACAGCTTCGACTCTCTGATGACCCTACATGGAGCGTCCGACGCCATCAAGTGCCAAGCCTTCGTGACCACCCTGGTCCAAGGCGCGCAAGCATGGTTCCGGGCCCTCGCCCCCAGATCCATCCGAGACTTCAAGCAATTTGGGCGAGTCTTCAAAGAGAGTTTCACTGGGAGTGCCCCCCCAAGGTCGGTAGCGGGGCTCCTGGCCCTTAAGCAGGCGCAAGGGGAAAGACTCCAGGCTTATATTCACTGATTTAAGTCGGAAGCCCTGAGAATCCCCAGCCTGGACGCCGCCTCAGCCATAACCGCGGTGACTGGGGGCACCCGGGATGAGAATCTCCACCGCGAACTTGTCCTCTACCCTCCTTCGACCCTTTCCGAGCTAGTGACTCTGGCGTTGCGCCACGCCAAGTGCGAAGAGGTGCTCAGTGCTTACCGAGACACAACCGGATCGGGTCGGGAGGGGGACAAGAAGCGGGCTTTCGAGCCAAGCTCAGGTTCGGGGAAAAGGCGGAACTATGATGAGGAACGCAAAGAACCATCACAAAAGTACGAGCGGTACACCCCACTAGCCACGCCGGTCTATGAGATCTACGAAGAAATCAAAGACTCGGGTCTCCTCCACCAACCTGAGCCAATGAGGTCGAAGAGCCGTAATCGCAACAAGCACTGCTTGTTCCACAGCAATCACGGGCACGACACCGACGACTGCCACCAGCTCCAAGACGAGATCAAGCGCCTCATCCGTCAGGGTCACCTAGCTCGATTCATAGCCGAGCGTACGGAGGACCGAGGCGCCTCAGAGGAGATCGACAATGCCCCACGAGGGGTCCACATCAACGTCATCTCCGGAGGGATGGCATCAGGAGGCGATAGCAGCCAAGGAAGGAAGCGTCATGCCGAGCTGGTGAGCCGAGCCATAGAGCCTCCCAAGGCCCTGCCGAGTGAGCCCGAGGTCATAGTCTTCTCCGACCGAGACCTGGAAGGGCTGAGCACCCCGCATGACGACTCCCGCATGACTTCGGCTACGATAAACCATTATAACGTAGATAGGATTCTAGTTGACAATGGGAGTGCCCCTGATGTACTATCTTATGATTGTTTCCTTAAAATGGGGGAGGATCCATCCAAACTCCGCATGATCCGAACCCCTCTCTGCGGGTTCAATGGCCTGGCCACCTATCCCGAGGGAGCCCTAAGCCTATCGGTTACCCTCAGCACCCCACCCAAAACCGTTACGGTCATGGTGGACTTCATAATGATTAAAGGTATGATAGCATACAACGCCATCTTCGGCCGGGGAATCCTTAGCCGAATAAAAGCGGTGCCATCTACCTATCACCAGAAAATGAAGTTCCCCACCTGTTGGCACTCAAAATATGATCCTTCGGCGACCAAGCCGTAAAGACGAGTGATACGCCCCACTGAAGCACAGAAGCCGATGAAGGTCAACTTATCAAAGAATCCTCAAGTTGACGGAGCCCCTAAGCTGCCTTGAAATGAGCACCGGGGGACTTTACCTCAGGAGAGTCAGAATGAACCCACAACCAACCGGCAGCGCGATCAAGCATGCCCAATGATCCGGCATCGACCTCGTCATGCCGCTACCCTGCATCCGTCGCCCGACCAAGGACGACGGTCTACCCAATGGCTCTTCTAAGGAGGAAAAACATCCTCGGCCGTCCACAACAAGGGGCCGAAGGTTCTGTCAGCAGAGGGCCCCGATCACCCGACATGGGTTTGGCCCCTCGTCATAATGGGCCCATTAGTGGCCAATTGATCGCCATTCAAGGCGGAATCATCCGGGATGCGACACCATCCCGCCAGGAAGCCTCGAGCACGAGTCCGTCTCGACCAGAAGCACAGATCATAGTGTCGAAGGCCGTGCCAGCAGGATATCCGTATGCTCGGGCCAGACACACGCGGAGGTCTGATCATGGCCGTTCGTCATATCGAGAGCTCCCTCGACACCACGTCAAGGTTTTTCAAAGGCCTGGGCAAAAGGAGCAGTCAACGGAAACTTCCGGAATCATCTCCGGACCCATCGACCGAGCTGCGCCAAGCAAACAAGTTAAAACAGCGTGTGAAGGAATGTCGGCGCCCCTTAATACGGCGCCATCAAACCGGCGCGCCAATTCCATCCTGTCTGCGTCCCGGCGCCATCAAGTCTGGCGCGCCCCTTCCCAGGGCGCCGGATTAACACAAGGCTACATATAGCCTGCCTTCGGCAAAAAAAAAAGAAAGAGAAGGGAGAGAGCCAGAAAGAGGGCATAGAAGGAAAAAAAAAAAAAAGAGAGCAAATCGGAGAGGAAGGCCCTGTTCGTCCGAGGAAAAGCTTGGGGGAGAAGTAGGGTTGTCTACGTAGGTCCCTCGCCGTCGTTTTCCTCACTTGGTACTCGGAATACCGCCGGAGCCGGAGAAGAGAAGCCAGGGATCCGATATTTCATTCAGAAGGAAGGGTCTAGGTGGGTCTCCGTGTTTCTTCCCGTTGAGCCCCTCCCCCATTCTTCCCTGATTTTCTTCCCCTGATACAATGTAAGTGAGGAAGGGGAGGGGCGATGATACGAGCCTGACCTCCCCTTCTCTCACCATTTCCTTTGCCCTTTTTGCTTCATCTGTAATCGTTTTCTTCATGAATGCAAACGGCGGCCGAGTGACAATGCCGGCGTCGGAATATATATTCTCTGCATATATGTATGCCTGTGTTGTTCACAGGATGAATGAAGAGCTATTGTGATTGTTGTCGTATCTCTCCCTCTTGCTCTCTAACCCTCCTTCGAGTGTGCATTGGATGGTTTCCCCAATATATATACTATCGTATAGCCAGTTTCTCCGACGTTGGATATGCCTACGCGCCATATGAATCATTCGTTCCCCCTCCCCGGGCTTCTCTTTCTTTTGATTCCGATGCAATGGCCAGGCTCGGCATTGAATACTCCATGCATGGGCTCTACGATCGGAGTTGTACTTGTGTGCATATCTCTATCTGTCTCCGCCAAGGGAAGAAGACCCTTCACCGTCCCCTTTGTGCTCTGCTTCATAGGCTAGAGGGGCGGGGAAGAGTCCTTGGATTGTTTTCGGTTATTCAATGGCAAGCCCCATGTCGGTTTGCTTTCGAATATCATACATATGTATACATATCCATGCCTCGGGCTATGTGTTAATCACATGTCATGCTGCTGATGACCTGCTCAGCCCGTGGGGCTTCATCGTTTTAATATGTTTCTAAGCAATTCATTTGTCCATCTGCCGCCGTCAAACGATGTCTCACACCGCTTCCTTCTGTGTCGCTTACATCTTAACGGGAGTATGCTCAGTAGCATCACTCAAGCATCCGGGGTGGGGGACATTCCCCAAATCTTCTCCATCAATCATTTGGCCGACAGAGGGCTCGTCCACCAATGACGACTGTCCCTGCGGACTATTGGGTGTACAGCAATGGGGCCAAGCCCTACAGTTCAAAACCTACAGTCCTTAATGGACTTAGTAGTGGCCGTGGGTTGTGTTCCCCTCGTAGGCTAGCCCTTGGGGATTCCTTCTCTATATCGGTCGTCCCGATTCTAGTGTTGTGGCAACTCGGGTCGCATGCCCCTCGTAGGCTAGCCCTCGGGGTTTTCACTCCCATATCGAGTCGCCTCACGCACTCACTGATGCCCACGGACTCGATGCCCCTAGCAGGCTAGGCCTCAGGGTTTCCTCTCCGATCGGGTTTTTTCCGGCCGCCGTTGCGCCACCCGGCCCTTAGGGGTTGCTCCACTACGTGAGTACTCCCCGCTTCTCCCCAATAAATCCTCCGGGACAGGGAGATGCTGCCGAAATTCCGGTTTGAACGAGTCTAAACTCGGAACAATCGCCGCGCTCGAGTATGAACCTCGCGCGGGCCCGTGACTTGACTTTTGGATGGCTTGGGGCTGATCCATTGAATAATCAACTCGATCAATTTTCAAAATCTTCCAAAAACATTTTAATAAATCCAAAAATAAACCAACGAAACCCTTTTTTTATGAAATTGGGTTGAATCGGCGCCGTTCATACACGGCGCACCTTAAAACGGTGCGCCCTTCCCAGCGTGCCCCAATCAGGCCGCGCCCTTCCCGGCACGCCCCAATCAAGCCGCACCGATTTAATATACATTCATTTTCATTTACCTACAGTTTCTGGCGCCGTTTTAAACCATATACCTACGTTTCAGGGCACCGTTTCAAGTATTTTAACCCCTTTCTTCGCAAGCGCTGCACCGGTTTCACGCCAAATCATGTCACTGTGTCAATGAACTGAATAAATTAGCTTGTTCAAGCTCGAATTGGTATGCTTCGAATCTGGACCATCATGCCTTGGCCCAAATATTCACATCGTATTAATGCCTGCCTAAATGTGCGCCCCTCCCTTGGTATGTCAAATGACATTGGTGAAAGGTCAGGTTATGCCTGGTCGGAGGTCTCGTCATGCGTGAGGGTGGTCTTTGGGCTTAAGTCCTCCGCCATGTACTAGGGTCCACCCTAATAAATCGTGTATAGTCAGTCATAGCATCTTGCATGATCACTCGCATGCTCTGCATCCTTTATTCTGGCCTCGATAGCCCATCATCTCGGCAACTAATCAAAGGTGTTCCCTCCTCGTGGGGGATGTAATTAACGTCATAACCTTTATGGTATGGCGGACTGCTGGTCCCGACCGAACCTCACTTTCACCCGATACGGGTCAGAATGAGCGCATTATGAACTTGTCACTCATGTGACTGGCACGCCCGCGTTGTCAATTGATCATTTGACTACCGGTTAGTCAGTTGGTCGATCGACCTGCGAAAGAAAGAAAAAGGTCGCGAACAAGTTTGGCACGACCGGTGGGACTTGTGTCACCTTTCATCTGTTTGTCGAGATACTTGGGCTTCGAGGCCCTCCCAGAGGCTACTGATGTTTGGCTTGTTTATTTCTTACAGGCGGACAATGACAACCAATGGGATAACTGGCATTGACTTTGATCTTTCGATAGTCGCTGAACACGCGCAAGGGTACCTGGCGGTACCCATGGAATTCGGCAGCTTCCCTGCCGCTGTGGGCTTCCCCAACTTTTTGGGGTTAGCCTTTGTAGATATGCTAGAGGTCAAAGCCCCAAAACCTGTCAAGGAAGCTGTGGAAAAAATGGAGCCTCTGGGGTTCCCTGCTGCAAAGACTTGTCTGGAAGTCCGGCCCCAGCCACTAGCTGTCTGGTGCACCACGTCATACGTGGGACCCACCCCAATGTCATTAACAAACACTCTGGAGGACGCCAGCGTCGCCAGGCCCGCAAGAATGCTGCTATAATCACCGGAACTCTATCTCAGTCTGGGAAATCTATGCTAGTCGGGGGTATGCGCGTCTTCCTCGACGGACGCATTGCACGGTTGACCCCGGACCGAGTCATCCCCAACATTCCTGTCCACAATGCCTATCAGGCCCTCGCTGGAAGGAGGGCAGAAATGGAAGAAGCCGGGCACTATGGCCAAGGAAGCCCGGCACCCAGGCCAAGGAAGTTTAAATAGGTGTGGGTTACCAAGCGGACCCGACCTGCCCACCAGCTAACACCCATCCGCCGTCGTCTTGTGAACGACGAGGTAGAAGTGAGAAGAGAAAGGGGCCTGCCCCCGAAGAAGGAAGAAGAGGTGGTTGCGGATCCTCCACGCCACAGAAGTTTCCGGGCCGCGGTCCGTCAAGCCAACGTCCCTGCTGCGGGACGAAGATTCCAACAGCCGACCGACAGAGCTCGGCTGGCCTATATCCCTCCTGCTGGGGGTCGACAATCACCCCCCGTCCTACATCAAGAACGGGGTCGAGAAGAGATGACCTGCTTGGTCAGAAATTATTTCCGAGGCTTAGGCAACCCCTCACTCGGACAACAGCGACTGATGCAGACAGTCGCCACTGAGGAAGATTACTGCCCATCAGCGGCAGATGAAGGAGATGTGGGAGATAGAATGATGGTGTCGTCAGTCGACGACAACGGATATAATGACGGCTTCGAAGTTGAAGTCGATGAAGCCTTCCCCGAGCGGGAAGAAAGAGGAAGAGTTTCTGTGTTCGAAAGGCTGACCTTTCCGCAGCAAACCAGAAGGAGGGTCTATCAACGAAAGAGAAGGGTGCAGGTTTTCACCTGCAACATGGTTGGTATATCTAACCTATATGGGGAGCTTCCTGAAGACCCCCAAGAATTAGCTCAATTGGCCGCACGGCCAGGGCCAACTACCCGCAGAACAGAAGTAGCAAGAGAGCTTCTGATGATGGTTAAAGGGAAACAGCCCCAGGTCTGTCCCCACTGGGATGACGAGGCCCCCATCTTGACCGCTAATGTGGTGACGGCAGAAGAAGAAGACGACGTCCTCCTCGACATCTTACCTGAGGGTACGTCCGGGGAGACAACAGAGAGTATCCTCACCACTATAGACCCATCAGTTTTGATGCTGCTACAAAAATATCAACGGGAGATAGACTCTCTGAAGAAGCAGCTGATGGAAAAGACTGAACATTCATCAGCTTCTAAACCACCCGAAGTCCAGGGTGATTCATCTCGGGGAGCGGCTCGTCATGACGACCCTCCACCGCTCTATACACTGTCCCAGCCGTCAGAGCCAAGCATGGCGATAGCACAACAGCGGTCGCCACAGCCTCAGCCGCTGCTACCTCCGGTGCTCCCTCAGGTGCACCCGACACCCCCGCTGCTGCGTCCTCCACAGGCGACCACCCTGGTCACCCCATACTTGCAGTCGACGAACTTCTATCCAGAACCGATGGATCCCACGGTCGTGAACTGGATGATGGTGGAGAGGATGATCGAGCTGAAGCTCGCAGAGAAAAGTGAAGGCGACTACGTCGCATTTGATGCCTATTGATGTGTCCCCTGTGGTTCTAGAGTTTTGATGATGACAATATTATGCCTCATTATGTTTACATCCTTGATGATATAATCCTGTTGCATTATGAGAAACTGTCAGAACAGGTTTAAGGATGACTCACAGGTCCTGAAGTTAACCCAAGTCAAAGTCAAATCATGACAGGTAAGGTGAATGCTCAGATCAGGTAATGCTTTAATTAGTTCTCCAGCATACATTTAGGTCTTGTATGCTATATGCATTCAATTCATTGGTTCATGTTCATTGTGCATTGCCTCACATCAAGTATAGACATCCTGGTTGCATTCTAAGTCTACACATCCTGCTAGGTCGGTCTTCAAAGTATGTACATTGATCTTCAAGGCATCAAGTCTATACATTGGACTGTGCTTCAAGCATTGGCCAAGTCTGTTTAGTTAGTATGGACAGTAGTGGGTCCACCCACCCCTACTGATGCGTCGACCCATCAGAACACTTACTATCTGGGTATCAAAATCTATACATCAGCTTGATCGAGTAAGTCTGTACAGCATGCCTTATTGTTCATATCATTAAGTCTATACATTGGCATCTCATCTCCTAGTATGTACATCGCTACTTTATCAAAGCCTGTACAGTCTATCTTCAAGTGTTTGGCCAACTCTGTACATCCGTTTTGCCTATTCATTGTTGAGGCAAAGTCTGTACATTGACTCAGACTTTCCAAAGTCTACACAATGCCCTTCATTGAAAGTCTATACATTTTGGCCTATTCCTACGCTCGAAGCTTTAGCTACACTCTAAGTCTATACACTGCTAATGTCTGAACATCGCAGTGTTCAAGTCTTTCAAAGTCTGTGCATTGGCTTTACTTTTGCAAGTCTGTACATTGGAGTCTTATCTTCAAGTCTGTACATCGGGAAACTTCTAATTGAAGTCTGTATAGCCAATGCACTTAACTGAAGTCTATACACTGGATTGTCTAGCTTCATGTCTATACACTGGATTGTCTAACTTCAACTCTATACATCATATTACTGTTGCAGTGTTCACCAAGTCTATACACTACTTCAGATCTAATTCACAATGAGATATGAATGGCGTGTTTATGATTAAGTCTTGATTCAATAATCTTTTTGTTTGAATTAATTCCTGATGCAAGACAGGAACAGGGTCGACGCTAGAGCTTAAGGCGTCCACGCACCAGTGAAGATGCATCCACGGATACTCTTCACAGCGTTAACTCTACGCAAAGGCTGCGTCAACTCAGCCACTCAAGAAGCAGAGGCCTTGTCAGAAATACTCCAATGCGTCAACGCAGCAGTGGAGCAGCGTCGATGCAATAGTTAAAAAAGGCTAGGCTGGTTGCTCACTGGAACGCATCAATGCGTCAATGCCACGGGTTGGAAGCGTCGACGCAGCAGTTAAAAAGGGTTGAAGATCTCTGAAGGCTGCGTCAACTCCTTGGAGCAAGTGGGTTGACACCATCTAACTCTAGTTGCTGAGTGTACTGATGAATGGGCACGTGACCCGAAGTTAGCACCTGACACGTGATCCGAGGTGGGTGCTGATCACGTGCTCTGAGGAGGACTCTTCTAGACGGAAGGCGTGGGAAGCACACGCCCTATCTCCCTACTGCTGCTGGTATATATTGGAGCCTTCGTCTTCAGATGGAGGCTAATCGTGATCGAAGCCTAGGAGCAGAAGAAGAAAAAAAAGCAGAGAGCAGAAGCTGAGAGAAGAAAAAGGGAAAAAGAAGAGAGAGCTTCCACGATCCAGACAGAGAGAGAAGAAAAGAAGAGAAGAGTAGAGAGTGAAAGAAGAGCAGTAGAGAAGAAAGAGAAAGAGAGAGAGTGAAGAAGAGAGTTAGATTGAGGGAGATCTGTTCTTGATGGACCGTGGATAAAATCCAGGCCATCCAGCTCTTTAAGAGCCACATTGTGCTTCATTGTTTACAGCTTTCAGATTGCTATTTATTTCCATTTTCTATTTTCTATTTTACATCTTCTTCAAGCTGTTAGTCAGCGGATTGCAGAGGTGCTGCCTCTAGACGGCTAAGCTATATTGCCCAGCGGTTTGCAGTGGAGGATTCCACTGGACAGCAAGCTGTGTTGCTCAGCAGGGTGAGGAGGATTCCTCGGACGGCAAGCTGTGTTGCCCAGCGGTTGTAAGGCAAGCTGTGATGCCCAGCTGTTCAAGCTGTGAGTCAGCAGAAGCCACACTCGGTTTGAGTATGGGGTGGATGTAGGTCTGCTGGACCGAACCACCTAAAAACCCATTGTGCAGTGGTTTGATATATTTGTGGTTTGCTTCCGTTAGATGATTGATTAGGGGCGCACTAAGTGTTGGCTTTCTGGTTGAGCAGAAAAGTTGATTAGCTCTCTTACATTGTCTTAATCTGTTAAGTAATCGAAATTCAAATTGAGCTATAGTTCGTCTAACTTGTCTTGTTAGAGTGCTCACTGTCTGTTTGTTTAATTCCGCAACTGCTAATTAGTCTTCCAGATTTGATAAATCTGTCTAGTTAGCATTCTAAATAGTTAGTGATTCTAATATTTTAATTGGGTAAAAGTTTTTATAGGCCATATTCATTCACTCCCCCTCTGAATACTTGCACCGAACCCAACAATTGGTATCAGAGCGGTCTTTGACTTAACAGATCTAACAATCTGCAGAGGATCCTGCTAACTATTTAGTGCATTTCAGAGTGGGTCATTTGGAATCGTTTTGATTTACTGTCTTAGTGCTTTACGTTGATCATCTGGTTTAGTGCATTTCTGTCTAGTGCATTTCATAAGTGTGCCTCTTGTGTTCTATATTTAGCTTCACTAAGTTAGTGTCGTGTCTTGCTTATCTGGTTTTGTTGTCTATTATTTTGTGCTTTGAATTTGGTTGTTATCTGATTCGATGGCTAATCCTCCGATATTCAGAGGTGATAACTTTGACTCTTGGTTCGAAAACCTCCATCGGTATGTAAAGTCTGCTGATCCAAAACTGTGGAAGGTAATGACTCACGGCCCATACAAACTGTCGAAGGATAAGTCTAAATGGACCAAGAAGGATAAGCTGAAAGACTCTGTCAATAATAGAGCAGTAGTTTTATTAAAAGAATCAATTGATAGATCTCTAATTGAATGCATTTCATCTTACAGGTCTGCCAAAGACATTTTTGAAAAATTGAAGCTAATCAGAAATCACAGCAAATGCTTAATGGCCTATAGAAGAAATGCTGATGATGAAACTTCATCCGAGGTAAGTTCTGAACCTGAAGAACTTTCAATTGATGATCTATGGAATATAAATGAGGAACTCAATAATAGATGTGAGAAATTGAAATCTGAGAATAAAAGACTGAAAAAGAAATGTGATCAGATAACTTTGAAAGTTCCTTGTATAACATGTCCAGATCTGAAACAATCTTATAATGCATGTATGTTAGATGTTCAGAAATTTCAGGAACAGAATGGCTCTCTAAAATTTGAAAATCAAACATGTCTGGACAAGATATCAGAACTTGAGAATCAGCTGAATGAGAAGAAAAATGAACATATAAAAGGGATGCAGGAACTGACTCAAGTTAATTCTGAATTGGACAAACTGAAATTGGAGAATGAAGATCTTCAAAAGAAAAATAAAACTCTCATGGTCAGAATGAATGAAATCAATGAGGAGGTTTCACAGTCCTCTTCTGCTAAATCAAATTGTAAAATATGCTCAGCTTTAAGGGAACATAATGAAGATCTCTTTAGTGAGAATGAATGGCTAAATAAACAAATTACCTCACTTAAAGATGATCACAAAAACCTACTCGCTGAGAAAATTAAAGCAGACGAAAGAGAAGATGAACTAATTGAAAAATTGGAGCACATGTCTGGAAGAGAGAGATGTGCTAATAATGAAATTCAGGATAAAAATCTTGAGGAAGAAAACACTGAATTAAAAGTTGAAGTTGAAAAATTGAAGTGGTTGAACACTGGCTTGTCTGAAAGACTTCTCACTACAGAAAAAGAAAAAGCTATCTATGATGAAAATTCAGAAATTCTGAACAGTCTAGAACAAGAAATTAAAAAGTATAAAACTGCAAACCAAGTTCTAAGCGAATGTGTTAATTGCAGTGAACAGGAAATAGCCAGTTATGAACTTCACATTGCTAGCTTGGAAGATAAAATTCATAATCTGGAAAATTCAGCTATTGAGTCTGCCAAGATTAAAGGAAAAACGAAAACTGTTGGGAAGAGGAAGGATGATAACTCTGAAGGGGGAACAAATTGCTGTTCTGATGTTAAGAAAATCACTAAAAACCAGCTATATACCACTTTTGTCCAAAGCACTGATGTAGCTGGTACTTCTAGGCAATCCCCAAAACAAAATGGAAATCAGAAGTCACCCTCAAAATCTGTATTTCAGTTCAAAGCACAGAAAAATGAAAACCAAACAAACATTGTCAAGAATAGTCAGAAATTGAAAGTGAAGGGTCAAATAAAGAAGTTAAAGACTATTCCTGTTCATGGACTGAAATCTGCTAGATCGGTTGAGTCTGATGGTTTACACGCTGCACATGCTTTATTTACTCACTCGCATGTATCTAGTCAGTCTGTTAATAGCCATGCTGCCAAGAAATCACAGGCATCATGCCACTACTGTGGTAGGCATGGTCATTATATGGATAATTGCAGTGTGATGAAAAGTGATGATGTGATGCATGACACATATTTCTCAAATAATCATCACCACCCCAAAAGAAACATGTCTGCTTTAAACCAGCATATCATTTGTTATAATTGTAGCAAACGTGGTCATAAGGTTGTTGAGTGTTGGTCTAGGCCTTCATGGGGATATAATAACTCAAGAGGTAAGCGCCCAAGGTGCTATAAGTGTGGGAACTATGGCCATACAGTCAAGGACTGCTGGCATGCTCAAGAAAGTTATGCTTATCACAAGGCCTTTAAATTCTCTGAAAAACGACCTGTGAACTTTTCATGTGTTAACTGTGGTAAACCAGGTCACAAATCTGCTGAATGTTGGATGAAGAAGAATGAGAAACAAAATGCTCATGTAAACAACAGAACAACTCATGCTCAATTTCATAGATCCTATGCTCCTATTGATAAGCATCATAGGACCAGGCAATCTGCTGTTTCATGTAGACATTGTGGTAAATTTGGTCATTCCATGACTAATTATTTTTTGATGGAGGTTGATGATCATGTTGCTGAAAAATTGCTCAGAACACCTGTTAGGGGTGATAGGTCCAGAGGGGGGTGAATGGACCTTTACCCGTTAAAAATTAAGGATTAAAAATTAAGTTTAGATCTCAAACAGGAGTATCCGAATTAGAGCACAATGGTCAAACACTAACCGCAAAACGAACTGCTTGGAGAATAGGGAAGGGTCGGCCTAAACAAGCATCTACCGAATAACCAAACCCAGAAGAGAAAAATAAGCACACGGCACGGGGATTTTTAGGTGGTTCGGTCCTCCAGACCTACATCCACCCCACACTCAAACTGAGTGTGGCTTCACTAACAGCTGGGCAACACAGCTTGCCAACAAACGTTGATACACAGCTTATCCATGGGAACAACCTCCCCTCTTCCTCCTACTCGGAGGGAACCACTAGCAACCCACGGTCATTAGAAACCAGAGACTCACGTCTCTCTTCCTCTATACCAAGAGGGAACCCCAATGGTAGCAGTCCCACTACCAGTGAACCAGCCAGTAGCAACCTACTGCCGGCAACCCACCAGAGGCCTAGCCTCTCTTCCTCCAGACCAGGAGGGAACCCACCAGTGACTCCCCGTCACTAGCAAACCAGAGGTCTAAGACCTCTCTTCCTCCAACCGGAGGGACCCCTTGACTTGCAAGCCACAAGCCAAGGACCGGAGGACAAGCCTCCCTTCCTCTAAACCAGAGGGAACCCTCAAGTGACAACCTGCCACTTGCAACCTGGAGATCAGATCTCCCTTCTCCTGTACCACCAGGAGAAACCCGATCCCCAACAGGGCAATCGGAAGAACAAGACTAAACAAGGTAGCAAAAGGAAAAATAAGAAAACATGAAAATGACAGCGACAGAAGCTGGAAATAAAATGCAAGATATATAGCTCTCAATGAGCATAGTTGTTCTGGATTTGATCCACGAATAGACTGATCAGATCCTCAGTAAGGCTCTCTCTCCTCTTCTTTTCTTCTTCATCTTTCTCTTTCAGTTTCTGCTCTCTCTTTTTCTTCTCTTCTTTCTCTCGTTTTTCTGGATCGAAGGACTCTCTGCTTTTCTGCTCTTTCTTCTATATCTTTCTCTCTTTCGATCATTCTCCATCTGAAGACGAAGGTTTCTATTTATATCAGTAGCAGCAGCAGATCCGATTCAGAATGCGTGTGCCTCCCACGCTTGATCCAGAACCTTCTTGCCACGTGTCCTTATCGGATTGGTTCCTCTAGCATTGGACCACGTGCTGCCCAGACACTGAGGAGTAATCTTCCTCGGATCCCTGCAAGCAGATTAATTATATTAATGCTCAGGGTTCGCTATATGTAGCTGAGATAAGTTGGTTGGCCATAAGAACAAAGAACTGCACGAGATATATGATAACAAAACGAGGTGCACTATACTGTGACTGACACGAGGTACGTTAGATGAGTTTAGCATGAGATAACACGAGAACGACACGAAGTACACGAGAGCACAACTAACACAACAACGAAGACGACACGAAGTCAGATGAAGACAGCATGAGGTGAGAAGAAGATAACACAGAGTGAAGCAATAGAAAGACACGCGATCAGAAGAGACCAGGACGAAAATAGAAGGAAGCAACACGGAGATACAAATACAAAAGAAACACGAAGACACGAATACAAAAGGACAACACGAAGACACGTAGTGAAACAACACTTGAAAACACAAGTAAAACAATTCGAGCACACAATAGCTTGAATGAACGACTCGAAGACGAGGCGACACGAGTTGAAAACAACACGAAGACGAAAATAGAAACCGACATGAGGTGAGGTCACAACGCGACAAAGACACGAGGTCTAGGAAACACGACACGAAGACATGAGATAGACATGTCTTCAACAACACGTGATGAAACGGTGGAAGCAGAAGAACAACTCGAGGAACTACAGTAATTGACACGAAGACACAAGAGCAAACATAGAGAACTGACTCGAGATGAGCAACTAAGTGCTAACGACACGAGGTTCATACAGAAGCAACTCGAAGTTCATCAGAACCAATCGAGCTGCTTCAAAAGAATCAACACGAAGTCAATCAGCACACAACTTAACACAACACGAGGTACGAAAGGACGACACGGCGTGTTGAAAACACAAACAGTACTAAAACTAAAACGACATGAAGGCAAACAGTACAACACGAGATGTTATACACAAACATGATGAAGTTCCAACCAACACGAAGACAGTCCCTGAAAATACCTGAAGTGAAATGAAGGTTTATTCTTCACAGAAAAATATTCTTTGATCACTTTCACAGAAAAATATTTTTGTTAATTTTTCACAGAGAAATATTTTTGAACACCACTAAGACTTATAGTGTTGTCATCATCAAAACATGTAAAGATTCAACAAGACTCAACAATCTCCCCCTTTTTGATGGATGGCAACACTATGAGTCTTGAGTCTTTGCAAAAAAAAAAGTTCAGCCTTTCCAAGGCTAAACAAACATTCGCACCACTATTAAACATTTTTAAAGTGTCAAATAACCATTCTCAATGAATAACAAACATTCTCAACGAGCTAGCAAAGGCTTGATTTCTCCCCCTTTGTCATCATCAAAAAGAAGGAAACAAGAAGGATGCAACAATGCAAATGATATGAAATTTAATTAATAAGTCCAAGAGTGGGAGAGAAAAAGCCTCAAACTGGGCAACAAGATACAGAGCATTGTCTTTTCAAGAAAAAAATCTGGCAGGTCTGCTAGAGGGGCCACGCGGCCTGCCATGTGGTGGTCTCCCCCTTGGAGAAGCAGAGGTATATTCTTGAGGTGGAGTTCTGCTAGAAGAAGCTTGACCAGGTGCTGAACCCAAGATAGACTGAAATTCCTTTAGGTCATTTGACAGTTCAGCTAGCCAATACACCACAGCGCTTCTGACATGTGCCACTTCAGAAATGATATCGTCTTGGCGAATATTAACAGTTTCATATCTGTCAGTCAGAATTGTCATTTCTGTTAAGAAGGCGACCAATTTATCATAGATCTGCTGAACACCTAGACCTAGGGCACTGGATGACTTCTTTAAAACTTCTAAAGATGTTCTGATCTCAAAGCAGTGATCTATAATGTTGGTAGATTGTTTGAAGGAGGAAATTTGAACATCTTGTAACTCACGCAGTGCTTTTGCTATCTTTGAACAAACCTCCTGCAAACCTTGCATCAAGGATCTGTTGGCATCATCTGAAGCCTTTTTATTGAGTAGGAACCTTTTCCATTCAGTGAGGAGAGATATCTCAAGCTTCAGTAGCCTGGAATGTACTTGATTGATGTTGAGAGTGACATATTTGAGCAGATCATCTAATTTCTTATCTTGTTTCTGCATCTGCTGAGTCAAGTTTATGAGGAGTTCTTCAATGTTGGGTGCCCGAGCAGATTCAAAGTTGGGCGCCTGTGCAGATAGAAGTCTAGGTGGACCTAGAGGTGTACCAAAAAATTCTTGCACTGGCGGTTGGTTGTCTACTGCTGGAGCCTGATCTTCAACTTCAGCTTGTGTGTCTTTGTCAGGAACTACAATTTCAGGTTCCTCTTCCTCATTTGAAGATTCTGTATCCAATTCTATGACAGGAACTTTTTCTTGACTGTTATCCCCTCTATCTTCCATGAGATCATGATCTGTAGGGCTGTCAACAAGTGCATGTTCAAGACTTTCAGATGAAACCAAGTTGGTAGCCTCTTCCAAGCTTTTCTCTACAGTCTCTCTTAGAATCACATTAACAAAATTAGCAAGTTCTTGATCAGTACTTTCTTGCTCTTTAGCTGGCTGTTCCACGGGCAATATCACCTCTTCAGATGTCTTCCTAAAAGAATCAAACAGACCATCAATATTTGCATCTAGATCAGTCTGAATACTTTCTTCAGACAACCTGATTTCTTCAGATGCAACCTCAACTAGCCTCTGAAAGGAAAAAGATACTTCAGGGAGTGCAGCAGACGTAATAGACTGTGGTTGTTCAGCTGGTGTATCCTGTACAGCAATCTCAGAAACTAATTGCACACCAGTTTGAGCTAAGTCTTGAGATTGTTCCAGATGCTCCCCCTGAGTTTGTGATTCCTTGACTTTCTGGGCCTTAACTTGCCCCACCATTGAAGAGCCCTCCAAGCCCAAAAACACTGAAACAAAATTCATATTAAATATGTTTCGGGCCTTAACTTTAGATGCAGCCTCTCCATCCAAGCAAATCTCTGAATACTTGAAGATGTCTGTCAGATGGGCGGCATAGGGAAGGTGTCTCTTGGATCCAATACATCCCTTCATGACAGTAAAAATGATTTCTGGTAAACATATCTTTACATTCTGAATCAGACAGAACAGAAGAAACCTCTGTGTGTCTGTGATTCTACCCCTAGCTCCAGTCTGTGGTGTGACTATAGAAGAAATTATGTTTTGAAGGAGCTTGTGAAGAGGAGAAAATGACGAGGTTTGGAAAGCTTTCAGCTTAACTTGCCCCTTGTCAAGAATGTTACTGGGTTTACCAGTAATAACCGAAAACGCCTCATGCAGACTGTATCTGTACCCTCTCTCCACCTCTCCCTTTTCTGGAATACTTAGAGCTTCATGGAGAGAGTTGCATGTCACTATTATCTCAACCCCTTTAATAGTCGAAATCAATGCAGACTTATCTCGGCTCAACAACAAGTTGTTGTAAAATTCCATCACCAGGCTAGGGTAGAATACCCTGTGATCTTCCAAAAATTTCCTCCATTCCCGAAACTCAAAGATCTTCAAGAGTTCTGGAAACTTCAGGACCATGGATTCATCACCGAAATCAACTATCCTCGGAGGAATGATTTTACCACTCTCTAAAAATACGGTAGACTGGGAAGGCCTGGTACCTTGCTCTGAAGACATTCCCGCAGCAGCTTCTGATTCTAGACAACGTTGCTGCTTGGACGGAGGCTCCTCAGCAGTTTCCTTTCCTTTCCTCTTCCTTTCAACCTGAGCGGCGGATGCTTGCTGATCCATTTGCCAAGACTCCTAGAGTATCAACTCTCTCTTGCCGGTTGCTACTGGAAGTGAAGCTAGACCCAAGAGAGGAAGAGATCTCTGTGGGGAAAGGAAGTGAGCGGGAAGAGATAGAGATGAGTTTGAAGGAACACTCAAGGTGGAGCGGCACGAAGATGAATAGGAAGCGGCAAGGGGAAACGAGGGTTTGTGGATGAAGGCGTGTGAAACAAGAAGGGTTTTGTCAGGTTGCTTTTCACTCTTATCAAACTTTTTCTGGAAATACCCAAACTACCCTCAGTCATGATGTAACACAGCCATTGCCTGTTAAAGTTTGCCCTTCAATATATGGACTAGTTATATTCTTCCAAATTTCATGGTCAGTTACCTCAAGATACTAAATCAACATGATCACAAAATTAGCTGTTAAAGTTGCTTAACCTAGAGAGAGTCACGATTAAATTACTCCTTATGTTTGTCAAGCAAAGAAATAACACATCGATGTCAAGCAGATTTCATTTCTTCATTTAATGGACAAGAGAAGGCATACAGGGTCAACCAATTTGTTGAGCACAAGGTAGAATAGTCCCTTTTTACACAAGGAGACATGTTTATCAGACACCAGAAACCCTGGTTACTCAGGACGGACTACCTTTATGCCAATCAAAGCTAATGAAATTTTTCTTTGTTGACTTTCCCCCTTTTTTTTATTATTTTAACATTTCTATACAGAGATAGCTAGTTGTATCATGACAGAAACTCTGGACTTCTCTGATCTAGAGTGTCTATTTCTCCACAAAAGCCATTGCTCTGCCACAAAGAATGGCGTATTCCCTGGTGGCACTTCTCATGATTTTAGACAAAAGATAGATATCTTACTTAACACAATTTTTTATCTCACAGCTCTCTTCACATAAGTTTCAGTTAAATCGAGATCCTCAACAAGTTTTTCTCATTTAACAGGAAGTTTTATAATATGTTGACCAACACTTGAGAGGATAACTTAGAAGGATCAAGGACCAAATATAACCCCCATACATTGAAGTTCTTTATTAACAGGTGTAAGTTGTTACACTAGATATTGGGTGGTTTAAGGTATACAGATCACATCTGATAAGAGCAAGAAGACTGTAAGAAAAAAAATGTCTTTGAGAGAATTTCTGAACCAAAAGTGATAGGAGAGAGATAAGATGAGCAGCACTCCTATCAGCAAGCCAACAAGTGAGAGATCACTCAAGACATTAAGCACCAAGGACGCTTAAAAATATAATATTCTTGAAGAAGTTCTGTCTCACATCCAGAGAAGCTCTTGGGCAATAAACTGCAACCTCATGAGATGACAGATCTTAACACCACATTAACTGCATCGGCTGACAAAATTTCCTCTGAAACCAAATGGCCTGTCAAACTCCTTTTCAGCCCACTCAAGGACATCTCACACACGACTCTTGGAAGTATTAATTATTTATTGAATGCAGTGTTTGCCATGAAAATTAAACATTTGAGTTTGTGAATCATGCGCATACAGGCTCCCCTGATCAGCAGAATGACTAGAGAGGTTGTTCTAATCATGATAATTCAGTCTAGTCCAAAATAGGCAGTTTATATGAACAACAACAAACATCATTCTGATGGATTGGAGATTGAATTTAGATTAGGAGGGAAGCAGTAAATTTACCTGGAGCATTCAGACATGGGGTCCTTTTATGTGCCCTGGTTTATTACCCCTTTATTCCATCCAAGGCACACCTGCAAAGCAAAGTTATTTTGCACAAACAGGTACCCAAGAAGTCTTGGGTCCTGACATGACAGTATTACTTCTAGCAAGTTTTCTCAGCACATTTTTAACTTGATAGCAAGGAGCAGTAGCTTTCAGTACTGATTTATGCATATCCTTGTTAGCATGAATCCTATGTGCATAAACATGAGACTCCTTGTTAACAGAATAAACATTCTGTTTGCCAAAACCAGTTTGGTTTTGATATCCTGCCAGCCAACAGGTTGCAATCCTATGACCTGGTTTCCCACATTTGAAGCACTCATTGTGCTTGCCTCTGAAGACATTTCTACCAAATACATTTTTATTCGCAGGGAGATTAACAGTTTTAGAATTGAGTTTTCTACCCTGAGCATGCCAACAGTCCTTGACTGCATGGCCATGCTTCCCACAATGGGAGCAGAAAGGAGACTCTCTCCTATAAGATCTTGCCCAACATTCAGTGACCTTATGCCCAAGCTTGTTACAATTAAAACATCTGACATGCTGGTTCGGAGAAGCAGTTTTGTTGATATTAAGAGCATGTTGGTTAGCATAAAATTTAGCATGATGTGGGAGTGGTTTTTTCTTTCCATTAGCAAACCAACATTGAGCAAGGGTGTGGCCTAATCTACCACAATGCGCACATTCCCTTTTCTTTGAATGAACATCAGGATTTCTATCACGATATTTCCTAGCATCCATATCATCCTTTTCCATCAATCTACATTCATGCATCAAATGGCCAAGTCTATGGCAGTAGTAACATGACATTTTCTTTTTCTGAACCTCATGATTTCTGTCATGAGTTTTCCTAACATGCATTTTACTAGTATTCATGTCATCTTTTCCTTTCAGTTTGCATTCATGCATTTGATGACCAGCTTTATGACAATTAAGACATGACATAGGCTTCTTGTTAGCATGGGATTTAAAGTCAGGATGCATGTATGTAGTAGAATCCACTTTGTTCTTCCCTTTTTGTTCTACAGTTGTCTTCAGACTTCTTTGAGCAGTGAATTGAAATACAGAAGGACTGGCTAGGCTAGCAGATGCAACATCTGAAACAGCAGAAGTTTGAATCTTATTTTCAAAACTCTTTTTCTTTGTTGAGTTATAGCCCAACCCTTCTTTTTGAAAATTGACTTTAACACCTAACAATCTGTCCAGATTTTCTTGTCCTTCCACAAATTTTGACAAGGATTTCTTCAAGTCCTCTATTTCATTTTCCAGAGAAATAATGTGTATTTCATAACTGGCAATCTCTTGTTCATTACAGTTTACACATTCACTTAGCACCTTGTTTGCGATTTTATAGTCCTCAATTTCATTTTCCAGATTGCTTAGTTTATCAGAGTCTTCAATGCAAACAGTCTTTCCTTTTTCTAAGGTTAGAAGTCTCTCAGACATACTACTGTTCAACATTTTCAATTTTTCAATTTCTCCCTTGAGCTTGTCATTCTGGACCAATTCATTTATTAAAATCTGATCTTCACACAGTGGTTCAAATTGTTGATTAGATTCAGATTTTTCAGTTAGCAGTTTATTTTCTTGTTCAAGGTTTTTAATTTTCTGAACATTTTCTTCAATGATTTTCCTGAGAGAGTCATTTTCAGATTTAAGTTCATTCAGTTCTGAATTACAAGATTCTTGATTCTTTTTCTTTAACAATTTAATTTGACTCTCAAGCTTACGAATCTCAGCTATGGAAGCATCATTTGTTTGTTCCAATTTTAAACAGTTTTGACATGAAGAGGAATTTGCACTAGTTAACCTAGTACCCTTTCTCAGTTTCTTATGTTCTCTTTTTAAATTTTCATATAGCCCCAACAGGTCAGCATAGCTATTTTCCCAATCATCCATAGTATAATGTTGAAAAGGGTTTACCTGATCATCATTGTCCTCCTCATTACTTTGATTGTTGCTGTGATCAGTCCCATTGGCCATCATGCAGGCGTCCTTCTTTGACTCGAAGGCTATTTTCAGTTGGTCCAAAATTTCAGTGGCTGACCTGCAATGATAAAAACATGAATGTAAAGCTTTGTCAGTGGCAGCCTTCAGAATTTCCATAGCCTTCTCGTTTTGATCACACATGTATCTATCATTGTCAGTCCATTTGGACATTTTCTTTGGCAGTTTGTTTGGACCATGTGAAATCAACTTCCACATATCCGGATCACGTTGTTTAACATAGGTACGCAGACTTCTAAGCCACAACTTAAATCCAGAACCACTAAAGATCGGTGGGTGCTTCATTGAAATCAGTTCAGGAGTAAAACCAAGCAGTAAGACCAAAACAGAAATGCACCTATCAGACCAGCAGGATCCCCTACAGATCGTTGAATCTGGAGATATAGGGAACCTGGCTCTGATACCAATTGATAGGTCCAGAGGGGGGTGAATGGACCTTTACCCGTTAAAAAATAAGGATTAAAAATTAAGTTTAGATCTCAAACAGGACTATCTGAATTAGAGCACAATGGTCAAACACTAACCGCAAAACGAACTGCTTGGAGGATAGGGAAGGGTCGGCCTAAACAAGCATCTACCGAATAACCAAACCCAGAAGAGAAAAACAAGCACACGGCACGGGGATTTTTAGGTGGTTCGGTCCTCCAGACCTACATCCACCCCACACTCAAACTGAGTGTGGCTTCACTAACAGCTGGGCAACACAGCTTGCCAACAAACGCTGATACACAGCTTACCCAGGGGAACAACCTCCCCTCTTCCTCCTACTCGGAGGGAACCACTAGCAACCCACGGTCACTAGAAACCAGAGACTGACGTCTCTCTTCCTCTATACCAAGAGGGAACCCCACTGGTAGCAGTCCCACTACCAGTGAACCAGCCAGTAGCAACCTACTGCCGGCAACCCACCAGAGGCCTAGTCTCTCTTCCTCCAGACCAGGAGGGAACCCACCAGTGACTCCCCGTCACTAGCAAACCAGAGGTCTAAGACCTCTCTTCCTCCAACCGGAGGGACCCCTTGACTTGCAAGCCACAAGCCAAGGACCGGAGGACAAGCCTCCCTTCCTCTAAACTAGAGGGAACCCTCAAGTGACAACCTACCACTTGCAACCTGGAGATCAGATCTCCCTTCTCCTGTACCACCAGGAGAAACCCGATCCCCAACAGGGCAATCGGAAGAACAAGACTAAACAAGGTAGCAAAAGGAAAAATAAGAAAACATGAAAATGACAGCGACAGAAGCTGGAAATAAAATGCAAGATATATAGCTCTCAATGAGCATAGTCGTTCTAGATTTGATCCACGAACAGACTGATCAGATCCTCAGTAAGGCTCTCTCTCCTCTTCTTTTTTTCTTCTTCTTTCTCCTTCAGTTTCTGCTCTCTCTTTTTCTTCTCTTCTTTCTCTCATTTTTCTGGATCGAAGGACTCTCTGCTTTTCTGCTCTTTCTTCTATATCTTTCTCTCTTTTGATCATTCTCCATCTGAAGACGAAGGTTTCTATTTATATCAGCAGCAGCAGTAGATCCGGTTCAGAATGTGTGTGCCTCCCACGCTTGATCCAGAACCTTCTTGCCACGTGTCCTTATCGGATTGGTTCCTCTAGCATTGGACCACGTGTTGCCCAGACACTGAGGAGTAATCTTCCTCGGATCCCTGCAAGCAGATTAATTACATTAATGCTCAGGGTTCACTATATGTAGCTGAGATAAGTTGGTTGGCCATAAGAACAAAGAACTGCACGAGATATATGATAACAAAACGAGGTGCACTATACTGTGACTGACACGAGGTACGTTAGATGAGTTTAGCACGAGATAACACGAGAACGACACGAAGTACACAAGAACACAGCTAACACAACAACGAAGACGACACGAAGTCAGATGAAGACAGCATGAGGTGAGAAGAAGATAACACAGAGTGAAGCAATAGAAAGACACGCGATCAGAAGAGACCAGGACGAAAATAGAAGGAAGCAACACGGTGATACAAATACAAAAGAAACACGAAGACACGAATACAAAGACAACACGAAGACACGAATACAAAAAAACAACACGAAGACACGAATACAAAAGGACAACACGAAGACACGAATACAAAAGACAACACGAAGACACGAATACAAAAGGACAACACGAAGACACGTAGTGAAACAACACTTGAAAACACAAGTAAAACAACTCGAGCACACAATAGCTTGAATGAACGACTCGAAGACGAGGCGACACGAGTTGAAAACGACGAAAACAGAAACCGACACGAAGTGAGGTCACAACGCGACAAAGACACGAGGTCTAGGAAACATGACACGAAGACATGAGATAGACATGTTTTCAACAACACGTGATGAAACGGTGGAAGCAGAAGAACAACTCGAGGAACTACAGTAATTGACACGAAGACACAAGAGCAAACATAGAGAACTGACTCGAGATGAGCAACTAAGTGCTAACGACACGAGGTTCATACAGAAGCAACTCGAAGTTCATCAGAACCATTCGAGCTGCTTCAGAAGAATCAGCACGAAGTCAATCAGCACACAACTTAACACAACACGAGGTACGAAAGGACGACACGGCGTGTTGAAAACACAAACAGTACTAAAACTAAAACGACACGAAGGCAAACAGTACAACACGAGGTGTTATACACAAACATGACGAAGTTCCAACCAACACGAAGACAGTCCCTGAAAATACCTGAAGTGAAATGAAGGTTTATTCTTCACAGGAAAATATTCTTTGATCACTTTCACAGAAAAACATTTTTGTTAATTTTTCATAGAGAAATATTTTTGAACACCACTAAGACTTATAGTGTTGTCATCATCAAAACATGTAAAGATTCAACAAGACTCAACAAGGGGTAGTGCAGGACCCAAGACTGCTTGGGTCCCTACAGGATCAAATTAATTGCAATGTTGCAGGTGTGCCTTGGAAGCTGATGAATAAAGGGGTTAATGATCCAAGGCACTCAAAAGAAAACCACAGGATTTTACTTGTCAGGTCAGTTCTGAACTTTACTTTAAATTCCATCATCTGAAATTGTGAGTATGAAAAATGAGAATTTCATGTTGATGTGTGTGTCTGATGTATGATCTTCTCTTGCCTAGCTAATCAGTCTGTATTCCAGACTCAGCTATTGAGTTTTACTTCTGCATATATGATGTTTTTCTCTTGTCATATGTTGAACTGAATTCGAATGGTCCTTGTGACCAGGTTCTCCACCTAGAACCATGGGTCTAGTCCTTATGAAGAGCTGTGTCCTGCATATCAATAAATTTTGAAAAATCTAAACAGAAATGGCTTGGATGCATACATCTGAATAAGTTTTCAGCATGATATTCATCTTATTGGCATTCATACTTTCATTCATGCATATTCTAAGGGGGAGTTAGCTTGGGTTGGAGATCTCTGCTTAAATGATGATCGATATACTGAGATGAAGCTGCTGGTTGAATAAATGGGTCAACGATGTATGAAGATGGGGTCGACGCTTCAGGCTGTTTTCCTTGAAAAACCGTTTGTGAAGCAAGTTTAGCTGCATGAGTGGGTTGACGCTGAGGATGGATTGAGTTAACGCACTGACAGATTTGTCTGAAATACAGTTGCTGAACTTGGTTGAATGTTTTAAGAAGGTTCAGCGGCACTGAAGATTGGTCCTCACTCATATCTCCCTCTTGTTGAAATGCTCTTGTAGCTCATCTCTCTTCACTTCTCACAAACCTTATTGCCTTCACCTCCAGAATTTCATCTTGTAGTGAAGATCCATTCAATCTTGAGTATGAAGGAAGTTTCTTGAGTTCTGAAGTGTGACCTGATATCATGGTTTCAGGGGGAGCTAAAATGATAATTCCCTTAAAAGATGTGATGATCATTATTGACTGTCTCTAGGCTGTGTTAATGGTTGGTGTTTTATAAATCTTCTGTTCTTTGAATAATGAAAATTCATGAATATAAAGTGGTGTGCTTATGGAATAGGCTTAGAACCAGTTAATAAAATTGAGAACTTCTCTTTTCTTGAACTATTATGAACAAAAGTAAAGAAACATGTGTGCTTAATGAATTTAATACCTGTATTGCTCTCAAACTCAGTTCAGGATAAATAAAAGCTCAGGAAACATACCCTATATATATATATATATATATATATATATACAATGATTCATACCATAAACTGTAGAGCAATGGCAAGCATTCACTGAGAAACTGTCTCTATGCACCAATGAAGTGCAAATGAGCATGTCATGATGTGGGCTGTTATCTCTATTTTAAAAGAAAAATAATCTAGTGCAGAGCAATGGTAACTTTCCACTGAGAAACTACCTTCGTGCACCAATGAAGTGCTACAAGGTATGTCATGATGTGAGTTGCTAACTCTACTTCTGATTTGCAGAATATTAAGCTATGCTAAGTAGTCGGGGGCTCTGGTGTCTAGTAAACATGTGCACCTGTGTCAAAAGGCTAGCTATACTTGACTACAACTGTTGAAAGATAACAATTATCAATATTCATATGGGGTTGACCTGAAGCTTAAAATAAAATCCTTTTCTTCTGAGTTTATCATCAATTCGTGTTAAATTCACAATCACTAGGGTATCTTGAAATTGAACATTATAGGGATATGAATTAAGAAAGTTCCAAGTGTGAAAATTGGTCAATCCTTATTCCATAATCATGCTCTTCTTCTTCAAGGAATTATGTCAAAGTCTTAAGATTATTTTTCACCACATCATTATATGGTTTTAGGGCTCTCATAATGTCTCATCTTTTATCTAATAGGGGAACTTGAATTTTATCGATTAAAAATCCCTGAATGTCATCTTATCTATTTGTCTTGAGAATGCCAAATACTATTCTCCTTTGATGGCGTCGACGCAGCGCTTTGCAGCATCAACGCAGTCAGTCTTTCACTCCACTTACATCTAATCCCGGTTTAGCATGGTGAACCGGTGTACACTTTTCGAGTCAAAAAGTGATTGGCTTTCCTATATGAACCCCGCAGCGTAAACCCTACCGTCGTCTCCACTTTTTCAAACCTAATGAGTTTCGTGAGCCTCCACCTTCTCTCTATCCGTAGTCTTCCCATCCATCTCTAGCTGCTTGGCTTTTTGCTGAAATCTGATAAAAAGAGGGAGAAGGAGGCAGAGGAACATCACAGAAGTCCACTATTGGCCGAAGGTATGATGGAGCCACGCTCAAAAGCTGCTCACGGTAAAGGGAAAAGGAAAGAGATGCGTCCACGCGATCCCAGTCCGCCACCCAAAAAGAGAAGGGCTCCTGATGTCAGGATAGAGAAGCAGGGTCAATCTTCAGGTGCTCAGAAGGGACAGACAGGTATGGAAAGCTCTCATGTCATCAACGTGGAGGAACTGTTGAAAGTCCTTATTTCACGATATATTGTGGATACCGATCATGAACTGCTTGATGCATTTCCTCAACTATTTCCTACATTGGATTTTCAGGGCTGGTGGCCTTTCTGTACATCTCATAAAGTCTACTACCCCACCCTAGTCAGAGAATTCTATCAAAATCTGAAGTATGAACCTGAGATTCCAAAACTAACATCAACTGTCCGAAACATTCGTTTCAAATTAATAAATAAGCTGTTAGCAAGAGCCTGGAAAGTTCCCAAGGATGGGGTTCAGCTGCATAGCTTTGAATTTGATGAACATAATGCCTATGCTCTCCTGACCGACAAACCAAGTGACCCTTCCAATGTCAGGGAAACATATCTAGCTAGTCTGAAAGCAAACCAGTTCCCTCCTTTGCATAGACTGCTCCACCATATATGCACGTCTATTATCACACCTTAGAGCAGTGGTAGAGAAAGGGTCACTAAGATGCAGCAATTTTTATTGTATTGTATGCTGAAAAGAATTCACATTTCACTGTCCGATGTGGTTATTCAAACTATGGGATCCTGTTTAACACAATCCAGAACACTTCCTTATGCTACTCCATTGACGGCCATTTTTCGAAGAGTTGGAGTAGATTTTGGTTCTGAGAGGAAACTGATCATCCCTAAAGGAAATGTCTACTCTCTCTCATACCTTAAGAAGTTCATGAAACTTAAGCTTGTAAATGGGCAGCCAGTCAGGGCTTTTCCAAATTAGAAACATGTGCCTGCAACTACAGATGCTGATCAGGGTGTTAGAACAGATGAATTTCCCCCACCTGAAGTCCGAAAAGAAAGACCAGAGGACAGCTCAGCAAGGGATGAGCATGTTCTTGAGGAAACATTTGCTAGATCTTCCAGCCCTCAGCTGGAAACTGGGGAACCCAGTGGCTCTGCACCTACACTGGAACCACCTATGTCTAGAGCCATTGGTGCTTATAGAAGGACCTTTCCAACTTCTGATACTGCTCCACCTCCAGCGACTGTGGAAGAGATGTTTGCACACATGACAATGATGCTGCAGCGTCAGGATGCTAAGATGGACAAATTAATGGAATTCACAAATTATCATCTCAACAAACTGACCACACGGATTGTACATTTTGAAGTCTCTGTCTTATCCGAGTGGCAGAAATTCCTACTTACCAAGATGGTATCTGACCAAGCTCAACGAAATATTTTGAAAAACATCTCCTCTCTCCTTGACAGGCTAGCCTCACTGGTGACTGAAATGCAGGGCAATCATGCTTCAACTTTTCAGTCCATTGCCAAAATTACTGACTTATGTTTTGATGTGAGGATAGTAGTTGAAACTATCAAAGGCCCTGTTAATGCACTTCCCCAATGCATCAAAGCAGTTCTTGAAAAGATAGACGGAGTGACTGTAAAATTAACTTCCCTTGGGGACAAGCTTGACAGCAAGCAATATGTCAAAGATGATCTTTCTTCTACTATTCATCAGCTGGGTGCGCTGTCTCAGGATATCAGACACTTACTAGCAAGAGAACCAATTGCATTAGGACAAACTCAGTCTACTCCAGGGCAGTCCTCTCGTTCACAACAGCAAGATCATTCCGATAGATCCAGATATAGTCGTTATTTTTAATGATAGCAAAGGGGGAGAGAAACTAAAGCTTATTGCATCTGCATCATATCTGTTGGCTGATGACTAAATGTTTTCCTCTTTTTGTATGTGGCTATGATGTAATCTCCTGAACTAAAATGGAAGACTTTGAAAACTTATGTTTTGGATTTATGAGATTGATATCTCTCTGAAAACCTGACTGTTGATCCAAGGGGGAGAATTCTTGCATGTCCCTGTGGTTCAATGCTCACTCAGGAGAGTATCTTGTCAGGGGGGGTTTGCTTTTGATGACTGTAACTCACTGCATTGCATAATAGCTCCTTCAACAGTCAATGAACATTCCCTTCTTTTTGATGTTATCAAAGGGGGAGAACTTTTGTGAGTCATTCTTTTTTATTTTTTGCATCAATCAGCACTTGCATCACATGGTGTTTATGTTCATGAACATTGTCATATATGTGGTGCATGTTATATGGTATTTCATAATCACCATGATGAATCTATTGCAATGACTCATAATATTGCCATCATCAAAAAGGGGGAGATTGATGTGTCCCCTGTGGTTCTAGAGTTTTGATGATGACAGTATTATGCCTCATAATGTTTACATCCTTGCTGATATAATCCTGTTGCATTATGAGAAACTATCAGAACAGTTTAAGGATGACTGACAGGTCATGAAGTTAACCCAAGTCAAAGTCAAATCATGACAGGTAAGGTGAATGCTCAGATCAGGTAATGCTTTAATTAGTTCTCCAGCATACGTTCAGGTCTTGTCTGCTATATGCATTCAATTCATTGGTTCATGTTCATTGTGCATTGCCTCACATCAAGTCTAGACATCCTGGTTGCATTCTAAGTCTACACATCTTGCTAGGTTGGTCTTCAAAGTATGTACATTGATCTTCAAGGCATCAAGTCTATACACTGGACTGTGCTTCAAGCATTGGCCAAGTCTATTTAGTTAGTATGGACAGTAGTGGGTCGACCCACCCCTACTGATGCGTCGACCCATCCGAACACTGACTGTCTGGGTATCAAAGTCTATACATCAGCTTGATCGATTAAGTCTGTACAGCATGCCTTATTGTTCATATCATTAAGTCTGTACATTGGCATCTCATCTCCAAGTATGTACATCGCTACTTTATCAAAGCCTGTACTGTCTATCTTCAAGTGTTTGGCCAACTCTGTACAACCGTTTTGCCTATTCATTGTTGAGGCAAAGTCTGTACATTGGCTCGGAGTTTCCAAAGTCTACACAACGCCCTTCATTGAAAGTCTATACATTTTGGCCTATTCCTACGCTCGAAGCTTTAGCTACACTCTAAGTCTATACACTGCTAAAGTCTGAACATCGCAGTGTTCAAGTCTTTGAAAGTCTGTGCATTGGCTTCGCTTTTGCAAGTCTGTACATTGGAGTCTTATCTTCAAGTCTATACATCGGGCAACTTCTAATTGAAGTCTGTACAGCCAATGCACTTAACTGAAGTCTATACACTGGATTGTCAAGCTTCATGTCTATACACTGGATTGTCTAACTTTAACTCTATACATCAGATTACTATTGTAGTGTTCACCAAGTCTATACACTGCTTCAGATCTAATTCACAATGAGATATGAATGGCGTGTTTGTGATTAAGTCTTGATTCATTAATCTTTTCGTTTGAATTAATTCCTGATGCAAGACAGGAACAGGGTCGACGCTAGAGCTTAAGGCATCCATGCACCAGTGAAGATGCATCCATGGATACTCTTCACAGCGTTAACCCTACGCAAAGGCTGCGTCCAGTTAGCCACTCAAGAAGCAGGGGCCTTGTCAGAAATACTCCAATGCGTCAACGCAGCAGTGGAGTAGCGTCGACGCAACAGTTAAAAAAGGCTAGGCTGGTTACTCACTGGAACGCATCAATGCGTCAACGCCACGGGTTAGAAGTGTCGACACAGCAGTTAAAAAGGGTTGAAGATCTCTGAAGGCTGCGTCAACTCCTTGGAGCAAGTGGGTTGACGCCATCTAACTCCAGTTGCTGAGCGTACTGATGAATCGGCACATGACCTGAAGCTGGCACCTGACACGTGATCCGAGGTGGGTGTTGAGCATGTAATCTGAGGAGGAATCTTCTGGATGGAAGGCGTGGGAAGCACACGCCCTATCTCCCTACTGCTGCTGGTATATATTGGAGCCTTCGTCTTCAGATGGAGGCTGATCGTGATCGAAGCCTGGGAGCAGAAGAATAAAAAAAAAAGCAGAGACCAGAAGCTGAGAGAAGAAAAAGGGAAAAAGAAGAGAGAGCTTCCACGATCCAGACAGAGAGAGAAGAAAAGAAGAGAAGAGTAGAGAGTGAAAGAAGAGCAGTAGAGAAGAAAGAGAAAGAGAGAGAGTGTGAAGAAAGAGAGTGAGATTGAGGGAGATCTGTTCTTGATGGACCGTGGATCAAATCCAGGCCATCTAGCTCTTTAAGAGCCACATTGTACTTCATTGTTTACAGCTTTCAGATTGCTGTTTATTACCATTTTCTGTTTTCTATTTTACATCTTCTTCAAGCTGTTAGTCAGCGGATTGCAGAGGTGCTGCCTCTGGACGGCTAAGCTGTATTGGCCAGCGGTTTACAGTGGAGGATTCCACTGGACAGCAAGCTGTGTTGCTCAGTGGGGCGAGGAGGATTCCTCGGACGGCAAGCTGTGTTGCCCAGCGATTGTAAGGCAAGCTATGATGCCCAGCTGTTCAAGCTGTGAGTCAGCGGAAGCCACACTCGGTTTGAGTGTGGGGTGGATGTAGGTCTACTGGACTGAACCACCTAAAAACCCATTATGCAGTGGTTTGATATATTTGTGGTTTGCTTCCGTTCGATGATTCATTAGGGGCGCACTAAGTGTTGGCTTTCTGGTTGAGCAGAAAAGTTGATTAGCTCTCTTAGAGTGTCTTAATCTGTTAAGTAATCAAAATTTAAATTGAGCTATAGTTCGTCTAACTTGTCTTGTTAGAGTGCTCACTGTCTGTTTGTTTAATTCCGCAACTGCTAATTAGTGTTCCAGATTTGATAAATCTGTCTAGTTAGCATTCTAAATAGTTAGTGGGCCTGATATTTTAATTGGGTGAAAGTTTTTATAGGCCATATTCATTCACCCCCACCTCTGAATACTTGCACCGAACCCAACACCTATCGGGTGCCCTACCCGCAACACCACGCGGCTAAACGACTTCCCCCGGGGGTCAACAAGCCGCCTAAGTTTGACAAATTCAACGGGAAAGGGTCCCCTAAAGAGCATATTGCATATTATATGACCGTTATGGGTGATCTGGCTACCGACGAGTCATATTTGCTGAAGTTCTTCGGGTCCTCGCTGACAGGGCTCGCATTTGAATGGTACTCTAGCCTCTCGGCCGGGTCAATCAATGATTGGTCGGATATGCAGAGAAAGTTCAGAGAAAGATTCCATGTCACAAAGAGGGAGGTCACAGTGGCGAAACTCTACTCAACAAAACAAAGGGCAGATGAGACAGCCCTTGATTACATCAAGAGGTGGAGGAACCTCGGAATGAGATGCAAGCGGCCCCCACATCAGAAGGACGTGGTACAAATATGTAAACAAAACCTCAGGAGGGAGGTCCTGGAGAAGATGATTGGAATGAAAATACGGTCGTTCGACCGGCTGAATAATATGGTGGCCGAAGTGGTGGCTTTCCTAGCCAAGCCTATCCCGACATCAACTGCCAGCACAGCCCAGAAAGGCAAGGCTGCGGAACGGCGCCCCACACCTAAAGAAGCAAATGCGCTTGATATCAAGGCGTTCGAACAATAGAAGGAGAAAGGCAAGAAAGCGGCTCCCCCGCAACCTGCGAAAGCTCCGGATGACAAAGAAGGTCCTTCGCTGGGGGACAAAATGAAGAAAGCCTATTCTTTTCCAAAAGACAAGACCCGAGTCCTGTTCGACTGGGTAACAGAATACAGCATGGTCACTTTGCCTGAGCCAAGGAGACCGGAGGACCTGAAAAGAAAAGACAGTCCAAGATTCTACCCCTACCACCAGATGTTGGGACATCCAATCAAAGACTGTTATGTTTTCAAACACATCATTGAAGGAATGGTAAAGAAGAATGAAATAGAGCTGGGAGAGTACAAAGTAGACCCTCCTCAGCCACATGAAGCCCCTCTCAGGAGAGCAGCAGTCAACATGATCTCCCTCTACCAGGCATTACCTGAGGAGATCTCTGAAGCAAGCACACGGAGCACCTACGAAATCCATTTCCTGGAGCCCGTGAAAGGACAGCAGGGGTGGCAGCAGATCCCTGTAAAGCACAAGAAGAAGAGGACACCCCGCCCGAAAGAGGGGGCACATACCCGTGGTGTTACACCCCGGCCTGCTCCGCCAGTGGTAGCACCCGTATGGGTCACCCCACCTACAGCCATCAAAATACATACACCTAACAGGAGGAGGCAGACTCCGCTGCCAGTAATCAAGGAAACCAATCCTAGGGTCCTTCGACTACAGCACCTAATTGAAGGGCTAGATGAATATGTGCAGCCCGAATTGAAACCTCTGCTGGTGCGGGACCACGTCTCATGGCAAGAGCTAGAACATCTCTCACTCAAACAGGTGGAGGAAGCTGAAGCAACACCCCCTGAAGAGGGCAGCCTGTTCTGGGGGCAGGCACCCGCAGAAACCAAAAAGAAGAGAAAGCAAAAGAAGAAGAAAAGAAAGGCCACTGGGGCCAATAAAGTACAGGTTGTCTCCTGCAATACCCTATCAGCACTCTTCAACCTACCCGGAGAAGAGGAAGAAGAATAAATTTGGTTCACACCCCATGCTGGGGGAGGCAAGGCCGAGGCCGCAACTGCTGCACATGCCACTCGGTTAGGCCGAAAATGGGGGCGCCAGCCACCCCCAACCACAACATCATGTTCAGAGGGGAGCAACC
Source organism: Amorphophallus konjac (assembly GCA_022559845.1). NCBI lineage: Eukaryota > Viridiplantae > Streptophyta > Magnoliopsida > Alismatales > Araceae > Amorphophallus > Amorphophallus konjac. The sequence continues at coordinate 144,108,430 of CM040117.1, read as the reverse complement.
CTACCAGACACCTCCGTCGGAAGTTAAGGGAGTCCAAATCCCTCCTCCGTCAGTCCTATACAACAAGAGTGGGGGCAAGGCAGTCCCTTCATTCCTTGAATTTATGAAGATGTCAAAGGGGAAGCAGCCCTGTTAAGAGGCTAACCCTACACCCGGGGCCATTCACCCGCAGCTAGCGCAATCTATTGAGGATGCAAATGTAGATGGAGATGGCCCTACAGCGGCTAATAAAGAAGACCCGACAGCCGGTGCCAGCCAAGAGGGTGTCGAGTCCGAGGAAGATGAAGCAGGTCCATCTGGACCCACAAATCAAAACCTCCCCAAGCCCAGATGGGCCGAAGAGATGAAGCTCTCCAATGTCTGGGCTGGGAGCCAAATAATGAAGTTGCTCAAGAAGCTCCCCGCTCGATTTACGATCTGGGAAATTCTCTCTTTGAGTGAAGAAACTCGACAGGCAATCATCACCGCTCTGCAGACGCCTGCTCATGTTGAAGCCTGCATAGCCGAAGCTGTACCAGAAGCCAGTATGACCTTCTCTTCGGAAGACATGCTATTGCCTACTTCCAGCCACAACAGGCCGCTATACATGAAAGGGCACCTGAATGGAAGGGAGCTGAATAGAATAATGGTTGATCCCGGTGTAGCAGTCAACATTCTGCCTTACAGAATATACGAGAGGCACCATTTTAATCTACATCTCGAGAAAGTCGGGGATATGTGTATCGATGGCTTCAACCAAAAATGTGAGGTTTCAATGGGAGTGGCAGAGTTCACACTGACCCTGGCAGATTTCACTACAATGGTGCAGTTTCATATCATTGACTCTCGCACCTCCTACAAGGCGCTGCTCGGCCGCCCTTGGCTGCATGAAAATATGGTGGTACCCTCCACGCTCCACCAATGCATCAAATACAGCCTCCATGGCAAGGAGGAGAGGATATTTGCTTATATCCACCCATTCGAGGTGTTTGAATGTCACTTGGCGGACGCCAACCTATATACGGGGCCTCCCCAGAAGGTTTCTGAAGCTGAGGCCCCCGTAGGGGCGTCGAAGAATAGATCGGGTGACGGTTGGTATCAACCACCGTCACGCGGATATGTCAAGCCGAAGGTAGTCTCCCACATCACAGCTTCTGGAGATGTCGGCAGGGTGACACCCCCAGCGTTGTACCCCAAGGCTAAGAAAGTGCAGATCGATCGACAACATGACCGCATCGGAGTCCGGGCCGGCCTCACCAAGCCAGTCTCCGGCCTCAATGATCCCACTGTCGAACCTTTCAAGGCTTAGGAGGTGACACAAGAAGATGGGCCCAGCAGCCTGTTCTATACGGCTGAAGAACATCCCACTCAGGAAGAAACAGACTGCAGCCTCCCCGAAGATCTAAGCAACCCGCCGGTTCCTGTTCAAGGCCTGGCATTTATACTGATCGGATGGCCAAGATGTTTCAGAAGCAACACATTCCTCCCGATCAGTCTCAAAAGTGCAAAGAAGCTTTCCAGAAGATGTGGCATCCTGCAAATCTGGATAAGAAATGAGACGTGTCTCTCAACATCCAGGGTTGGGCTTCACCTTGGAGGAATATTATTACAGTGGGCGGTACGAGGCGGATACTATCTCTGCCTTCTACCCTACTGAAGATAGCCCTCTGGGAGCAACCTTTGATGAGTATCCAGAGGAAGCCGAATATCTTGAACTGGCTCGGTCTGGAAATCAAGAAGTAGAAACCTCGGCCCCTTGCCGATGCTGGGAGCAGGTTCATCCTGAAGAAGTGGCCCTTCAAGCTGAATTTGATACGGCTAGCAGCAGCGAAGCCGAAGACAGTCAAGAAGCAAGAGTCTCTCCCTCTACAGGGGTCATACTAATGACAACTTCAACACCCTTTCTGCCAATCAGGGAAGCCTTGGTCAACTCCAATCAAGGGGAGCCAGCTACCAGGAAAGAAAAAGCCACTTCTGCGAAAGATACAACTGTCCCAGAAGGCGAGACTTCCTCAACTTCTGTTGTAAAATCAGCATGCTGTCCGAGCCTGGTAGTAAACAGTTACCAGCCCGTCGTGGCTGCAATCTCATCTGCAAATACTAAGGCTGCTCTCTCGCCCTTGGGAGCTGCAATGGCAATGGATTTATAATAGAACAATCCACCCAGCCGCTAACACAAGAAACAAAGAAACCTCAAGAAGCTTTGGTAGTGTCTGACGAGGAAGTCGAAGTACTCGACCCTCAAGATGGTATTCCAGACTTCGTTGACCTCCAACCGACACCTCCTGAAATAGAAGACGGAGGCCAGGCCATAGTCGATGAACTGATGGATGTCAACTTGGGAAATGAGAAGGACCCTAGGCCTACCTTCCTCAGCGCCCAACTATCCTTAGATGAACGGGAGCTGTACATCTAGCTACTGCTAGAATACCGGGATTGCTTCGCCTGGACTTACAAAGAGATGCCAGGTCTAAGCCCCGCTGTCTCACAACATGAGCTAACAATCAGCCCTGAGGATGAACCAGTGAAGCAACCACCGTGGCGCATGAGGCCAGAGCTCATCACCTAAATTTGTGCAGAAGTCGACAAGCTCATTGACGTGGGATTTATTGAAGAAAACTAGTACACCATGTGGCTGGCGAATATCGTCCCTGTGAAAAAGAAGAATGGACAGATCCGGATATGTGTCGACTTCCGGCATATAAATAAAGCCTACCCCAAGGATGACTTTCCGGTGCCAATAACCGAGGTCATGACTGATGCTACAACCAGCCATGAGGCCCTATCATTCATGGATGGATCGTCCGGCTACAATCAGATTTGGATTGTAGAGCATGACCGAGTCCATACTACTTTCCGAACCCCTAAAGGCATTTATCATTACAAGAGAATACCGTTCGGACTGAAGAATGCTGGTGCAACCTAACAGCGCACGATGACCAAAATCTTTGACGAGCTGCTCTACCACAAGGTCGAATGCTACATAGATAACCTGGTGATTAAAACCAGAAGAAAAGAAGATCATCTGCAAGACCTCCGGATTGTTTTTCAGAGGTTGAGGTAGCATGAGCTGAAGATGAACCCTATGAAATGTGCGTTCGGAGTGTCGAGCGGAAAATTCTTAGGCTTCATCGTCCGATATCGGGGAATTGAGATAGACCCCGCAAAGATCAAGGCAATTCAGGAGTTACCTCTGCCAAGGAACATCTCCGAGCTGAGATCACTAAAGGGCCGCTTAGCTTATATCCGGCGGTTCATTTTGTCAGGGCGATGCCAGCCCTTCCACAAGCTAATGATGAAAGATGTCCCCTTTTATTGGGATGAAGATTGCCAGGTAGCCTTTGACAAGCTAAAAGACTAACTGAAAACTCCTCCAGTGCTGGGCGCACCGGTGAAAGGACGACCATTGATACTGTATATAGCAACTACACATAATTCTCTGGGGGCAATGCTGGCCCAGAATAATGAAGAAGGGAAAGAGCAAGCCCTCTATTACCTCAGTCGGAGATTGGTCAGAACTGAAGAGAAATATACTTATATTGAGAAGATCTATCTGGCGCTGGTCTTCGCAGTTAAGAAGCTCCGACACTATATGATGTCGCATGAAATTAGCTTGGTGTCCAAAGAGGATCCCCTGAAGTACATCATGTCTCAACCGGCACTCAAAGGCCGCCTGGGCAAATGGGCGGTAATCCTTATGGAGTTTGATATCTCCTACGTGCCGCGTAAGGCCGTCAAGGGCCAAGCTATTGTAGACTTCTTCGCTGAGCACCCAGTGCCCGGGGATTGCCCGTTGGAGCCGGAGCTTCCTGAAGATGAAACCCTAGAAGCCGTGCAAGTACCGCCCTCCCTATAGCTATAATTTGATGGCGCTTCCAGAATTGACACCTCTGCCACCGGATCATCCAGGGTCAGAGCAGGAGCACGCATAGTCTTGAAATCCCCAGAAGGAGAAGTGGTACATACATCCTGCTCCATAAACAAACAATGCACCAACAATGAAGCGGAATATGAAGCCCTGATAATCGGGTTGCAAATTACTCTGTCCATGGGAATTCAGATGCTGGAAGCATTCGGAGACTCCATGCTAGTTATAAAACAGCTGGAAGGAGAGTTTGATGTACGAAAGTAAGAGCTTCTCCCCTATCACCAGTTGGCAACTCGCCTGATGTCAAGATTTTACTTCATCAGCATCAAGCACATCAATCGAGGCCGAAATGCTTAGGCAGACGCCCTCGCTAAGCTAGCCAGCTCATTGGCGGTCCCGCCAGCCACAAGCCTGAATATAACAGTGATCAACCGCCGATAGGTCCCCAGCGTAACAGGGGTCCTGGCCGACGAACAAGAAATGGAAGTAGCAGTCATCGAAGGGGTTCAGCAGCCCGATTGGCGAGAGCATCTCTTACGCTGGTTTCAACACCAGCAACTTCCAAAAGAAAAGGAACAGAGAATGAAGCTCCTGAGGATCAAGGATTCTTACGAGATGAGAAGCGGGACCTTGTTCCGCATTATGGCAGATGCCCGAAGGAAAGTCCTACTCCGTTGCTTGTCTTCAGCAGAAGCGGGACAGGTGATGCAGGAGGTCCATGCAGGATCAGCTGGAGCACACCAGGCTGGCCCAAAGATGAAAATTGAGATAAAGAAATTAGGTTACTATTGGCCCACTACATTTGATGATTGCTGCAAGTTTGCCAAAGCTTGTCAGAAGTGTCAAGAACACGCCAATGTGGCAAGGAGGCCTCCAGTGCCATTGCATCCCACCCTACCAAGCTGGCCGTTTGCTCAGTGGGGCACGGACGTAGTAGGGCCGCTACCAGCATCTTCATCAGGGTGCAGATACATCTTAGCAACTACAGACTACTTCTCCAGATGGGCGGAGGCAGTAGCACTAAGAGATGTGACGGGAGAACTAGTTACAAGATTCTTCCGGCATAATGTAATATTTCGGTTCGGGATCCCCAGCCGAATCATCTCTGATAATGGCAGTCATTTTAGGAACCAGAAGGTTTATCGGCTAGCCGACAAATACAAAATCGACTGGAGGACATCGTCCCCCTACAACCCTCAAGCCAATGGACTCGCAGAAGCCTTTAACAAGACCTTATGCACACTGCTGGCAAAGACTGTCAAGTCTAATAAAAAGGATTGGGAAGAAAGGATGTACGAAGCACTTTGGGCCTATCGTATTGTCTACAATACCCCAACCGACTATTCACCTTTCTCCCTCGTTTATGGGTCGGAAGCTGCAGTGCCCATTGAATTGCGAGTTGTCGTCCAACACGGACTAGTCAGTGGTGAACAGGTCAATGCAGAAAGAAGATTGGAGGAGCTCGCTGAGCTCGAAGGAAAATGCCTCGGGCACAGCAAAACATCCAACTCTACCAAGCTCGCATGGCCCGTGCTTTTGACAAGCTAGTCAAGGGTCGAGAATTCAAGAAAGGAGACCTGGTAATGGTCAAAAGAAGAGAAGTGATGGCCTCCAACCCAAAGGGAAGCTGGTCGAAAATTGGGTCGGGCCGTATATCATCCGCCGAGTATATGAAGGGGGTGCCTACGTCCTTGTAGATCACAAAGGAGTCATTCAGTTCTCTCCCCTCAATGGAAAACACATTAAGCTGTATCATGCAGTGCAGTCGACATGTCCCGAGTGACCGGTCGGAGCTAACCTCTCCTTGGTCAGTGGCACTCAGCCCTGATCGAGCTACCTCCCCTTGGTCTAGCGGCATTCTACTCCGATCAAGCTACCCTTTCCATGGTTAGTGGCAATCCACCCTAACCGAGCTACCTTCTCCTGGTTAGTGGCATTCCACCCTAATCGAGCTAGCTTCCTTAGTCTAGTGGCATTCTGCCCTGATCGAGCTACCTCTCCTTGGTTTAGTGGCATTCTGCCCTGATCGAGCTACCTTACCTTGGTTTAGTGGCACTCCGCCCTGATCGAGCTACCTCCCCTTGGTCTAACGGCATTCCGCTCCGATCAAGATACCCTTTCCTTGGTTAGTGGCACTCCGCCCTAACCGAGCTACCTTCTCCTGGTTAGTGGCATTCCGCCCTAACCGAGCTAGCTTCCTTGGTCTAGTGGCATTCTGCCCTGATCGAGCTACCTCTCCTTGGTTTTGTGGCATTCTGCCCTGATCGAGCTACCTTACCTTGGTTTAGTGGCACTCCGCCCTAACCGAGCTACCTTCTTCCTTGGTCTAGTGGCATTCTGCCCTAATCGAGCTACCTCCCCTTGGTTTAGCGGCACTCCGCCCTAATCGAGCTACCTTTTTCCTTGGTTTAGTGGCACTCTGCCCTAACCAAGCTACCTTCTCCTTGACTTAGTGGCATTCTGCCCTAACCGGGCTAGCTTCCTTGGTCTAGTGGCATTCTGCCATGATCGAGCTACCTCTCCTTGGTTTAGCGGCACTCCACCCTAACCGAGCTACCTTTTTCCTTGGTTTAGTGGCACTCCGCCCTAACCGAGCTACCTTCTCCTGGTTAGTGGCATTCCGCCCTAACCGAGCTCGCTTCCTTGGTCTAGTGGCATTCTGCCCTGATCGAGCAACCTTACCTTGGCTTAGTGGCATTCCGCCCGAATCAAGCTACCCTTCCCTGGTCTAGTGGCATTCCACCCTGATCGAGCTACCGCTCCTTGGTCTAGTGGCACTCCTCCATGATCAAGCTACCCTTCCCTTGGTCCAGTGGCATTCCGCCCTGACCGAGCTACCCTTTCCTTGGTCCAGTGGCACTCCGCCCCGATCGAGCTACCTTCCCTTGGTCCAGTGGCATCCTACCCTGATCAAGCTACCTTCTCCTTGGTCTAGTGGCATTCTTCCCTGATCGAGCTTCCGAAAGAATACGCCGCACCGCCATTACGAGCCTTATGTTCGAATTGGCACGAAAGCCCTTCCTGGCGTTAGCATTATCTTCCTGCTAACGAATAAACCCTTGTCGGCTTAAGACTTCATGTTCTAGATGACCTTCTCACATTGTTGCCACTACGGGCCATCTACTGTCGACCAAGGGTCAAACATCATACTTCGGTCTGCCACCCTGTACAAAAATAAAGAAAGAAAGAAGATAAGATGGGGTAAAAAATAGAGATACCCCGCCAGACTGGTTCCTATATCGGGACAAGTGCAAAAATGGCTATAACCCAGCTGTGGCGAAAACCCAAAAGGGCGTCGCAGGCAAAATCGGGTACCCCGCCGCGTGAAAACCCGAAAGGGTGCGCGGGCAAAAGCAAGAGGGGGCTGGCCTCGGTGAAAACCCGAAAGGGCACTTAGGTCAGTAATGTGAATAAAAATGAATGATGAATAGTGATGAACCATCCTCCGTCCGGAAGGCCATTTACAAGGCCAAGGCGGAACCTTCATCCGATATCCCACTTATACACCCTATCCAGTTTTTTGTCACCATCGGCAAGACCATCTACCCCTTCGACCCTTGTCACCATCGGCAAGATTGGTTGCTACTCTATCCGGTCTTTTGTCATCATCGGCAAGATCGTCTACCCTTTCGACCCTTGTCACCATCGGCAAGACCGGTCGCTACCCTTTCTGATCTTTTGTCATCATCGGCAAGACCGTCTACCCTTTCGACCCTTGTCAACATCGGCAAGACCTGTCGCTACCCTTTCCGGTCTTTTGTCATCATCGGCAAGACCGTCTACCCCTTCGACCCTTGTCACCATCGGCAAGATCGGTTGTTACTCTATCCGGTCTTTTGTCATCATCGGCAGGACCGTTTACCCTTTCGACCCTTGTCACCATCGGCAAGATCGGTCGCTACTCTACCCGGTCTTTTGTCATCATCGGCAAGACCATCTACCCTTTCAACCCTTGTCACCATCGGCAAGATTGGTCGCTACCCTTTCCGGTCTTTTGTCATCATCGGCGAGGCCGTCTACCCTTTCGACCCTTGTCACTATCGACAAGACCGGTCGCTACCCTTTCCGGTCTTTTGTCATCATCGGGAAGACCGTCTACCCTTTTCGACCCTTGTCACCATCGGCAAGATAGATCACTGCCCTTTTCCGGTTCTTGTCACCATCGGCAGAGCCATCTACCCTTTTGACCCTCGCGACCATCGGCGAGTCCGGTCAACTACCCTCTAACCCGGGCATTCCGCCCTCGTTGATCAACAAAGCATCATTGTGTCAACACTTTGACACGTGTCGATGGTTGTAACACACCTTCCGTCATCATCAACAAGGTTCATTAGGCACATCCGCCTATGCTGCATGCTCCGGGAACAGCTGCACCGCGGTGGAGCGAACACCTCACCCCTTCCCTGAAGGCGTGAGCGCTCTCCTGCGCCACCAGTGCGTATCCCCGGGTCCGGACGATCGGCCAAAAAAAAAAGAGAAGGAAAAAGGAGAAGGAGTCGTGATTGAAGCGACAGATAAAGATGTTTTCATTAATAAGAATCGCCAGAGTACATCTGTGCCCGGGGCATCCCCATGGATACATGTGTTCCGAAGGCAAAAAGAGGTAGAACTCCATGCGAGGAGAAAAGAAAAGCAAAGCCATGGGAAAGGACGTCGGAAGATATCTGTCAACTCCAAAAGGCCCAGCGAGGGGTATTGGGTCAATTCCTGCAAACGGGCCTCGTTGGGTGTCAACTGAAATAACCTCTCATCTAGCGAGGCAAGTTGTCCTTCGGCCAGGTCAGCTTCTTCCGTTGTCTGGACCTCTAGGCGCTCGCCTTCCTGCAGCTCGGCTTCAACCTTAGCAAGTTCCGTGCGCAACTCTTCTATCCGTGCCGTGAGGAGCAGCCGGCGTTCCGAGATATCATCGGCAACGTTTCTCAGCTGTCCCACGGTCACCCTCAATGAAGTGACGGCAATGTGGCAATCCGCCCTCTCTAGCTTCACAGCAGTCAGCTGATCAGAAACCTCTCGACTGAGGAACTCCCGCCTATTGGCGTGCTTTAACAACATTACAACCCGCGGGGTCCAATCATCCATTGGGCAGCCGAATGCTAAAAGAGATCGGGAGAGATGATCTATCAAGCTTCTCAGCTGCATATAAGTCAGGCCCGGAGAAGCTAACATGGCCCGCTGGAGATTCTCTAGAGACTGCCACACCATGTCATCGGAGAATTGTAGGCCGAGTGGCGAAGTCTCGGGGAGCTGAAAGTCTACCCTGGTATCTACCTCGGCCCAGATGTCATCGGCCACCCCGAGGGACGTCGACGGCATAGTCTGCACAACGCCCACACCCGGCCCGACTATTGTAGCTGCAGCAACTAAAGGGGCCTCCATAATGGCAACTTCCTTGCCCGCCCTTTAAGGTGAGGCTACAACAGCCGTATCGGCAACGGAAGGCACTCGTTCCTCTTGAGCAGTCTCACCGGCTGCTAAAGGGGGAGAGCCCTCTATGACCGACAAGGCTTTGATGACATCGGCCTCATCTGCAATAATTTCTCCCGCTTCTATGTCCGGAAGGCCACTTGGCGACAGTAATGATTCTGTGCTGGCCACCAAGGCTTGAGCCCTTGCAACCTCGGTCGGAGCGCTGACTTTGGCAGTCACGCCGGGCTCCTTTAAGGCCGCTACAGTAGCATATGTCCGTGGAAGCCGCAGGGCAATGGGCCACACAATAGGTGGGGATGCTGACTGACCCATCTCCACGTCTGGGAGGGGTATGCGGATCATTATAGCTGGCGGTATCACCTCAGCCTGCGTTGCATATATATACATTAGCCAGCTGGCTTGAAAATAGAAAGAAGTGCCGCGGACAGAAGTCGGAACATTTCCTACCTCAACTGGCACTATATTTAGGCCTCCAAAAGTGGCCTCTCAAGACTCCAGTCCTCCCTCCGCAGTCGAATATGATGGCCCGCGCTCGGCCCCCAGTAGTCTTGGAGGGCTAAATGTTAAAATGTCGCTCTCGTAAGCTGAGGAAGCCCCGGCGTCCTCAGCCTCGGTGTCGACAATCAGGAACCCCTCGTCATCGCCGGAGCTGCCACCATAATCAACTTGTTCAGAGGAGGATGATTCTTCTGCCTGTTCTCGGACCTCCGGCACCTGAGCGGGAACCGTGCTGCTAGGAGGAGGCCCTCTATCTAGAACCTCGTCAGCGGTCCCCGCCTCGGGAGCATCCGTCGGCAAAATATCCGGGGGCTGGTCCCTTGGAAGTCCTTGCTCTCCGATGGCAACCCCTGCCGTGGCACTGACCTTAGGGATCAGCGTGGGTCGAACACTGACTGGAATTGAAAGACAATAAACAGTCAAGACCCGACTGAAACCACAATATGCCACTAAGCTCTATGGGCATGCAGCAAATTACCTTTTATTTCTCGATGGGGTGTCGGTGAAGGAAAGTGACCCTCAGCGGAGGCCGAGGGGGCTTCCTCCTCTCTCTCCCCAGCAGCAGCTCCGGTTGCCGCCTCCAACCCAACAACGGCGGAGGTAGTGCCAGTAGCTACGGAAAGGAAGGATGATCAACATGGGCGGCGGAAATAAACAAACAAGCCATGCAAGAATAAGAAGTCACCTTCGCCCTCAGGCCCTTACGTCCAGGCGGCCTCGAATTCAGAGAATGACGGAACCCGAGGAAGGGGAAATGTGGACTCCTCTTCAGCAGCCTTCCTCTGACGTGCCCGAGTAGCGCGAGACTCCACCCTTTTGGCCTTCTTGGCTCTACCGATAGCCTCCCTCACTTGGGACCTGGTCCGCTTCCGCGAGTCCCCAGGGGGAAATGGTGTCGTAGTCAGAGCTAGCTCTGGAATATTAAAATATGAAGGCTTCTGCGCCTTAGATATCAACTCCCTATAGTGTCGGGTCGCCTCCATAGAAAGGTGAGCTGCAAACGCACATAGGTGAGAAGATGCACACTAACTATAGAAGAAGCAGCTTTAGGGCTAAAGAAGAAAATAAGCATTACCTGGCAGCCCTGTATATCGAGGACTAAGCGGCCAGTAAAGCAATACTGGCGCCTTGTCCCGGGAAGCCGCCTCGCGGATGAGCCAGCACACATCGCCAATTGTTTCACTTTTTTCCGCCAGTTGAGCGAAGTCTTCATGGCCATAGGATGACAAGTGATGATATAAGCTCAAGTGGTCGAATCCCCAGCCGTCGACATACTTGAAAGATATGAGGAGCTGATGGTCCCGAATTTCTTCTAGTGGACCAGAAATTGAAAGCCCATGAGAATAAAGTAGGGCAAATATCCAGGGGGTGCTGGAAGACAAGTCAGCCTGTCTATCTTCCCTCCTGATGAATGTCCGATAGGGATGAAAGCGGTCAGCTTCTGGGCGCCAACCCGCCACTGTAGGAAGAGGTTCTTCCACCGGAAGGGGGATCATCTGAAGAGCGACCCGGTCACTGCTAACCCGGCACAGCCCCCAGAGACTCTTGATATAATCATCCCTCTGGATCTCTGGCATCTTTGGGTCGGCTCGGGATGACTTGCCCTTCGCAGCTTTCCTGGCCTCTAGATATGCCATCACCTCGGTGTTGGACCAGGACTTCAGCTTCTTCAAATAGGATGGATCAACATCCAAAACAGGCTCCCGCTGCGAATCTAAGAAACGACGTTCGGCACTATGCCAACAGTCTTTCCGGAAGTTCCGATAGAAGCCCGTTCGCACATTCCACCACTTGATGAAGTCTGGAGTCACTCGGGGCAGACGGGCTAGGGTTGGCACCCTGAATGATACGTCCTCCCGACGATGGAAGTATTCCCACCATGCGCGGGCTTCATCCGTAGTCGTCTGACCAGCCCGATGTCTATTCAGCATATTGAACCGGGCTGAAGAAGAAGGAATTTGCTGGTCGTACCCAAAATTCTGGCCAAAACGAAAGGGATAATATGGCTCCAGCCATAGTAAGCCGCTCTTCCTGAAGACAAGAACACTGGGGTGAATAGACAACGCCCAATCGACCAGTTCCGGCTCCAAGATGGGCCTTGTGCTCTTGAACCCAGTCAGCTGATGAATAAATTCCTCTGTCTCAAATAATCGGCATTGCCGCATCCTGTTGACAAGAGGGCTACAGCTGGCAGCCAAGCTCCAAAAGTGCAGAATGCAAGGGGAATCGGTTCGAACTGTAGTCAACTCCCCCCGAATAGCAAAAAGTTGATCCGCTAGTGAGGACGGCTCAGCACTGGCAAATTCGATCATCCGCGGCAAAGGACGATCTGACTGCATCGACCGGGGAGCTTCTTCTGGAAACAGAGTGAAGACCCAAGCGTTAAAGAAGTGGATGGGACCAACTATCCGTGAATTCCTGGGGATGCGCGACTTGTGCAAATCCCCCAACATCTTGTATATGAGGCATAGAGCCACAGGGCACAGGGACAGCTTCATCCCCCAAGCAATTAAACAGGCAGGGTAAATAGCCGCCGGTCTGATTACTGTCTCGTCCCCTTGAGGGAGGGCGAATGAACAAAGCCAATATGTCAGATACGCAGCGCAATGTGTGACTGCGTCAACTCCTGTGGGATTCGGGCCCTCTCGTCGCCCTCCCCCTGAAACGGCAGGGTATGTCGCTTGACGTCGAGCCCTCTTCTTCTGCTTCACCGCTGTCGGAACAACCATGGGGAAGTCCTCGTACTGCTACTCCCCACGGAAGAAATACTGAAGCCACGTGCCCATCCGCATGCGTCTCTTTTTGCCAGGCTTCCGCACCTCCCGCGAGTCAAGCGTCAGGCACAGCAGGGTGCGATATGCCTTCATGAGGTAGCGGTAGGTGAAGCCTGTGAAATATCTGCCTTCGTCGTCGGTATGGTCTTTCAGCCAGTCTGGAAAACAAACCTCCTCATACGGCTCCCCATCTATCGGCAAGCCGCTCAGCTGAGAAAGGCTCCATAGGTCCAATGAAGTCTCACCTTCTGCAGTATAAAAAGTGTTGTACTTTGGGCAGAAGACTTCAATCATCCCACAGCACAGACCTCGGGAGATCGGGTACCTGTACCGAGAAGCATATACACTCTGGTATACACCAGCATGCACCAGGATGGGGGCGTACTGCCGTAACACAAAGTCTGTGAATTCAACTGCCCCCGGTCTGAAGGCATGAGCATCGGTGGCTTTGAGCACTCCAAACCACCCCACTGAAATCTGATGTTTGAACCGGACCGCCAAGCAGTCTAAAATAAAAGGTTCGTCTTGGTATCCCCAATGAAGCGGGGCGAGGAATAAACCATACACGGGCTTCTCCCTGTCGACACACCCGACAGCTTCACTCCAGCGAGCCGGTGTATACTGCGGTGCTCTCGTCAGCATCCCGGCCTCGGGAGATAACTCCTGCACTCCGAGCACGGCTCTCCACTTTCTGGGCTCACCCGGGACATATATAGGCATGGTGTGAGTGACTGACTCGGTCAAACTGTCTCTCTCCGCCAGTAGGGCTCCCTCGGCTCGACGAACGAGAATTAAATCGCGCTTCCCTCCAAGGTTGAAGCGCTCAAGGAACGCCATCAGATGCTTGTCCTTGGGATGGTCCAGTCTGTTGGGTTCGGTGCTTTGTATTCAGAGGGGGGGTTGAATGAATACCGTTTAAAAACTTTCGCCCAATTAAAATTCTAGTGCTCAGAACTGCGGAATAAAAGCACTAAGACTAACTGAGGAAAAACTAATCCAGTCATCTACTGAACCTGTAGACAAATATGAAGTGTGCCCCTAGCAAACATCTAAAGTGGGCAGCAATTTGACAGATCAAGCAAACACACAAAACCACTGTCAAGCATATAGTGTGCGCATCAATGAAATGAACACATATAGAAGATCAACCTAT